>CM074452.1:24486854-24494354 GCA_037101425.1 Elopichthys bambusa | reverse complement strand
CAAAAACATTAAAAAATCATACAAACCCCAAACTTCTGAATGGTAGTAAACTGTATGTCTATGAGATTTTTAGTCTGTTTTATCGCTTACTAGGTGAACTCAAAGTCAGATCACTTTGTAAGTCACTGCTCATTCATGTAATATTGTAATAAAATGTAATATTTACCCATTGCCAAATTTTCTGGCAATCAATACTGATATTAACAGAGTACGCAAAATGTGCAATATTAATAGATAAAGACCTTCTACACTTTAAAAAATAACCCAAGTTAGGTTAAAAATATACAAACCTAGCGATTGGGTTATTTTGACCCAGCGGTTGGGTTAAATGTTTGCCCAACGTGCTGGGCAGTTTTCTTTAACTCAACTATTGTTTAAAAATTACTGTATTACTTGCTTAAAATGAACACAAATCATGTTGGAAATGAACATTTATTAATATGTTAATTAATTAGTTTAATAAATAATAAATAAACATTTATTAAATTGTTTATTTTTAATTGATTATTATTGTTGCTTCTAGTAATTATGTGTCTGATTTTAATTTCCAACCTATTTTTGGGTTCATTCACTCATATAGTCATTTTTAAACAATAGTTGGGTTAAAGAAAACTGCCCAGCACGTTGGGCAAATATTTAACACAACTGCTGGGTCAAAAAGAGCCCATATTTAACCCAACTTGGGTTGTTTTTAACCCAGCATTTTTAGAGTGTATGATGTCTTATCATCTCTGTGAAACAGTTGCTCATTGCCAGGAATATGAAACATGGCACCAGAAATATGGCAGCATAGTTTAAGCCTTTAACCTGCTTCTTGTGGAACGGAGTAGATCTGAACTTCTGCCACTTCTTTGAGTCACCAGTTACTCATTGCAGTTGCTCAACTCAGCAGGGCCTACAAACGCCCACAATATTGGGTGTTTAAGAGCTTTGCTAGTTAAATTCATTGCCTTTGTAAATTATATAGTCTTGTTATCTTAAGTGATTGTTGATTTAAGCCTCTCACTTGAGCAGATGTGAAAATTAGACTTCCCGCTCGTGCTGAGAGGCATGTTGTTGGACCTGCTTCGTGTTGGCTGCTCCTCCACTCGGCGCTGAAAGGAAAATGGGAAGACAGATAAAAATAAGCAAAACAATTATCACGGCCAAAAGCTCCTGTGTGAACATCGGGAGCGATTTGAGATTAGCAGTCAAAGTGCAAGAGTTCATGGAGGGCGTGCAGCTGAAACTATGGTGCACCAGATCCCGAAATAAACATCTTGGATATCCAAAATTATTTTTATTAAATATAATGTGTGTTAACTGGAAAGAATGTGGCGAAAGCTTCTAATGAAATAAATAATGAGAAAAAATCAGCCATGTGTTTTCTGTTTGTGATTCATCAGATTAGTTTAAACGAGACATATCATGAAAATCTGACCTTTCCCATGTTTAAGTGCTATAATCGGGTCCCCGGTGCATCTACCAACCCAGAAAACATAAAAAAGGACAACCCTGTAACTTTGTTTTGATAAGCCTTTCTCTGCAAGCATATGAAAAAATGATTTCGCTCCACTTGTGATGTAGGAAGGAGATCTTAATAATAATATTACCACCCCTTAATCTGCACTTTTCCACCCACAGCACTGCCATTTTGTTTTTGCAAGCGACAATAGTTTACCAGTTCTAACGCTGTGGCAAAACACGCAACAAAGGGAGTGAGGCCATGTTGGGCTGCTTTAGAGAAGAGGAAGAGTTGTTGTAGTAGAGTTTTGTTGACATGCCGCCATTTTACGCCGGACTGCTTCACAAACGAAGGTCAATTCAACGCTGGATTTGCACAGAAGATTAACATGACGGCACATGCTAGTCGATGAGTTGAATCATCTCCAGAGCAACTACATACATTTATCCACTAACCATTCAGAAACATCCAGTTTCATTCTAAAAGTTGTAACTTCTTCCTGAGTTTCTCCATCAGTGTCCGACTCCGGTTTGAACAATGTAAGGCTGAACACCGTTACTGACGATCATCATTTTGGCTGCGTGAGATTCCCCAGCTTTGTTGTTGTTGAGAAACCGAAGCGTGAGTTGTTAAAGCCCCGCCCTCTTCTGGAAAGGGGGCCGAGAGCAGCAGCTCATTTGCATTTAAAGGGACACACAAAAACGGTGTGTTTTTGCTCACACACAAATAGGGGCGAATTTGACAAGCTATAATAAATGATCTGTGGGGGATTTTGAACTGAAACTTCACAGACACATTCTGAGGCCACCAGAGACTTATATTACATCTTGTGAAAAGGGGCATTATAGGTCCCCTTTAAATAATGAGAGAAAATCAGCCATGTGTTTGTGATTCATCAGATTAGTTTAATTGTTCCGTGCAATTACGCTCAAATAAACCCTCTTGTTCTTCTCGGACCGTAATGCTGCATTTCGTCTTCCTGACATGCATCTCAACTCTGATGTGTTTCAGAGATGGGAAGGCACATTGTGAAAGCCTTCTGGGTGGAACTCCAGCCAAATATCTCTTCCAGATGCACACAGCGCTCGGACCCCCAGGGGACACAAAGGACGCTTGCTGTATCGAAGGCCCCTGAGACCGACTTTTTCTCAGTACGTGTCATTTTGCCTCGGTCACACACAAACATGTTTTTCTGGAGACGGATTGCTGGGTGGTATAGATCGGAAAAGAAATAATTAGATTTCCAGTATTGTAAAATTCATCACATGCTTTAAAAAAAATGTTGGTTATAAATAATAGCTTAGATCATGTGGTATACATTACCTTTACTGTTAGAGAGCTGGTCGTTGTTGTCACACAATCCCCACGTGTGTGATCTGGTATCCGTTTTTTCTTTTCTTCGAAAACTCTTGTCAGAGGTAATTAAGTTCCACTTGACTTGTACCACCCCCTCCTACTTATTTTATCATTTACTGGTACATTAGTCAGCAGACATCCAACAGGGCAATGATACATCAAGGCCTTTGGATTATCCAGCCCCAACAGTCGAGATGAAGATGAGAAAATACCCCGGATCAGGTTACGTCCCCCCGTGATTAATGAGAGCATATTTCATGTCTGATGAGGAGGACTATTGTTCACCTGAGCGTGGACCCTGCTAATTGGGACCACTGACGATACCCGCTACTGTTAAATCAATTCATTGTATTAAAAAAAAGTAATTAAATAAAATTAATTTATAAATTAATATATTTATAAATAATATATTTAATATATTATTATTAAATATAATGTATAAAATGTATTATTTATTCAGTATAATATTTCAAATGAATAATATATTCTTAAATGTATACTTTTAAAATGACTTATAATTATTATGACTTTATATAATGAAATTATAATAATTATCATTATACATATTTCGAATTATTTCATATTTTGAAAACATCAGCACACCTTATATAATAATACTAATATAATAATAATAATAATAAATTATTATAAAATGTTGCATTTATAATTATTTTATTATGTGACATTTAATATTTTGTAAACAATTTAAATATTAGAATTAATTTAGTTATAACTATTATAAATAAATATATATATTTTAAAACATATATTATAAATGTTTAAATTAATTTATTTTACAGGTAAAACATTTATATTGGATCGCTGATAAAAGCTTATTTACATGAGAACTCAGTTCCAGGAATATTATTTTAACCATTTTTTTTGTCTTGTGACTGATATATATTAAATATATATATTGGCAAGTTGCCATATTCGTATAAATTCGTACAAATGACCTACCCCTAACCCTGCCCCTAAACTTACCTGTCACTGGGGTTTAGACAAATCGTATGAATTAGCCACCTCGTAAAAGATGTACGAATTGGTCGTGAGATAGCGTTGGCACACCTCTTCTCAACGAACCACCTGATTTGAGCTATCATTCTTGTCCGAAACACAAACAAGTAACACACTGAAGTTTAATACTTGGCGTTAGATTTGTTTAAATCCCTAATCCTAAGAATGAGCAATAGAACAACACATGATGCTTCCAAACACCACGAATCAAAAACATTTCTAAACCTCTAGCTTGTAAAATAGTAATTTTGGCAGCGCGAAAATCCGTTTGAATCTCTGTTGGTACAGCAAAGTCACGGAGCGACATATTCTCCTGCCAGACCCTCTTAAGCTGGCCTATCACTTGCCTGAGCAGAACAGTGAAAAGAGAGAATTTGATATTGATCCAACTTCCCAGACACCCACAGTCAGGGATCTTGTTAACAGGATTAGGACACCCTGAATAGACTTACACCAGACACAGAAAAGGCCTTCTTGTTGAAGAGGACCCTCCAGCAAATCTCGACCAACAATCTGTACTTCTGCCTACACTTAAGGAGAGTCCTTATGTTAACCAAGAAAAGTAGGAACGGGATTTGGGGGGCAAAATCTGCACTCATGTGTCCACTAAAGTTTGGACGTGCTGATGTCACAACACAATGCATGTCTCAAACATGGAAAGATCTTATGTTCCCACAAGACGACATAAATCAACTGTGCAGCAAGTTGGACTACAAATAGGAACAGGAAGTATTTTGCCAATTTCCCTTGTGTGGTATCACTGCTTAGCAAAAAATGTTTTTCTTGCTAAGTATTTTTTGTTTTGTTTTCTATTAAAAAATCTAAAAATAAATAAATAAAAAAAATCAAGATACATTTACTTGAGAAGCAAAATGATTAAAAGATTTACAATTCTTATTTAGATTTATCCGTGCAAATCATTGTTTTAAAATTCATGTGCCCTCGTAATCTTTAATCAAAATAACTTCCCTTTCCTCTTGAAGTGACATCTCTTCTCTTCTGATGACATGTTTATTGGCGTGAGGGCAGGGCAACGTGTCACTCACATTAGATCGACCAATAGCAAACCACAACCATCCAATCGATTCCCTACAGACAAATCAAGCCCCGCCCTACATTTGTGCTTGTTTGAAAAGTTGTTTCACTTGAATATACGTCACAATAGGGAAGAAAAAAACTTTTGTTTCATGCCAATTTTTATACATTAAGTCTTGCTTTCTTAAAAATAAATCAAAATTAAGTGAGTTTGTGCTGAAAGAAAAAAAAATGCGAGTTTGCATCTCACAATTCTGACTTTATTTCTCAGAATTGCAAGATTTAAACTTGCAATTGCGGGTTATAAAGTCAGAATTGCATGATATAAAGTCAGAATTGCACGATATAAACAGCAATTGCAAATTTATGTCTCACAATTCTGACTTTATAACTGTTTGTTCTTACTAGGGATGCACCAATACCATTTTTTAAGGACCGAGTACGAGTACCGATACTTTTTCTAGTATTCGCCGATACCGATGCCTATACATTTATTAATTTCTCTCTCTCTTTCTTTCTCTCTCTCTCTCTCTCTCTCTCTTTTTTTTTTTTTTTTTTTTTTGGTGATGTGGCAGTTTTCCAAGCATAACACAGTGAGACTAATGAATGTAGGACAGCTTCTTTATTATTACTCTAATGAAAAAAGTAATAATTTTTATATGCTTGTCACAAACTTAAATAACAAAAATTTCAGTGTCCAGTAACCTTAAAAAGGGCATAATTACCAATAGATATAATATTTTCTTTTATTTAATTAAATAAACTTGTTTTTCAGATACAGTAGGTTTGTTGTTTTATTAACATTAATGACAAATATAGGCTACGGTCCTTTTAAGACCGAATCCATGGATACTGATACATATCCTGTTTTCACCCAAATGTTTACATTTACTTAAGCCATAACAATGGACATTTTGATGGAAGTTATGTGTGCATTTGACCATTCAGGGCACAAAGAAGAAAAGATCGTGCGCAAAAAAAAGAGAGAGAGCGTGTGCGAGAGAGAGAGCGCTTCTGGTATGTGTCATTCAGCGCGATTCGATAATCGATAACGAATTGTGATTGAAAGCATGCGGTTCGCAATGTGTTGTCATCATTCATTTTGAAGTATTTCCACACCTCTGAGGCTGACATTGTTTATGCTGCTGTAGCCGGTGTCTCTGTGCACGGGAACAGTTACATCACGTGAGGTCTTTGGTATCGGGGGTATTTTTACAAGTACGAGTACAAGTACACAAGTTTGGTATCGGGCCCGATACCGATACTGGTATTTATTTATTTATAACTCGCAATTCTACTTTATCATGCAATCCTGACTATATAACTTAGTAGATATAAGTTGACGTACTTGAAAAATTTCTTATAGTCAGCTGAACGTCTGTTGGGGAGCATCAAAATAAAGTATTAGCAGTTATTAAGCAAGCAGTCTAAGAATACTCTAATGACTGCTAGTTGACATGTAATTGCAATAGAATTTCTAAAGTGGACCATCGAAATAAAGTGTTACTGCAGCCAACATTCATTCAAACGCTCATTCGAAAGGTTCATTTGAATTAGTGTCTGATGTTTCTACATGCTCAGTGTGGCCTTAATGTGTCTATAAGCGTTCAGATGACTCATTCTTCTCCACTATACCCGTCAGACATCCAGGACCCAGAACCCTTTGACTGGCACCTCTCCTGCAGGCTGCCTCTGCGGCGATAAATCCCAATTATGACCCCTTCCATTACAGCTAGTGAAAGGTCATGTGACCCAGACGGCATTCTCAGGCGTGATTAGGATTAGCAGGCCATCTCTCCTGGACGGAACTGTCGCCAGTAGCTCTGCTAGTTACTTAGCGCCTAGCCATCCCCGCCAGAGAACAACAAGCCAGTGTCTGCTGCCTCTAAAACCCTCTGGATTAGAGGCAAGACCCCACCAGAGCATGACAAGGCTTTTGTCACTGGACTCCACTGGCTTTAAGACAGCTTGTTGTCTTCATTTTGCTCCCGCTGTATTTTAATTCAATCACTGGAGAGCTTGGAGAACTGGATTAAGTACTATCGCCAAAAATAGATTTTATGCTGTGGCCAAAGGAAGTGGAGATCGAGAAAAAGAAATCTATTTAGGGCACAAGGAAGTTCTTTAAGGTGCGGTCAGTAAAAACCCTGGTTGTTGATTGCAAAGGATATTTGTAATGCTATTTCATCTATTCATCTGAAGGTAATTGATCTTTTTGGGCTTATTGTGGATACGTAAATGTGTGAAAATGCATACGTTTTGATCTAAAGTGGATACATTTGAAAACACCGTTTTCACGTTGCATAGTGTGGACTGGAAACGGAGGCATTTGAAAACGATGACGCATGTATAGTCATGTGATGCATATCTATGATTGTACTGGCATTGCTGTGCCTGCTATGTGCTATTCACTTTCACAGTCTTGCATTCCTGCAAAGATGACAGAACATTTACTAGCAATTGCTGTCCTGTATCAAAACAAGAAGGCAATAGACCAGACATGGAATGGCGATTGAGTGCAACTTGTACGAACCAATAAGTGGTTTGATATTTTGCTAATAAAATGATTTTGGCAGAAAAATAGCTTGAGATGTCTTGTCTCTCATCTCAGGAAGCTTTTAATGTTTTAAGCATGCGCAGTAGGATGA
>CM074452.1:24166854-24481854 GCA_037101425.1 Elopichthys bambusa | reverse complement strand
TCAGAGACAATCAGCACCTGTTCCCTCCCTGATCGCTCTAAGCTCAGTGTGTAATTAATGGATGTTCTTGCTTTTCTGAGGGCTTATATTATGTTTACAGAAGTAACAATAACTCTCTTTATCATGTCATAATTCAAAACGGACTTGCATACACATGGCGACGAAAGACATCTGAATTACTGTAAGCTGTGCATCTGAAACATGCATGGTTTAAATCTGCAGGAAAAACTGCCAGCTGGGCCAGAAATTCACTGTAAAAAATACAGTGACAAAGTGAAAAATTGCAACTTGGTGCCTGCATATTTGGGAGGAACTTATATATTTTTTTAGGAACTTCTATCTGTATATATCACCATTAAAAAGTGACTCGTTTTACTTCCAAAACAACCTAAATTTACACTAATGTACAGTAAGAATTTTTATAATCTTTAATAATCTTCAATAAAATTAAAATTTTAAACATTTTTGCAGTAGGTTAAAGGTGAAGCAAGTGTGTACAGGAGAGTCAGGAACCAGGAAATGTAGGTCACAAATGTGTTAATTAGTGAACTCGAAGTGAATGATATACCATGAGGCCGACGGCATTCAATATGAGGGGAACAGAGACCTGGGGGAGGGTTGAGAGCAAAGGGAGTCTACCGCTGGCCACCTCTGGCCCTCACTACATCAGAAACACTGAATAAAACACAGTCTCAGCGCAAAGCTCGTCTTAATCATTAATTTGACAATGTGTGTGAACGTCTGCTTGACAGCACTTTGCTGAAATCCAGTCTGAAAAGCATCATTGTTCTTTGTTACACATTTCTCTAAAGCTCCCGCCCAGAACCTCTCGTCAATCGACGGCAACACAGGAAAGAGTTTAGATGTGTTTTGCTTCTCTTTTTCGTCGCAAAAGTTATTCAGGTAAGATAACTGCACTAATGATTTAAATAGTTCAATTATTGCTAAGGCTAATTATTAAACTTCCCCCACACTGTTTGTGCTACATTCACCTCAAAGTATTGCTGAAAAGAGGTGTACTATTAATTTTCATAGTGATCAGATTGGCAAACGATAAAACGCACCAAAAAAAATCCCACAGACTTAGGGGCCATTCGTTTTCAACTAAAAACAGAAAACTTTTTATGCGTTTTGGCCGTTCATTTATACGACAAAGCCATTTTTGGGGGCCTGAAAATGCAAACTTTTGAAAACAGGTTTCAAACTACAAAAATGCGAATTTGTGAAAACGGTGATGTCATGCTCATGCGTATCACGTGTTCAGTCTATAGGCTCATAGTGTTTCTTTACAAAGTGACATCGCCAACTACTGGCCTGGCAGCAGAATACAGCGTTTTTAATAGTTTTCGTGGATTAGTGTGAACGGGAATCGTTTTCGTCTGTACGTGAAAAACGCAAAGGGAAAAACTTTTTCGTGACTTGACCTGGGTCAGTAACCAACCACATAGCAACCACCCTAGCGACACCCCAGCCACCACCAGCATTTTTTTGTCATAAGAAGAGCTTCTGTTTGTGTCGAATTTTAATTTAATTACATTTCTACGGCGCCCCTAAAGGGACATGGTGATGGGAAAAACATGAGATGGGAGGAAAAAATATATTTCCATGCTTTTGCATTTTCTCGCAAAAGTTTTGCGTTCCCCTGAGAAACTTTGCATTCGCTCACAAACTCAAAAGTTCCTTGGGGAAATGCAAACATTTTGTGAGAGAATGCAAAAGCATTGACAGATTTTTTCCTCCAATCTGATATTTATATGTCCCTTTACGGGTTCCATACATTTCTGACCCTTAATATGAGTGGAAAAGATCCATTAATGGAAAGTCATATTCAGTCATATATGTGACTTTGGTTACAGGATCATCTCTAAGACTGAGCTGCAAAGATAATGTCCACAAAGAACAATCAAGCCTTCACCTGTATATAATATAACCAAATATAATATTTATTTAAAAAAACGATTTTATCTATTGCTTTTCTATATTTTACTACACATGTAAATTGAATTTCTACAAAGTGCCGGCATGCAGAACGCCATGTGAGAGCTCTGATTGATTCCCCCAATTGAGTCGGGCTCCAGCTTTGTTATGTGCTTCCCTCAATCCCATTCAAACGGCCTCTCTTTTCAGGGGAGCTCTGTGTTAGGGATGCTCTTTGGAGCCATTGACTCCCCATTGTCTGTCGAGGGGCCCTGCTGTCCTGCTCCTTTGTTATGACAGTTGGGCAGCCTTTATACAGACTAAATAAGATAACTCAGCTGTTCATTTGAGGGCCTAACCCCTTAACCTCGCAACACCCCCATCAACCCCCAAACCAGCATCTAGAGAAGCCCTTAAAACCCCCCAAAATGGCAGGTCACAGTCTGAGTCTGAACACATCTCACCAGCTCAAGAAACTAGACCAGAAGTTCTCAACCGGTGTTGACCCATATTTAGTCTGGGTCAAAAATTCTTTCACCTTGTGTAGTATCTACCTGTCTACGCTTGAAATGACCTACAGCACAGTAATTTAACTAGTTTTTACTAGGTGTGACTGATGAATTTGTGAACCATTTAATGTCAACAACAAAGTTGATCAACTTATCCTAATTATGCAATATACTGTAAGATTAGATGCATTTCACTGTTTTTACATTTGGCAACTCAATGCCTCCAAATGGCCATTATAATATGTAATAATATGTTTTTCATTCTATAGGACAGAAAAATCATTAAAGAAATATATATAATGTATTTTTTCTTAATCTAACCGTTCAGAAGTTTGGGGTCAGTATAAGATTTTTTTTTTTTAATTAAAATTTAAAATTAAAATTTAAAAATAATACAATAATTAATTTAATTCAGCAAGGATGCATTAAATTGATGAAAAATTTACAGTAAAAGGTTTTAATACTGTTATTGCGAACTTTCTATTCATCAAAGAATCCTGGGAAAAATGAAAATTCTAATTTTAAAATACATTAACATAGAAATTTTAAAATATTTTTACATAAAAAACATTTATTTTAAATTGTTTTACTGTATTTTTAATCAAATACATGCAGCCTTATACACAGTATGTATATATATATATATATAATTTATTCCTATTTATTTCATTTTATTCCTATTTTATTTTATTTATTTTATCCTATTTATTTATTTTATTTGTTTCTCTTCTCCTAGACAGCAATAAGATTTAATTGAGATCAAATGGAGACTTTAAAAAGACCACAGTATCAAAGTCTGGATAGAAAAGTCAAGATCTCTACATGAAATCAAACATTTCTCATCAAATTCTTCCACGACCAAATGATCTGACTGTCCACTTTAATTTTATACCTCTATACTGTGTGTTAATAATTGACTCATTGTAGGAGAAACATTTGAGACAACATTCATACTCCTCAATTAAGTCTCCTGAACAATGAAAGAGCAACCTCTGATATATAAAATGTTAATCTAGGTAAAAATGCATCTGTGCACAATCCCTCATGTCTACATATGCTCTGGGCTCATTGTTGTAGCTGTCATGATGCTCATACACAACTGTCAGATTATAGTTATCATTTTACGCCATTAGCATTCCAGCGTTTGAGAGTCTGGTCTCTGGTAACAGGTCCACCGAGGCTGTGAATGTGTGAGGACGGCTCTGCTCAAACACTGCTATCCCTGACCCTGACACTGAGGCTGACTGTGGACTAACATTTACTCAACATCATCCGTCCTGCAGATTTCCGCCTTAACCAGAGAGTCAATACAGAAAACATCCTGATGGGAGGGAGAGCGAGAACATAAAAAACATGACATGATACACATTTGTAAGCATTGTAAGTGAAATCCGTGTGTGCCAACCTGCATGTGAAAGAGAGGATGAGATGAGATTAAAAAGAAGAAGTCAGATAAAAAGAACAAAACCGAATTATATAAATGGACTGTGGTGAGAGCGGCTTTACGAAATAAGATCTTCTTAGAAACGGGAGTGAGTTTTTATGTGTCGATCTAATCCTGCGCTGGTCCAAAACCCTGCTGTGTGAGAGAAAGAGTTACTGAGTAACTCAGCTCACTGCTCATCTCCTACAATCTCTTCTACTGACCCCTGGGTGCCCTAACCTGAGTTTACAGGTCACATCCCCCTCTTTCCTTATCTCTCTTTCACTCTCACCAGCAGTGTAAGTAACATGCATTACATAATCAGATCACTTTTTTTATGTAACAAGTAAAGTACCGCATTACATTCTATATTTACACATTATTATTTGGGTTACGATTTTTTTTTTTAAAGTAATGCACGTTACTTTTAAATTTGAAAAAATGAAAATTCTGCCATTAATTACTCACCCTCATGTTGTTCCAAACCCATAAGACTTTCGTTCATCTTTGGAACACAAATGAAGGTATTTAATGAAATCTAAGAGATTTCTGTCCCTCCATCGACAGCCTATGCAACTACCACTTTCAAGGCCCGGAAAGGTAGTAACGACATCATTAAAGTAATCCATGTGACTCCAGTGGTTTAACCTCAATTTTATGAAGCGACGCAAGTGCCTTGTTTGTGCAAAAAAAACATAATTTACCACTTTACTTACAAAATATTACTCTCTAACGTGCGTTCACGCAACAGCGTCAGCTCTCGCACCAACACAACACGCATACGTTGTGGTGATCTCGTGAATGCGTGGGAACAGACAAAAAGTACAAAAGTAACAAAACAGTTTACTTTCAATTACTATATGAGTTGTACAGTAGGCAATATAACCCATAATATTAAGAGCTGTTTTGTATGGCATACATAGCTCTAGAGGTCAAGAAATATTCAGAATGTAATAATATTCTAAATGAAGTTGTATGTTATTTTAAGTGTATGTTCTTCAATGCATTACTGCGTTAAAAAAAAACACCTGTAAAGTCTGGAAGAGAGCGAGCCTCAGCCAGGTGAGAAAAATAACGCAACGCATTACTTCCCATAAAAAGTAACTAAATAACTTATTTATGTTTTTTTTTTTTTTCATTATATGGATATGGTGCGTTCAAGTCATGTCGAAAAGATCTACGAGTTGAACGTATATAAACACCACCACAAAGTCGTAAATACCAGTAGGAAGCTCGGGGGTTTTTCTTTAAGCCCCGATCTTTACGAATTGGGGGTGTGTCCGGAATTGTCGGAATTCCACAATATTTAGCGGTGACATTAATTTGCAACAAAATAAGCTAATTCCTTGCACAAAATATAATAGCATTGTAATATAACAATATATTATGTAAAAAAGTTTACAGTGGCTTCATAAATTAATTAAAAACATCAAAAAGCAAAACAAACCTGATGCACATTGTTTGTTCTTCATTTTCCACTTTCATTGTACCATGTGAATTTTGTAGACAAGTTTTCCAGTATTGGTCAATATTTGTGCAGTATTGACTGAAGATCTGCTTCTATGTTTGAAGGCAGAGGGGAAAGGAGAACAAACTTAACCTGTTGTGATCTGAGATAGAGGAACCTGTACACACTTTCACTCGGATGACACCCGTGTTGTGCTCATCAGAATTTCCAGAGGGAAGGGTTGCCATGATCGATGCTAGGAGCAAACACAGACACACAGAGACACACACAACAATAAAACAAACTAAAAAGGTAAATTAGTAAAGAATAATATACAGTGAACTATGTCTTTACTGCAAAACAAGTTCAGTTGTTAACCAGCTACTTAGATAAATAAACGGGCATAGCATATTCATTTGATTTTAAATACAGTAATTACGAGATTCTGACTTGTAAAAGTGTTCACGCCCTTCTTTAGACCGTATGTAGCCCCGCCCCTTTTCAGCACTGCGCTCGTGTTTTGTCTTCCGGTTTGTATTTTCACAGCGTGAAGGTAAGATTACAGATTTATGAATGAACCACTTGTTTTAAAATCTTCCCGGTCTAATGACATCCACTTCAAACATTAGAATTCTTATGATAACTGTAGTTAACTCTACAATAAGTAAGTCCACTTCAGCAGCTAATAGACGGCGATGCCATAGAAATATACAGAGCTACCGCAGAAACGGAAGTTCAAAGACAAAATTCTAAAGATCGCTGCGCATTTGTTTCTCTGTGAATTCGGAATTTTCGGAGAATTCCGACTTGTAACATGATCGCTGTACCATCCAGCCACTGTAGATTTATTTTGGCACTGATAGTGTCGTAATATGAAATGCATAATTCTGAGTCCAGTAGAAATTCACTGTAATTATGACATGCTGTGAAAGCAGCAGGATGGACCAATCAAAATCAAGTATTCCAGAGAGCTGTATAATAATGAGTGAAATTGATTTTCTTGCATCACTTCTAATGCTGTTGGCTTACTAATCGTTTGTTCATCCAAGATTTATTCATCCACCAAATGAATAAATCTTTTTCTAATTTTATTTGCTAAATCACTTTGTTAAATCTAGTCTAATGCTTGCGAAAGCAGGTGTGATTGTAAGAGGCCGGAAAAGACCATAATATGCCATAACTCACAGTCAACAGAACGCAAAGGGGAAATGTTTATGGTACCCAACGCTCAGTGTAAATGTTAAAGGGGTCCGGTCCACCATCATTAACATGCCATTGGGAAGTCGTTTCCTTGGCGATGGCTCTGCAAGCACAAGCTGTATAAAATCTGTTTGGGTTCGGAATGCCATTGTGATCAGATATATGTGCCAATCCACGTTGCCATGGAAGGCGGAACGGCTCAGGAACGCCTTTTCATGACTAAGCCCTTTTCTTCCCTTTTCCCAGGAGTCATTCATTCTGGATTTAATTTATCACAGACAGGGATGATCAGATCAACCTTCTGTTGCCTAACCTCTGCACCTCTCTGGTCACTTCTGACTAACTTCAACACTGATGGCCTAATTCTGGCCAGCTTGCTTTGGTCTGAAAAGACAACAATATATGTATTCATGACAAAGAAAGCAGATCTGATCAGCACCCTTAGATCTGATTTTAATTTGGGCTCGACGTCCTCTCTTGAACTCCACAGGATCGCAGCAGATGGGCCACAGATACTGATGTCATTTCCTGGATCTTTCGAAAGTATGCGCACAGTTAAATGCAACTGCCCCCATAACTCTTTCCATGTTTGTTTCAATTTAAAACTTCATCAGTCAGAGGCTTCTATTTAAAAATAAATGACAACAACTGGATAAAAAATTTAGCGACTTAGTCCCTTAAGTACATTGGTTCACTGATGGCATCTGGTTGTAAAACAATAAGACTTTAATATATACTGCTTAAATATATATACTTGACAACAATATACTAAATTAACACATTGTGGTTGGCACAAACCATGCATATCCTCATTGCAAGTAAACTTAGAAGTACTAAATAAAAATAAAAGCACAATGACATTAATATTAGTAATAAAAATTATTAATATTTATATAATCGCATAGCCCCAACAATATACTAAATTAACACATTGTGGTTGACCGAAACCTATTAATACTAATTTGCAAGTGAACTTGTATTTAATATAGTGTGGGTCATACTTTTTTTAAATTCTTTTAAAAATGTATAAGCCTATTTCTTGGCTATTCTAACTATATGGTTCTAACTTGGCGATGCCAATATATATACAGTATATACACCGATCAGGCATAGCATTATGACCAACTTTCCTAATATTGTGTTGGTCCCCCTTTTGCTGCCAAAACAGCCCTGACCGGTCAAGGCATTGTCTCCACTAGACCCCTGAAGGTGTGCTGTGGTATCTGGCACAAAGATGTTAGCAGCAGATCCTTTAAGTCCTATAAGTTGCGAGGTGGAGCCTCCATGGATCGGACTTGTTTGTTCAGCACATCCCACAGATGCTGGATTGGATTGAGATCTGGGTAATTTGGAGGCCAAGTCAACACCTCAAACTCGTTGATGTGCTCCTCAAACCATTCCTGAACCATTTTTGCTTTGTGGCAGGGCGCATTATCCTGCTGAAAGAGGCCACAGCCACCAGGGAATACCGTTTCCATGAAAGGGTGTACATGGTCTGCAACAATGCTTAGGTAGGTGGTACGTGTCAAAGTAACATCCACATGGATGCAGGACCCAAGGTTTCCCAGCAGAACATTGCCCAAAGCATCACACTGCCTCCGCCGGCTTGCCTTCTTCCCATAGTGCATCCTGGTGCCATGTGTTCCCCAGGTAAACGACGCACACGCACCCGGCCATCCACGTGATGTAAAAGAAAATGTGATTCATCAGACCAGGCCATCTTCTTCTATTGTCCAGTTCTGATGCTCACGTGCCCACTGTTGGCTCTTTCAGCGGTGGACGGGGGTCAGCATGGGCGCCCTGACTGGTCAGCCCCATACGCAACAAACTGTGATGCACTGTGTATTCTGACACCTTTCTATCAGAACCAGCATTAACTTCTTGAGCAGTTGCTCATCTGTTGGATCGGACCACACGGGACAGCCATGTGCATCAATGAGTCTTGGCCGCCCATGACCCTGTCACCGGTTCACCACTGTTTCTTCCTTGGACCGCTTTTATAGATACTGACCACTGCAGACTGGGAACACCCCACAAGAGCTGCAGTTTTGGAGATGCTCTGACCCAGTCGTCTAGCCATCACAATTTGGTACTTGTCAAACTCGCTCGAATCCTTACGCTTGCCCATTTTTCCTGCTTCTAACACATCAACTTTGAGGACAAAATGTTCACTTGCTGCCTAATATATCCCACCCACTAACAGGTGCCATAATGAAGAGATAATCAGTGGTCAGTGGTCATAATGTTATGCCTGATTGGTGTATCTATATATATATATATATATATATATATATATATATATATATATATATATATATATATATATTGATATGGGTGCAATATCAAAGTACTGTTTATTATAGGTCGAAATGTGAAAACACAGGGTGACGTATAAATGAATATGTATCGATAAGCATTAACCAAGCAGATAGGGATTACGCAGTCTAATTTGAAGGATTCTAGACGAAGGAAGAGCAAACGCTATGCAGGAGTCATGCAAAGGTTGCTAGGCACTGAAGGCACTGCAGTCTGCTGTGCGATGACTGTTATGCACTTGCATGTTCGGCGCATGCTGTGAAGAGCCTATCCAGACGCCTGCAGCGCTCGCACCACAAGAATGGATTCATTCACTGGTAGCACATGTCTATAATTTCTCGGTCGTAAATGAGCATCTTTGAGTGCATGTTTATCCACATACACACACACACACACACACACACGTCTACAGCGGTCTTGTTACTGAACTGGTCTGGAAAAAAGACAATCAGAGGGTAAAATCAAATTTCACATTTTTAGGAGAAACTGGAAAATATTGCATCCTTTAACTCATTTTCTACTTGGTTATTGGATAATCAAACATGTCATAACCTGGAGTAGTGGCTCGTTTTCTATCAGCTTACATTTTAAAGTAATTTGTGTGTTTTTGTGCCAATATGTTTCTGTTTACTTGCATTCATTAATGTTTAATGTACTATATGGTCATTGTTTTACTAATTATGCATATGTATACATATGCATGTATACAATTTATGTTGTTGTGTTTCTTTTCTTCTTTTTGCCATCAGCCTGCCACGAACTGCAGATGAAAATTAACCTGTGTGGCTAAATCCCATGTAAATTAATCTGCATTAAAATAAAATAAACAATTAAGTGGCTCAGGGAAAATGCATTGTATTACATTGCATGAAAGACACTGCAGATATGAACAAACCTGTTTAACAGTTACAGATGAGAGATTGGAAAGTCTCTTCAGATCAATGCAAGACAGAAAAAGAGGGTGGCAGCGTTCCCAAATCCACACCAACACAGTATTCGGCACTTACCCCTGAGCAATCTACCTCCACTGATTGTGGTTTTAAGGCTGCTGATTTTCTCAATGGGAAAGAGAGAGTTTAAGCACAACAACTGTGAAAAAAAATAGTGTCATGTAAGTTGTCTACTGTCCAAATCTCGTCTCCTTGGCTCCATCCAGTCTTGCTCTCATTGCTCCAGTATCATCGGTGGCGTCTGTGGGGATAACAGATCACACCTCTTTTGTGAGTGTGGGAATGCACATGGGCCAAGGCTCAGTAAATCAGCACCAGTGAGGTGCAGATCTGGACAGAGCCGGCAACAAGTGTGTTCTGGTCACTCGCGAGTCCAGACACTGAGCCGACAACGGTATTAAAAAGGCCTGATGGGAGAGAAATTATACAAGAATTTGAACGTATTTAGTCTAAACACTAACACAGCTTTTTGGCAAGTATTGTTTTAATGTCATTAAAGGATTAGTTCATTTCAGAATTAAAATTTCCTGATAATTTACTCACCCCCATGTCATCCAAGATGTTTCTTAGTCGAAAAAAATTAAGGTTTTTTAAGGAAAACATTCCAGAATTTTTCTCCATATAGTGGACTTCACTGGGGTACAACGGGTTGAAGATCCAAATTGCAGTTTTATTTTAAAGAAATGGTACCATGTGTGCCCTATTTGTGTTCACATGACTTAGGCCTACTTTATACCTTAAAGAGAGAGAGAGAGAGAAAGAGAGATTTGCTTTATATTTATGGATTAGAATGAGCCAGACTATTTGTTCAAAGAAGCAATAAAATTTATATTATTATTCAGCAAGGATGCATTAAATTGATCAAAAGATCACTGACATCTTGTGACACTGAAGAGTAATGAAGCTGAAAATTCAGCTTTGATCACAGGAATAAATTACATTTTAAAATATGTTCAAACAGAAAATAGTTCTTTTAAAATTGAAAACATTTCAAATGTTTTTTATCAGTATTTTGCCCATTTACACGTCTCCAATCATTTTAATAATTTATATAGAATACAAAAAAAATATTTCAACCTAAATTGAGCTTTTAATGAAAATAAAATATAGTTTCAAGAAAAAAAAAAAAAAAAAAAAAGACATCAAGCCAGTTTTGAAAGAGAAATGATCCGATACTTTAAGCTGTGACGCTCACTTGGGCACCAAAAGTTCACATTTTGTAACATTAAGTTTAAAAAAGGCCAAAAAAAAAAAAAAAAAAAGACAATATATGTTTGGTAGCATAATTTAAAAACTGAAAGATTAATCATAACATTCTCACAGATTAAAAGTCCTTAAATTTAGAAAGCGCCAGTCTGACACGCGCATCAGATTTTGTTACTCACTTCCTCCCTCTGTTGGTCAACAAGGATTTCGAGTGAGTCAGTCAAACACTTGTCTGTCAGTCCAGTATAGCCTACTAGACTGATAAAAACAATTACACGCAATATTTACCAGCACAGAAACATGTTTGTGCTTTCCTATTGCATATATAACATGTTAAACACACATGCACACATATGATGATGAACTGTTGCTGTGACTGTGCTGACAGGAAACAACCACCACCGACTGATTTCAGTGTTCAAACCTGGTTTACTTGTTTATGTAAACCTAATAAATCAGATCTTTGGAGATGCTGTGTGAATCTTGAAATTCGTAATTTTCATTCAAATGTCAACTATAGGCTATATTACAACATTAATAATATGCCATAATGTCTATTTGTATACAAAGCTGTCAAAATATGAGACCGTCTATAAATAGCATCTTAACCACTTGCGTTTGGGGGCACTGAGGTCAGGGAAAATACACCTTGCCAAAAGCATAAGGGGTACCTCGAGCACGGCGAATATCAGCCGCACTGAGTCCCTCTGGACAACTCTAAAACAAATACTTGGCAGCCAAGCGCAAGAGAAAACATATATGCATGCACTAAACCCGCCTTTATCTGCTTTCTCACACATCAAAACCTCCCCCAAATGACGCGCCGCCCCTACCAAACCCTTCAGGAGTCAGTAAATTCAGCATTCACTCTCAGACTGAATTCAGAGTGGCATCTACAGAGGCCATCAAACCTTCACGTTTAGATGAATTAACAGCACGCGCAGGACTAAGGTTGTCATTTAGACTCGCTTTACTGGCGGGACCGCGCGTGCCTCATCTTTACCTGATGCTGCGTAAAAGTGGACCGTGGAAACCGCTGGACGCGCTCTGAAGAGGATACCACTCAGTGTGATTTTGCTGCCACTGTATAAGCTATACTGAGCACTTGCGCGGAGGCAAGAACTGTTGATCCGGACAGACCTGCTTCTCATCCAAATGGATGCGCAATGATGGATTAATCGCTTTTCGATGCAACTTTTCAGCGCAGTGCCCTGACAAACTCCTCCTGAGGATTTTATCCCAGCAACCTTTACCTGATTTGATCCTCTCTTCCTCTCAAGATGTCATCGGAGTATTTGATAAGGTCACTGCTTATGCTCTTTCTAGCGCTCTTCTCCGCCAATGCGAGCAACTGGCTGTAAGTGAATATCACTTTCTTCATTCATGTGATGTTTTGACGTCTATGTTGTCTGTTATGACTAAAGTCAGCCAGATTCCCAAAAGCAAACGCGTAGCGTGTCAGTGCACCACAATTTATGAGCCATGGCAATCACAAATCTGAAAACCAAGCCAACTTGTAAATGAGAATATACTGCTCCTACCTTTGTAGATTGCTTAGTACATGACCTTGCTGGACTTTTTGCACGCGCAAAAAAACAGAAGTATAACGTGGCCTATTATTGATAATAAAACTGCCATTTTAAACAAAAGCATGCATTGTATGAACAAAACAAAAATAAGGAAATGAAACTAGTTATTTGGAATCTGAAATCATGAACTTCCAGTTCATGTGCATTTGGCACAGCTGCGCCTGGCGCTGGTTGCGCGCAGCCTGAAGAGCAACGCATGAAAATGACAGCAGTAACAGCACCCATCATCATACTTACAGTGCTAAAGAGAGCTGCAGAAATGAATAAATTCTAGTAGTTTACGATTATAGCAAAAAAGCCATGATCTGATTTGGACATTTATATGGTTAAGTAGCAGAATAGCAGGCTTGGTTAAGGCCATATCAAGATTTATATTCTCTGTTTGCATTTCTAAGATTATGTATCTGTATCCTCAGGGCAGAAATAGCACATCATTTAATCTATCCAGATGCAGTTGAGTTTTCGATGGAAGAGTGTTTTTAACTAAAGGCGTGGTGACAGGTTTGGGGCATGTACAGACACGCTTCACACTAAAGGAAAACCTCCTACCTGTCTACAAAATATGATCATTCTGACAGGAGCCTGTACACTATTCCAATCCCATCCCAAGACAGGTATTAGCAAGTAGCCAAATAGACATTAGACAAGTTTTCTTTAGCAAACATGAGTTATATGAGCAACACGTGGGCATGAAGCTGTAGTGTAGCCTATACTGTGAAGGAACACTATAAATATTCTTATAGGAAAACAATTAGTTAAGGCTAAATATCTGACTTGTCCTGAAGTAAAATGTTTAAATAAGAACCGAAGGGTTAAGCTAATATGAATTTATGGTTAATTTGAACAAGGAAAGGGTATGGGTCTTTGAGAGACTCAATGTAAAAACATAAAACCTGCAATATCCACCCAAAAAAAAAAAAAAAAAAAGGAAAAAAAAAAAAAGAGTATTTTAAGGGTTATTCATTGAAATTCTGAAAAGAAAGTAGAAAAAATATACCGTTCAATAGAACCGGCATGACGACTGAAGATAAATAGCTACACTGTAAAAATAAATAGTTGGCTTAACTTAAAAAAAGTAAGTTACCTGGTTGCCTTAAAATGTTGAGTTCACTGAAATTAAATATTTGGGTTAATACAATAAAGGCGATTGATTTAATCAACAGAAACTCAAAATATTATATTATCCGAATCACACTAATTATCTACGTTGATTTGACAAAAGAAAAAACCTCAGGACAAATAAATCTTCTACACAACGTAGCGCTCTTATTCTAGTTTAAATGAAATAAACAGTGACCTTGTCTTAAACAAACATGCTGCACATTGTCTGATCTCAAAGTGAGATGTAGATGTGAGGTAAGATTAAGAAAACACACTGTTTATGTTTTGTCTCACTCGTTTAAAATAAAACCAGATAAGATTGCTGAGTAACCAAAAATGTTTCTGTTTTGTTTCATATTTATTGCATATAAGAAGCTTGTGAATTATTATGCAGCAGTCAGTTCAATAACACCTGCATGCACTTTTCTGTAGTAGGTTATAGGTTCAGCACAAACCTCTTTGGAGACTGATGTTTTAATATAGGTTCTTCAGATCAGTGTTTCGTTTTTCGGCTTTTAAAACACCAGTATATATACCGTATTCTAAAGAACTAGAGAATAAATGTTTTTTTTTTGGTGCTTAAAAAGAATCAAGCTGTAAAGCCATTTTTAGTTCTAATAGAAGCAGTTGGTTTTTAGAACGTGTGCTTTGAATAAAAACTTTCTCCTGGTCACTTGGATGCATAGAATAGAATAGAATAGAATAGAATAGAACTTGTGGTGTAAAAGTCCACTCTTTACTCGACAGCCATAATTAAATGTTCTGAAGTACAGCTGAAAGCTTTTCATTTGTGGGATGTGTGTATGTATTACTCTTGAGCACATCCATCCACACCTGTATGGAGGGTGGAGGTGCAGGTGCGGGTCACGAGAGCAGTTGAACTGCACCTGCACATCTTCAAACCTCCATCTAAAGCACTTGCTTGTTCATGCAAATATAAGCTTACATTGCTGTATAATTTTTTATGAATGACTATTTGCTGTTGTTTTGTGTTCAAATGCCAGGAATGAATCACTAATTAGATACCATAAATAACAGATGGTAAATGTTATTAAACAGACTCTTTTCTAAATAAATACTGCAAATAGTCACTCAATACTTATTCTAATGCGTTCTGACAAGCAGCGATTCTTGCTTTTATCTTGGTTTGGCAAAGCCAGCATACTGTTATTGATCAAACTTCAAAATCCTTAAAGGGATAGTTCACTCAGAAATCATGTCATCGCCGATGTATATTACTTTATTTCTTCAGATAAACACAAACAATAATTTTTAGGATATATAATGCTATTGAATGGCTGTCACTTGTTTGATGCTTGAAAAACCACACAGAGTGATCGTAACTGAACATCTGGGATGGCATGAGGGTGAGTTTTTTTTTTTTAGGTGAACTGTCCCTTTAAGCTGAGACCAACATTTCTGACTGAAACTCCTAGAGCTTTCAAATTAAATCCACCAAACTTTGCACAGACCCTCAGTCTGTTTCAACTTATGTCGGGTTCAGAATACACATTTTTTGTCTGTTACGATAGTCACTGTGTGTCAGTCGATTTTGACTCCTAAGTTCTTGTCGTGTCATGGAAAAAACATGTCAGACTCCACGTTGCTTACCTGACCAATCATCGCTTGTTGACTTTAACGACATGCGTGATGTCATCAAGGAGGCGGGACTAGCAACTTACTTGCGGAAACAAGGGCGTAAACAAACAATTGCTACCAAAGGGGCGTGTTTTGCTCCTATTGGTCAAGATGTGATGTGTCATGAGAAATTGAGTTGGAAGCAAAAAACATACCTAATATAATATAAGCTAAGCTAGCAGCTAGTACATAAGCTAACCAAAACAAAAAAAAAAACGAAAAAAACAAACAAAAAACAGTAAGAACGAGAAATGCTTGATTTCACGACCTATAGCTTTAGTCATACTAGTATATGAACCATGTATTTTAAAAGACATTAATGGTCATTATAACGCATTTTAAATTATATAAATTATAACGTGATTTTTGCAGGAATTATAATCAGGTACTAAAAATAAAAGTACTTTGAACCAATGGGATCTTTCGGTGTCCTAAAAGAGACCCGATTCCTGGGGAGACTTGATTTCTCACCACAACGGAACCCATCGTGGAGGATCGAAAAAAATTAAACATGTCTGTCGGGATGTTGTGAAGCATCGGTTGTCGTCCACTATGACGCGCTATACAAGATAAAATGATTGACGCCCATTGTCATTTACGAATCACCATGACACCCTACGTCAAACGGATTGTAAAAATCAGGTGTAGTCTGAACCGGGCATTGTTGCACTATGTATTTTCTAAAGGATCAAACAATTTCCCAGATATCCTCCCAAAATATCCATAGACTTCTTTTGAAAAATCCTGACTCTATCAATCCATCGAGTCTTTATGTATCCAACCTACATAAGGCCTAGTCAATTCAGTGGTTTTTAAACTTTAAAGTTTGTCTTGATGAACTTCTCTAGTTCCATGATGCAATCATTCCAGAACTAAAGAAAGAGTTGCACTCTGTCAAATACCGAAGCTGAGATGGGTTTTTTTTTGAGATGCTGAGGTCACAGAACTCAGTTGCAGTTATGATTATGAATATAAAACAATACAAAATCACACAGTTGTATTTGTTTAGGATGTGATACAGTGTTACTCTCCACGTGGGATGGAAAGAACAGTGGTGGACACGTTTGCACATGGATGGTCAATAAATAGTTCACAGCTGATGAGCAACATGAGAAGAGAGAAACCTCTAATGTGAAATACATCCTGGCGCCTAGGGCTGATAACACAAATAACACCAGTGACAACAGGGTAATGAAGCTGTAAAACCTGTTGTCACATACCTCCACTCATACAACAGCCTATTAAAGGTTCATTTGATTAAACAGGCAACTTTTATGTTTTTCCCCTTGACTATCCTCAATAAAGTGCCCCTATTATGCTATTTTAAAGATTCCTAATTTTGTTTTGGAGGTCTCCTACAGTAGGTTTACATGTCAAAAAACACTTCAATTTTCTCATAATATTCATTACAGCATCACCTCTTCCCTCACAGTATCTGAAAGGGATTGATAAAAGATTCAGCCTCTCTAAACCCCTCCTTTCTGGGAGCCTGCTCTGCTCTGATTGGCCAGATGGCCCAGTCTGTTGTGATTGGTCTACCGCTTACAGTGCGTGTCAGAAACCAAACGCACATTACCATATCTGAATTCCAGATCTTCCTCAGCATAAAAACAGTAACAATGGCGTCAGTTTTAGAGTATCAATTCGAGCCCTCATCCTTTGGAAGAGCATTCAAGGTGGATTTGCTTTCACAGCACAGAAAACAGCGTCTTCTCGGCATGAACAACACAACCCAAACTGTCTCAGCTAGTGTTTGAGGGCCAAAGTAGATATTGTTCGTAGGCAGCAATTATGCAAATGTGTTACAAACCTATGTAGGTTCGAGCAGGAGGTGAGACGGGAATTACTGACGACTCGTTTCAGGCAGTTTAGAATCTATTCTTTTTTTGGGAGACAGTAACTCCATTTATTGTGCACTTTGATCTTTGAAACATTGCAGACCTTTTACATTCACAAACAGCTATATTACACACTACATGTAGGAAAACAGGTGATGGACAAATGTAGTAAAAGAGAGAGATGAATTTGAGCAATCTCAAATTGACGGCCCATCAATCAGGATTCATTTCCTTGCAATAATAATGCATTTCACAATGCAAATTGAGATTGAGAGCCACATCGACCTTTCTGAGAGGCCTTGTGCACAATTTAACTCCAATTTAACTCCTACTGTACCTGATTGCATTTCCTCCAGCCTCCCGTCTATCCATCTTCACTTTTACAGATATGCGTTCTGACGTCACAAGATGTTTAAGATGTTCTTTAGAGCTCAGAAGCAGGGATGTCTTCAAAATGTACCTATAAATGCACCCATTTACTTATATAGATGCAAATCTATGTTTTTCATTTGGTTGATTTAAAGCATATACCCAGCTAACAGGGAACAATCTCAGAACTCTGGCTAACGTTCTGGCAAGGTTCAAGCAAACATTCTTCCAGAAATGTTAAGAGAATGTTCAGAGTTATGTGGTCTTTAAAAACGTTCTTACAATGTTGCACAAAAACGGTATTTATCGTATCGTTCATGAAACATTTTTTAAAAAAAAAACATTTAAGTTGGGCATTTTCTCTAACATTTAAATGTTGGTACTTGTTTTAGAACGTTCAGAGAATATTCAAACATTCCCATTACGTTTGCAAAATGATAAAACAGAATTTCACATTTCGTTCACATTACAAAAAAAAATAAAAAATGAAAAATGAAAACGTTTTTAAAAAACTGTATGTTTTAAACATTCAGAAATAATGTTTTCATAACTAAATAGGAACATTGGCAAAATGTTCTTAGATATTTTTGTTAGCTGGGTATTCAAAAGGTTCTGCCCTGTCTAAGCAGATATTCATATACAGCAATTAGCAAAGTTAAATTAATCTGTATATCTTAGATTTCGTTTAAATTTAGATGTTAATGTTACTTTTCGTACCTTTCTGAAAGACATTTAGTGCTCTGAAGTATCTTCATGATGTACATCATATTTAACCTGCTAGAAGAGCTAGCTTAAACAAATATTAACGACCCAGGAAACAAAATGGCATTAGCAATGACATATGATATTTTCTTGGACGTCAAACGAGATCCATAAGATTGATTGGAAATAACATGTTCAGTTAATTGTAGTGCTAATCTTTTAAGACACTGTCAATAAATGAGATAACACTGCCCTCTAGAGTTAAAGACAGATCCACTAGACCTGCAGATAAGCAAAGTGTAAATGCAACTGTTAAGACGGTGTTAAACGTTCATTACTAAATGCAAATGAGCAAATTACTTTTTGGTACATTTGCTTTTCAAGAGTCTGCACGAGTTAGAAATACCAATGAGTCACTGAGGTATTGAGGAAACTAGAGCTGTTTATCAGAAACACAGTTGTGCAAGAATGACACATCTGTTTCTGAAAACATGTCACATTCTGTGATGGATGTTTGATTCACATTTTGGGTTCTTTCTGTAGGACATCTTCTTGACTGTATTTTCAATGTTGTGAGGATCACCATCTTTACATTACGGTTTAAAAGTTTCAAAATTAATACTCTTATTTAGCAAGGATGCATTAAATTGATCAAAAGCGACATTTATAATGTTACAAAAGATTTCTATTTCAAATACATGCTGTTTAATAAAATTAAATTGGAAAAAGTAAGACTGATTGCCTCTTTTTTTTCTCTTTTTTTTTTTTAACATAGTGGCTAAGTTTATGCAACTGGCCCCGGATGGTTGCATACATAAAGTAATTCATCATCTGCCAGCTGAAAATCATATCTGATTGCTTAGAGAAGTAATAGGAAAATTATGAACAAGTCGCACTACTTAATATATCATTCCTGTCTGTGCCACAAATGGTGCAGGATGAGTTACCCACAAAGTTTTTGGAACAGTATGAGTAATGCCAACAGTCATGTATTATATTAACAGCAATAGTGTTTCTGTTCAACTACAAACTCCTTGGTATTGCTGAGGGACATTAAATGTTGTTAAATGTAGGTGGTTTAATAATAATAAAAAATAGAAATACGTGGGTGAAATACGAAGTAATGAAATGCATAAGTTTCCTTAAACGCTCCTAATGCTGCATTTATGTCAGACAAACAGCTTTTAATACACAGGCGTGTTGCCCTGTGACGCACAGCTGACAAATATGTAAATATCAAATATTTTTGTAAACATCATGAAATTGTGGCCCTTGGACGCCGCAGCACGCATGTTTACTTGCTGACGGTAGCTTGTACAGGACTGATATTTACCTTCACCGATTTACCACAGAGAGACAGGAAATGTCAACATCCATCGTTTGATTATTCAATAAACTCACAAAAAATTATGCTGAGAGGAAGTGAAGCTTTTTTAGTTGCAATTTCCTACTCTGAATGTGTGAGTTTATACATATATACCATAAATTATATGGTAATTCATAGTTTTTACTTGCAAAAACCATAAATTAAATTGTTAAACCAAATCTTGAAATTACAGTTTCCACAAAAACATTATGCAGCACAACTGTTTTCAACATTGATAATAATATAAATATTTCTTGAGCATCAAATCAGCATATTAGAATGATTTCTGAAGGATCATGTGACACTGGAGTAATGATGCTGAAAATTCAGCTTTGGATCACAGGAAATACATTACATTTTAAAACCTTTTCAAATAGAAAACAGCTCATTTAAATTGTAATATTTCAGAGTCTTACCAATTTTCTGTATTTTTAATCAAATAAATGCAGCCTTGGTGAGCAGAAGAGACTTGAAGTTTGTTTATACGTTGACAGCAGTAAGAGGCGAGCGGATATATACAGCCTGGTGTGTGTACGAGTTGGCGATTTCTTTTTCTCTTTCATTCTCTTCCAAACTCTCTCAAACAGCATGGTTGCGTGCTAAGTCGCGCTTGGCTAAGCCATCTGGAGCCAACAGCGCTCGGAGGCCAGGGCTGTGTAATTCAACACAAACATGACACAAAAGGAAGAAGGCACCGTGCTCCAGGTGGAATGCTCTGCAAAAACCTCCCAGAAACACAGAGGAAGGCATCTCCCATTCTTTCACAAAATCCCACAGTCGCGTCGGCTCCCCTTGTTTTCCCAAACTTAGCGTTGCGATTAGCGAGTACATTTTTTGAAAATAAAGTAGAAGAGAACGCTACAAATGGGGAGCAATGAAAACAAGATTTTCTCAAGGTCTCAGACAATCTTTTTCCCAGACAAATATGCAGCCGGCCGTTCTTCAGGTGTTTGTTTGTCAAAACCCCGAGCTTGATACGAGCGCACGTCTTATGAGAGCATCTGGCACTGATATATTATATTCCTACGCTTATCCCGCAAGAACGGACTGCCATTTGGCTGCCAGATTCATTATCAAGTCAGGATCACAGAGCTAATTTACTGGTGAAACAAACAAAAGCTGTAAACACGCATGCAAGAACATGCAATCGTCAACAGATGCTACACATGATAAAAAAAGAAACACCATGCAGAATGCGTCTGCATCTGGCCGGTGATGTCATGCTTCATCTTCTGGCCAGACAGACAGGAGTGCGTTATCAAAGCTTGTGAGAGCAGAGATGATGGTCATGTGGACAAGGAAGTGTTTGTTTCTTATCTGCCCCAGCCTTGGCCTTCAAAATCAGCTCTTGTCAACAGCGGAGAGGGTGCGATGCACTGCTGCCACTCGCTGGGATCTAGATGTGCTGTTTTTAACTTGTTACAATGAGACCCCAGAAACAAAGCAGACCTCAAGACTATACACTCTCAGAAGCCATTCACACAGAACATGTTTTTGGTGTTAAAAGCACAAGACTCAGGTCAGTGGAACAAGAAAAGAAGAAAAGCAATGTCTAAAGATGCGTTTCTGAAAAGTTGAACTTCTTGAACTTTGTTTGTAGAATGTTCCCTGCGTCCGAATATGCTTACTTCCATACTACACTCTACTACAAAGAATGCTGGGTTGTTTCAACCCATGGTTGGGTAAAATATGGACAAACCCAACCATTGGTTTTAAAGGGGATCTATATTGCCCATTTTACAAGATGTAATATACGTCTCTGGTGTCCCCAGAATGTGTCCGTGAAGTTTCAGCTCAAAATACCCCACAGATCAATTATCAAATTTGCCCCTATTTGGATATGAGCAAAAACACACAGTTTTTGTGTGTGTCCCTTTAAATGCAAATGAGCTGCTGCTCCCGGCCCCCTTTCCAGAAGAGGGCGGAGCTTTAACAGCTTGTGCTTTGGTTGCTCAACAACAACAATGCTGGAGAATCTCACGCAGCCAAAACGATGATAGTCAGTAACAGTGTTCAGCCTTACATTGTTCAAACCGGAGTCGACACTGATGGAGAGACTCAGGAAGAAGTTACAACTTTTAGAATGAAACTGAATGTTTCTGAATGGTTAGTGGATAAATTTATTTAGTCGCTGTGGAGTTGATTCAACTCATCGACTAGCATGTGCCGTCATGTTAATCTTTTGTGCAAATCCAGTGTTGAATTGATCCTCTCTTGTAAAGCAGTCCGGCGTAAAATGACATCATGGCAACAAAACTCATCTACTGTACTCTAAAGCAGCCCAACATGGCCTTACCACCTTTGTTGCGTGTTCTCGGGGGCAGGGTTTATGTAAATTTTAGGGTTAGAGATGTCACTAACCTGGGAAGAAGCTCTTTGTAGTCTCTACCAGCCATTTGTTGAAGTCCTTAAACAGCGAAACAGAGATAAGAAAATATCTCCCTTTGCATTAGCGTGGTAACTTTACAGATGTTGTATGCAACAGCAACATTACAAACTAACTAAAGTTAATAAATTGTTAATAAATGTTAATAAATCTTTAATACATTAGCTCATCCATGAATATGATTTTTGCCCGAGTCCTGTCGGATTCTTTTCCATCGGCTTTAGACGTGAAGACGACACCTCCCATGATTCCACAAAATCAAGGCGTCATCAAGCTACGCCTTTTGTTTTGAATAAGCAACATCTAGCGGCGAAAGATTACATATTGTGCCTTTAACTATGAACTAATGTCAACAAATTAATCCTCAAGTGTAATTTCATCAGAAAAGGTTCTTTGGAATTTTAAAATGTTCTTCATAAAAAAAACCATAACAGTTTTTTTTTTAAAGAACTGATCATTGGAAACCAAAAATAGTTATTCTATGACATTGCTGTGAAACCTCTCCTTTTTTATTTTTAAGAATAAAAAGCAGGTCTGATTCACACTGATTTTGAGGACTAGCCTTTAGTTAGAACCCGAATCAATAAACCACAAGATCTTGCAACTTAAATTAGTATTTACAGCACAGAACCTTCAAAGCCATTCTGACAAGAAGAATGACATTCTGACTTCCATCCACGATGCATTTAGGCGTACTTTCGAATTACTCAGCACCACACCAAAAGACCTTTAGAGACAAATAACACAAAACAAACCCGTCCGTGACCACTCTTGCAAACATCACCTGCACGCAACCCACTAAATGAATCTGTGTAGAACTTAAACAAACAGTCAAGACTTTGATCTCCACCCGTTCTTGATGATAATGAAACCAAGCTTGGTGTGTACGGATGAAATCTGTACTCTGCGGTGTGGTGTAGTATAGGCCTATTTTTATAAGGTGCCTTAAAGAGATGTAGCTCAGCAGACCCATTAAAACGATGGTGTTGCCCCGACCCCCTGGCCCTGGAGGTGATGGGTGAAGATAGTCTATATCCGCCTCTCTCAACATCACCCTTACCTCATCTGCCGAGCATAGCCTTCCAAGAACATCGCAGGAGGGCCATAGCGTTTATATATTAGTGCCGTTTGTGCTATAGAGAGTCAATGGACAAACCTGTTAGTGCGACAATGCAGTGTTACTGTTAAAAGGAACTATAACAACAACTAAATTAAAGCTTTAACTCCAAAAAATATATATAAACAAGCATGATTTGGTGAGGAAATGACACTAAACTAAAACCCAAAGCTAGTTAAAACGTAATAAATAAACAAATAAAATGGTTGCAAATGAATTTTAGTTGTATATACTAGTTTAATATATAATAAAAAATGTATACCTTTATAACCTGCCTTCATTAAACATGAAAATGTCACTAGATAATGAGAATTGAAAAGTATTGAGAATTTAAACTTTGGAAGCCCTAACATACTAAAAATAATAACACTTTACAATAAGTTAAAATTGGTTAACATTAATTAATGCAATAGTTATCATGAACTAATAATGTACACATTTTACAGTACAATACATGTAATAACATAAATGTGCTATATTTAATAATAATAATAATACTACACAAATATACTAAATATACTAATATAAATATACAATTGTTCGTTGTTAGCTTGTTTGTTTAGAATAGATTAGCTAATTTAACTTATATTGTTTGTTATAATAGCCAGTGATATAACTAATGTTAAAAAATTGAAACTTGTTATAAAGTATTGCAAACTAAACATAATGAAAACTACAACTACACAATACTGGGGGAAAGAAACAACTATACCAAATGGATAGATCTACAAACATGGATGGATGGATGGATGGATGGATGGATGGATAGATTTTTCTAGCTTCAAAAACATCCAGCTTCTAGATACAAAGTCAAACGTTTTTTTCTGTCTGTATTAATGACAGTCTATGAACATGTATTGATTACCAGTCTATTGGTTTGTCCTCAGATACCTGGCAAAGCTGTCATCGGTGGGGAGCATCTCTGATGAAGAAACCTGTGAGAAGCTCAGAGGACTTATCCAGAGGCAGGTTCAGATCTGCAAGCGTAACGTGGAGGTGATGGACGCGGTCCGCAGGGGCGCCCAGCTCGCCATCGACGAGTGCCAGTTTCAGTTCCGCAACCGACGCTGGAACTGCTCGACGCTAGAGAGCGTTCCTGTGTTCGGCAAAGTGGTCACACAAGGTAAGTAGCATCCCATTTAAATGGACATGAAGCCAGCTCTGGGGATGCTTAATGTTTGCTTATTTGTCACAGGCACCAGAGAAGCTGCATTTGTGTACGCCATATCTGCTGCTAGTGTAGCCTTCGCAGTGACCAGAGCCTGCAGCAGCGGGGAGCTGGACAAGTGTGGCTGTGACCGTAATGTGCACGGTGTCAGTCCGGAAGGTATGTGTGATTTGTACGAATAATAGTTATGATGATTAATCATTAATATTGCTATGAACCCACAAATATTATTCTTGCATACCCAGACTGAACGGTGAAAGTTCTGGTCATTAAAGAAATGCTCACTTAGATAGGAAGAGTTGTGTGACTGACATGTGAAGTGATCAATCTCGGTTCATGTTATTCAAAGATGCTGTTTATGAGCAGGATCTGAAACAGATTGTAATACAATAATAACTGTCTCTACAAATGATTGCACAATAAACAAATCTAGTATCTAGTTGACTTGTTAATAAGTGGCTCACACTACACTATAAATGACATTCAAAGATTAAATTTGACTATCCTGGAAAACTTTGTTAGAAGGATTTACCAATCCAGTACCTTGTAAACAACTTTGTTTCCAAGACAAAACTCCTGATTTCTCTCATTAGATTCTCCATCCTTGACCATCTCTATCTCAACAGGTTTCCAGTGGTCAGGATGCTCAGATAATATTGCATATGGGGTTGCTTTTTCCCAGTCCTTTGTGGACATCAGGGAACGAAGTAAAGGACAGTCCTCCAACAGAGCCCTAATGAACCTCCATAACAATGAGGCAGGGAGGAAGGTAAGAGGCCTTACAAGCATCACCATTGAAAGGTTTGTACACTCATCATTTGTTAATAAATGAAATTTCTTTTACCATTCCAAGGCGATTCTGAACCACATGCGAGTGGAATGCAAGTGCCACGGCGTTTCAGGCTCCTGCGAGGTGAAGACCTGCTGGAAAGCAATGCCGCCGTTCCGCAAAGTGGGCAACGTCATCAAGGAGAAATTTGACGGCGCTACAGAAGTGGAGCTGCGTAAAGTGGGCACCACCAAGGTCCTGGTTCCACGAAACTCACAGTTCAAGCCGCACACAGATGAAGATCTGGTGTACCTGGACCCGAGCCCAGACTTCTGCGAGCACGACCCCAGAACGCCGGGCATACTGGGAACCGCAGGGCGCTTTTGCAACAAGACCTCGAAGGCTATCGACGGCTGCGAGCTCATGTGCTGCGGTCGCGGATTCCACACGGAGGAGGTGGAGGTGGTCGACCGCTGCAGCTGCAAGTTCCACTGGTGCTGCTACGTCAAGTGCAAACAGTGTCGCAAGATGGTAGAGATGCACACGTGTCGGTGATCCCCTCAACACTTCCCTACATGCACAGGGAAACTAGGCAAATACACAAAAGGGAAGACAAGAGACATTCCCAGGCATTTCATGCACCGATAGAGGAACATGTCATACATGAGACTTTAAAGTATAGGGGCAAATATATCTGACGTCCCAATTGAGAGTATTTTTCTCTCTCCTCATTCTGTTTTTAATTGCAGTTGCTCTCTTATTTTTATATATATGTATATTTTTTAACTTATTGCAATCGAATAGAGAGTGAATTTTTAATGTGACACGCACCAGAGAAGTGCCACTGGGAATGGGGTTACTGACAGACATTGACCCGGCGGGATCAGGGGCACATGAATATGGAGAAAGGTCAACGTTTAAAAGCCTTTTCATCGTTAATGCTGCTTTAGGGTTTCATCTTGAAAGATGGACTAACCGAACTATCGAACACTACGTGCTGAGATGCAGTCCAGGCGTACATGTACTTTCCATACCCGTGGCCATTCGTTCCCGTGATGCTGCTTGAATTCAAGAATCACCGATAGCGTATACAGCTGAGTGTTAAGCCATGGACACACCAAGCCGACGATCAGCCATAAGGCAACGTCAGACCTTTTTTAAGCGTCAGCCAACTAAGTTTTCTGGTGTGTTCTGAACTATTGACTCTAGTCAGACGCCGTCAGCAGAGCTGCCAGGTTGTCAGGTGGGTAAAATCTGTGTTTTTGGTGGGTTTCCCCTGGTAAAATTCGCATTCCAGGGGCTAAATATCATGTTATTTGGGGTCGCTTCAACTTTCCCGATGTGTTCTGAACCGTTGGCTCTATTCGGATGCCGTTGGCAGGGTTGTGGTTTCACAACAAACCCGCCCAATTGCTACTCAAAACTAGCCCAAAACTAGCCCAATTGTGTTTCAGGGGGATAAAATCTACGTTTTTGGCGGGGTTCCCCTGGTAAAATCCGCATTCCAGGGGCTAAATATCATGTTATTTGGGGTCGCTTCAACCCGTGAACGTGAAAAACAACCCGCAGGAAAACTGCAGACTTGGCAACACTGACCGGACCATTTTTAAGCATCGGCCGACTAAGTTTTCCCGATGTGTTCTGAACCATTGGCTCTATTCGGATGCCGTTGGCAGGGTTGTTGTTTCACAACAAACCCGCCCAATTGCTACTCAAAACTAGCCCAAAACTAGCCCAATTGTGTTTTAGGGGGATAAAATCTACGTTTTTGGCGGAGTTCCCCTGGTAAAATTTGCATTCCAGGGGCTAAATATCATGTTATTTGGGGTCGCTTCAACCCGCGGACATGAAAAACAACCCGCGGCAACAGTGTTGCTGGAAAACTGTGGACTTGCCAACACTGGCTGTCTGGGGTTTTTTGGGCCGATTCAGCATGTAGAATTGGAGTTGAGCCGTTGTGCGAGAAAGAACTCTGATTGGCTGTTCTGTTTAGTGAATGAGTCGAAGCACGAGAATAATATCAAAACAGTGAGCGAAAAGTCAAGGCGGTACAGACAGAAGGTTTCTAATTTTATGTCATGTACTGAGTGTTATGAGTGTTCCTGGGCGAATCTTTAATATTAACGTGAGCCTAGTGGAATGTAGAAAGTGATCAGCATGAATGATATTCAAAACGGTAAGCACATGCTTTGTTTAGATAGCAGTCTCCTTACACGCAGGCGCAGAACGCTTGTGCTCGTCCCTAATGCAGGCGACGCAAGGCGACAACACAGTCGGCTTTTATCGGTGCTAGTTCTTTGTCGTCGGTTTGGTGTGTCCCTACCCTTCAGGTAGGCGCTGCTCTAGAAGGGAAGCAAACCATCTCCGAACAAGACGAAGTGGGGATATTACAAGTGTTAACAAGCTGTTCAAAAGGAGCGCTTTGAAAGTCGTAGCTAGTGACGCAGACAGATCATTGGTGCTGAGCTGTAACCATGCATCTGCCGCAAAACTGACAAACATAAATTGTTTACCCACTTGGGATGCTTGGACCATGGATTCTGTGCACGATGACTCTAGCACTTTTCCTCTCCAGACGCACATATCACAAATAAACAAATCCCCCAGCATTCCCTGCTCCATTAGTCAGACCGAGTGACTGAATTATTTATGGCGACTATGTACGATACCATAACTCCAAGCTTTTCTATAGTACAACTTGCTATCCAGTATGCTTTTAAAAGAAACATAGGTTTGTAAAGACTTATACACTGAAGAGGACTATATTTCATATGAATGTATGTTAAATTGAAATATATGCTGTGTCAAAAACTGAAATCTTTGTGCTTGTGCTTATTGCTCTTATAGCAAACATCCTTAGTTAACTAGCTTCACCAAAAAGACTATACTGACCAATCTGGTCTTTTTAGCTTTTTAGCAGGGTACTATAGTTTAATGGTCTTTATGAATGTAGTCTTGTTTGATGGGTTTCACACTTTAGGATAAAACTCTACATTTTGTAACGTTTGGTTTTGCAGTCTTGCCACTGTTGATGTTAAAGAAATATCCTGGGTTCAGTACAAGTTAAGCTCAGTTTACTAACCTTTTCTGCATTTAACTTTGTTGCTATGACAAGGTAATGCTATAAACCATAAACCAACTGTTTAAATTATAACAGCTATAAAGCTTAAATAATACACAAGTTATTCAGGAATCAATGCAAGTGCTTTTATACAATGATAAACTTAATTTCTACATTTTTAAATCATTTGCCCCATTATCTTCAACTGTAAGTGCCTCGCCATAACCTCCATTTTTTGCTATTTTTACAGAAAACAAGATGAGTTGAAATAATTTTTTTGTGGTCATCAACAATATGTTATGCCTTGTACTAAACCTGAAAAACTGATTTAAGTTACACTTCCATTCAAGTTTGGAGTCATTAAGAATTTTTTATTTTTTAAATTTTTGAAGAAGAAATTAATACTTTTATTCATCAAGGACACATTGTTAATTAATATTAATTAATAAGAATGAGAATTGTTTCTTGAGCAGCAAATAGAATGATTTCTGAAAGATTATGTGACATTGAAGACTGGAGTAATGACGCTAAAAGCTTTTCTATCACAGTTACATTTTATACTATATACATTTGAGCTCAAAAGTTTACATACCCCTTGCAGAATCTAGAAAAATGTGAATCATTTTAACAAAATAAGAAGGATCATGAAAATTGCATGGTTTTTTTTATTTAGTACTGTCCTTAATAAACTATTTCACATAACAGTTGTTTACGTAAAGTCCACAAGACAAAAAAATAGCTGAATTTATAAAAATGACCCCGTTCAAAAGTTTACATCCCCTTGATTCTTAATACTCTGTGGTTACCTGGATGATCCACGACTATTTTTTTGTTTTGTGATGGTTCTTCATGAGTCCCTTGTTTGTTCTGATCAGTTAAACTGAGCTCTGTTCTTCAGAAAAATCCTTCAAGTCCTGCAGATTCTTTGGTTTTCCAGCATCTTCTGCATATCTGAACCCTTTTCAGCAGTGACTGAATGATTCTGAGATCCATCTTTTCACTCTGAAGACAACGGAGGGACTCAAAAGTATTAAACAAGGTTCAAACATTCACTGATGCTCCAGAAGGAAACATGACGCATTAAGAGTCGGGGATGTAAACTTTTTGAATTGGATGAACAGAATAAATTGTACTTTTTTTGTCTTCTGGGAAACATGTAAGTATCTTTTGTAGCTTCCAAAGGGCAGAACTAAATGAAAAAATATGTTCTTTAAACAAAATTAAAAAAACTTCTGCAGGATCTGAAGGATTTTTCTGAAGAACAGAGCTCAGTTTAACTGCTCAGAACAAACAAGAGACTCATAAAGAACCATCACACAACAAAACAAAAAAAAAATAGTCGTGGATCATCCAGATAACCACAGAGTATTAAGAATCAAGGGGATGTAAACTTTTGAACGGGGTCATTTTTATAAATTCAGCTATTTTTTTGTCTTGTGGACTTTACGTAAACAACTGTTATGTGAAATAGTTTATTAAGGACAGTACTAAATAAAAAATAACATGCAATTTTCATGATCCTTCTTATTTTGTTAAAATGATTCACATTTTTGCAGATTCTGCAAGGGGTATGTAAACTTTTGAGCTCAACTGTATATATATATATATATAAACATCTTAAACATTTTTGTTTTTTATTTCATTAAAATTTTATTTCAAATTGAAATAATGTTTTACAATATTACTGGTTTTATTGTATTTCTAATAAAATAAATGCAATCTTGGTGAGCATAAGAGAATTCTTTAAAAAAATCTTACTGACCCCAAACTTTTGAACGGCAATGTACAAGGTCAATATGAAATCATTAGGTTAACCACATCTACTTACTATTTTTCTCAGAAAACTTCAGTAAGATTACCAATGGCATCTTCCTTCTCTATTCTGTTTAACAGACCCATGTAATGGTTTAGGGATCAGGACAGTTCCAGTCCGGCAGCTGCCTAGTGACACGGTCTAGGCTGAACTCAGAGAGTCATGCCATCACGCCAAGAACAATAAATATTTATAGAAACTATTCATGGAATAATGACAGGAATGAAGGTTGTCGGACATGCATAAATGTGGTTTGGTGCTGCAACAAAGCAGCCCCAGAGATGACTTTCCTAAGCACCTCTTTGCTGAGCTGTTGCCCAACAGCTTGTATTAAGGACCACAATATATATATATATATATATATATATATATATATATATATATATATATATATATATATATATATTTATATATATATATGCACCTGTATCATGGAATACACACTACTGTTCAATTGTTTTTGAAACAAGGCTGCATTTATTTGATCAAAAATAAAAACAGTAATATTGTGAAATATAATTACAATTTTCTATGGTAATATATTTTAAAATGTGATCAAAGCTCAATTTTTCTAATTTCTCCAGTATTCAGTGTTACATGATCCTTCAGAAATCATTCTAATATGCTGATTTCCTGCTCAAGAAACATTTATTATTATTATTTTGCAATGTTGAAAACAGTAGTGCTGCTTAATATTTTGTAGAAAGATGTAATATAAGTCTTTGGTGTCCCCAGAATGTGTCTGTGAAGTTTCAGCTCAAAATACCCCACAAATCATTTATTATAGCTTGTTAAATTTGCCCCTATTTGGATGTGAGCAAAAACACGCTGTTTTGTGTGTGTCCCTTTAAATGCAAATGAGCTGCTACTCCTGGCCTGCTTTCCAAAAGAGGGCGGAGCTTTTAACAGCTCATGCTCCGGTTGCTCAACAACAACAAAGCTGGACAATCTCACGCAGCTGGACAATCTCACGCAAAAATGAGGATTGTCAGTAACGGTGTTCAGCCTTACATTGTTCAAACCGGAGTCCGACACTGATGGAGAGACTCAGGAAGAAGTTACAACTTTTAGAATGAAACTGGACGTGCAAATCCAGCATTGAATTGACCCTCATTTGTTAAACAGTCCAGTGTAAAATGACGGCATGGCAACAACACTCTACTACAACTTTTCCTCTTCTCTAAAGCAGCCCAACATGGCCTCAACCCCTTTGTTGTTTGTTCTCGGGGGGTTTATATACATTTTAGGGTTAGTGATGTCACTAACCTTGAAGAAGCTTGTTGTAGTCCCTACCAGCTGTTTGTTGTAGTCCTTAAAAAAAAAAGTGATCTTTCTTCTGTAGAAGAAAATATCTCCCTTTGCATTGAACTTTGAGCGTCGTAACTTTGCAGATGTTTATGCTCTAACAGCAACATTACACAATAACTAAAGTTACAAAAGTGATATCATAATCAACCACCCATTTAAGACAAATAGATAATCCCACCTCAAACTCACGCTATTGGCTGAACTAATGTTATTGTGTCCATCCTGGTCAGGCTGCTCAAACAAAGGTCCAATTTGGTGCAAAAATAATAGACTTCACCTTTAAATACATATATAAAACATGGTAAATATACACTTGAAAAATAAAGCATCACTGCACAAATGGGTGCTGCATCTAATGTTTCTTTCAAAATCGAACGGATGACTCCACTCCACCCTTTCTGCAGGATACCGTCTACCCTATCAAGGGCCTAACTTCACTGGCGTAACAGTCTGATGGGTAGATTACACCCTCCGGTTTCTTTTCAAATGAGCTGACACATTTTACAGTGCCTTTAATTGATGTTGCATGTCTTCAAACCACCTCTGGCTTTTTTCAGTTTTTGGAAACTGTGAGAGTGTGACCGTAGTCTAAAACAATCCAACCATGTCATTTTATTTGTACATTTTAAAGTCTGCTTCCATATTCCTTGGCCATACCGATGTCTGGTACTAATAAACTGCTTTGAGGAACAGGAAGACATGGTTTGAAGAGAGGAGGGTTTGTCTTTTATTGTGCACTGGGATATTAAAGCAGGGGGCATATCTGTGGACGCAGGCTGGAGAAATCATGGCGAAATCCTCATAATATCCAGCACATCCTGTGTTTGTGGAAGTAGAGATATTGGGGCTGAAAACACTGCACTTCTTTGCTGCATAGTTTTGAAATACGTACGTACTTTACTAACATGGATAGTTTCAGGGTGATTTTTTAACACCTAATACAGTGGCAGTAAGACATTTCTCCTATGGCTATTTTTGGACAAATATGCAGGCCTGAATGTGGAAAAATCATTGTGTATGAGAATAGATGTAAAATGTGCTTGAGGGAGATTTCACTATGAGAAATCTAATCCTGTCAACAGAATGGCCCTGTCACCGCCTCTTTGATGGAAAATACCACACAGTAATTTAATATTTGGAAAGGCTTTTGCAGGGACATAACATAATTATCAACCTACAATTCAATAAAGGAACTCAAAGATCAGGGGCTTTAGCCTTTCAGCTACTTTTAATATGACTTTAGTCTCTAAAGTCATCAGAGGAACATTTGTTCGATTAGCCAAGATATGAAAGTCAATGGCAAATATGCTATTTGTGGCCATGAATATATGTATTTATACATGAATAAATAAATGAAAAAAAAAAAAAAAAAATTGTAATATTTGTAAGATAGTTAATTATATTACATTATGTCCCTTCAAAATAAAACAAAATAAATAAAATAACAATGAAATAACAAAATAAAAGTAAAAAAATTATTATATATAGATATTTTGTAAAAAATTATAAAAAAATATTTATAATTCCCTTATAATTTTTTATAAAAATAAATGCAAACAAATATATACAACATAAAATAGCAAAAAAACAAAAAGTTAAAATGTTTATCATCTTTAATAGACAAATGGAGCTCATCAGATGGAGTTTGATTCTGAGTACTAATTTATCCATTTCACACTGTATACATAAACTCACCTCAGAGAACATGAGTCTGCAGAGAAAGGCATAAGTTCACCAAAGGTAGAAGAATGATTCCAGGAGTGAAACACGCTTTCCTCTCCTCCCAGGCCTTCCTCAAAACTCACAGATCTCTACCAACATACTTCTCATATTAAAAGAAAACAAGTTACACAAATGAGACAGATGTTTCTTGTTTGTGATGACAGTTGCCATACTCCTCCCTCCCTTACTTTTTTTTTTTTTTTTTTTTTTTTTTTGTAAAGCATCAGGTTGTGCAATGACCCTGAGCCCTCAAAGACATTAGATACCAAGTTCTGGTTCAGAATCAATAAGTATTCCTTGTGCATTTTCACATTTTAGCAGGAATAATCTTTGCTACTTATCTCAAATCATCTCGGATCACCCTAGCAGCACAAACTGGCATAAGTAATTACACACTAAAGTTTGTAAAAATCTCTTGTTATGCTATATTATCACTAAATATCGGACCAACTCTTTTTCTTTAAATTATCACAGGTTATAAGTGAAACAAACAAACAAAAAAACACTGAGGTGCATAAGCTCAGATCAATGAATCCAAGATCAATCATTTCGAGAAAGAAATACAAAACCTGTGCTAATTTGAAGAGAACAAGTTGACAAACAGATTGAATCCAATATTTGGTGATAATATAGCATAATGAGAGATTTAAAGGAACTTAAAAGACCAAAAACACCAAATTAGGTAAAGGATTTTCAACACAGCATAAGTGTTAATAAAATGTATATTAATACCAATTAGTACCCAACATAAAAATGATTTTACAAATACTTAGGCAATACAATAAAAAATTCACTGGTCAAAAATTGCGGGAACCCTTACAATGGCATAGGAAAATAAAAATGTTTGCTGCATCCATGCAAATAGGTATCAGTTGCAAGACTAAAAGAGCAATTACTTAGTGCACCTTTACACTCAACAACCCCCATTTTGAGTTAAACACTAATGGTTGTCATTGTGAGCAGCATGAATGACTTCAAGGTTCAAGTTGGGGCAGTGACTCGATGCAAAGTATTGTTTTAGTATGAACCACAGAGAATTCCTCTACACTGGCTCATCCATCATGGAGTGATATATACAAGGCCTTCTAGCCTGATGCGAGCCCCTCTCTGCCTGGCAGTCAGGAATCTAAATTTGTATCCACATATCTCAGAGGTGATGCAATTACTAAAACTATGAAGGTGCTTTCCATGTGGCCAGATATCAGACCCTGTGATCGGACACAGGTGTAGGGACTGTCATGAGATCATGAATACCAAAATTTAAAAAAAAAAAGGATATGGCCGTAAACAGGCCTTACACTTAATCCATCAACCGCAGCCATGCCGTCTTACCAACTGGGCTCTCCCAGCCACCTGCACTGCAACTGCATGCTGGTATCTCTAGTTTGGACATGGTTGTCCTGCATCCATGATATGGAAGCATGGTCAGAGAGCTGAGCCGCTTAGCAGGCGGGACAACCTGTCAACAGATAAGCTAAGGGTTTATGGATAGATGGGACAATCTAACACACCTGAGGGGTACTTATTCACTCGGTGGTGACCGAAGGAGACGGCCCATGGACGAGACACATGTATCTGAACATCATGAGAGAACTGGCGTGTCACAATAAACTAAACTGAGGGATTAGAGGAGTCACTGCTGGCTTCTCTGCACTCAAAACATAGTTCCTTCACTGTGGAGAATATGGCAACACTTTACAATAAGGCTCCATTTGTTAACACTGACTGCTTTAGATAACAAACTTTCTTCAAAAGCATGTATTATTCCTGGTTAATTATATTAACTAAAATGAGCTGAAATTAACTCACAATGAACAGTTGTATTTTTATTGATTAACATTAACAAAGATTAACAAAGTATTGCTCAATGTAAGTTAATGCATTAAATAGTGAACTAATGGGACCTCATTATAAAGTGTTACCGAAAATACTGATAAGGGAATAAGGACATTTTCTTTACTTTCAGTTAGATCCAAAAGTAATAAAGAAAATGCATGTCTATAACAAAATATTAAAAACATTGGGTCTCATTCACTAAGGTGTACGCACAAATTTGTGCGCGAAATCTGCGTACGAACAGTTTCACAAACAAATCATGATTCATCAATAACTTTCACTCTAAAATTTATTTTTTTTCATATATACACTGTAAACCCTAATGCTCAAAATAATTAATTGGTTTGAGTAGGACAAACTTAAACAAATGAGTTCAGTCAAATTAACTTTTTCTTTCAATTGCACAGAACTGATATATTTTAAGTACACTGAACTGTTTCATTGTTTTGAGTTTTATGAACTTCTTTCTTTTAATATAGACAAACTTACATTTAACTGAAACTTGGCTGGGATTTATTTTTCCCAGCATGCTTTGCCCATGGCAACTGATTGCCTCAATTTTTGAGTTTTGCCAACTTATTCAGGTTTACAGTGTACGAAAAATGTAGAAACAACTGAAACCACTCATATGCAAAAATACATACACTTGTATTTGGTGGCCTTATCAACATGTTAAAATTAAATATACATCTTAAATAGGCTATATTTCATCATATAAAGGTGCGTTATAGCTCAAGATGCGAGGTAGCTCTACATAAAGACGCATATGTACAGCTGGCTAATCAGAGGTCTGTAATGTCTGTATAAAATATATTCATTGCGTTTGAAATTGTTTTGAGGATGCGAATTGTGACGAATATCCAAGTGAAATGGTTTATTTTGTCTAATTAAAGTGTTTAATGTTAATGGTTTTTGACTCAAGTTTTGATAAAGGCACATGAATTAAAAGAACGTGTACAGATAAATTATTTATAATAAACACTGCAATATTCCATTTCACAGTGACCTTAATGCTCAATTTAAACATTTCAGTTTCACCTTAGTGTTTCCACCCAGCATTTTTTATTATATCCCTAATTTGCATAAAATTTAGATTGAAACCCTGTTATTGAGCTATAGTGCTTATTAAGGAAAAAGTGTTCAAATCTCGTAGCAGAGCATATCGAGTTTATGGGCTTTTTTCCCCAGGCAAAACATACTGATAATAGTTTAAATGGAAATCATTAAATAAAAGTTGCCAAACGTTGTGATTTCATTAACAACTGAAGCCATTTCACAAGTCAGGTAAGAAACATGCACTCAAAAATATATGTATTTGGATTGACTGATAAATATATAAACCTGGTTGTGTATTTAAAACACATTCAGTTTTTAAGTACACTTACAGATTAGATGTGCAATCCATTTTACATGCAATTCAAATATATAAATCTTAAATTTAGGCCTAAAATTTTTTTTTTTTTTTTTTTTTTTTTTGAGTGCAGTTGAGTAGTATAAACATGATCATATTATTCACATATAAATCTCACCATTTAAACCCAAGGAACCAAAAAAGTGTAGTTGCAAAGACCAATATTAGCTGTATTTCATGTCCCCAAAAAAGACAGGGGAAAATATGTGAGAGACTAACATGTTCCCAAAGACGATCCAACATAAAGAAAGCCTGCGTGTTCTTACAGCGCAGACGTGGTATGTTCGCAAGACTTGAGTTTAAGCTCTGCTTGTTGCCACGTTACAGATGGCCAAAGGGTGGCGGGGAGCAGGGGATGTGGGTTTTTGATTTAAGACTCGGTAATATTTCAACGCTCATAGCAGTCGCAGTCCACGGCCTAACCTTTCAACACATCCCAAACGTGTTTGGCTTTGACTGGCACGTCTGAGGCTTCAACCTAGCCCTCTCCTGGCTTATCTGCGGCTTCATCGCTCGACATGCGGACTTACACTTGACACCTCAGTGACAACACCATCACTGAAAGACATGGAGTTGCATTTGTCACCTCTACCGCTAATATTTATGGGTCTTTGGAGGCTTACGTGATTCTTGCGGTCTTCCAGGTTTAGCATTTGGCTCTAATTGGCCCTTCAGGCATGATGAAAAGAAATGCCATCCTGCGGGAGACATCACAACGCTCTCCAAGAAGAGCATGGCAGAGCAATGAAACTAATGTCAAACCTAGTGTTTACTTTGGATGAGAATCAGCATTTGGGACAGGAGAGATCCAAGAGCACTGGACAGCTTGGACAATCTGTTTAAGCCCTGCCCAGATGACAAATCACCCCTATTCTCAGATAAAAGTTTAACATTTCAGAATCATCCACCTGGAAATTGCGAGTACAGAGCATGAAGTGATGGGGTAGACCTGCATAGGATCACAATGACCTCAAATCACACCTCTGAGGATACACGTGTACAAGTCACTGAGTACAAATCTGCCTTCTTAAAAGGCAAGACAACTAGAACTAAAAGACCAAGTAAAGAAATAGTGAAAGGATAGACCTTTAATTGGACTGGCACCATAGTACGTAACTGAAGTGCATCAGGTGCAAAAGTTGCAGGAAAAAAGGTTTGCAGTACAGCTTTGAGGAATAAGGGTCTTATCTAGTAAAACAATCGGTCTTTTTTCAAAAAAAAAACAACAAAAACTTTTTAACCACAAATGCTCATCTTGCACTGATGCTCCACACATTACGTAATCACGTTGGAAAGGTCACACGCGACGTAAGCGAAAGTACAGACCTAGTGTCTACAAAGTGAACATGCAAAGACTAAGTCAAACGCCCTTTACAAAAAAAAAAAAAAAAAAAAAAAAGGTAAAAGAACGATGTCAGACAATTTTAAAGTGGGAGAAAAAAGTTTTTCGCCCTACAGCGGTACTGGTGACCTTTCCAACGTGATTACATAATGCGTGGCGCATCGCAGAACAGTGCAAGACGAGCATTTGTGGTTCAAAAGGATATACATTTTTATTTATTTTTTTTTAGAAAATGACTGATCGTTTCGCTAAATAAGACCCTTATTCCTCGTCTGGGATCGTGTAGAGCCCTTTGAAACTGCACTGAAACTGCAATTTGAACCTTCAACCCGTTGAACCCTGTTGAAGTCCACTATATAGAGAAAAAAAATTCTATATGGAGAAAGTGTTCCTCAAAACCCTTATTTCTTTTCGACTGAAGAAAGAAAGACAAACATCTTGGATGACATGGAGGTGAGTAAATTATTAAGAAATTTTAATAAATTTAACTAGTGAACTACTCCTTTAATTTGTCCTATTAATTTTTGGAGTGAAATATGACCAGGGCAGCTACTTGACAGGTTCTCGTGAGATTCACCCAATGACGGCAGCACAGCTGGTGATGTTTTCATAACAATCATCATCTGCAACGGAGTTCTGGCACAGTTGTCAGTAGGTCCAACCTGCACACTGATAATGATGCTGATAATGAGTGAAGTCCTGCAGGTGGACACCCCCACCAACCAAGCCAAGGAATGCCTGCCATTCCACACTTCATAATTCATGGTTTTCTGTGGCTGTTTAACACAAGTGTACGCTGACAGCCATCACGTAAAACACTCAAAGAATGTGTTAACTCATCCACCCCAGTGTAATTTGTAAATCTTGAGTGGACAGTCTCGTAAAAACAAAGGTTTCTGCTAAAAAGTGAGTATTTACTGATTTATTTAATCTAAAATTTGTATGAATAATATATATTAACATAAAAAAATACAGGTGTGATATAATTAGGTTTCTCCTACTGCAATCATTGGTGATTTTTTTTTCTTTGTTAATATTTTTATGCCATTTCCCATCTTATACAGGAATAAGGTAAAGAATTTCCCCACAAAAATTGAAACCGCTGCCGCGGTTTGGCCGTTCATCCACACACAAACCCAGTATCCGGTCACTGAAACCAAACTTTTTTCAAAAATCCTGCCGGGGTGAAGATTTAGACGGTGAAACCGGAGATTTTGGCTTATGACGTTGGAACTGGAGTTGTGACAAATTCTGACCCCTGCCAAATTATTACCCACTAAGTATTGGTAGGTTTAGGACAAGGGTGTCCAATCCTGCTCCTGGAGGCAAAGTTTAGCTCCAACCCTAATTAAACACACCTGAACCAGCTAATCAAGGTCTTACTAGGCATACTTGAAAATTCCAGGCAGGTGTGTTGAGGCAAGTTGGAGCTAAACTCTGCAGGACAGTGACCCTCCAGGGGTGCTTCTCAATATCCCTCCTCGTTTTCTCGCTCCTCCGTCCTCCATCCTATGACCCGGAAACCGATCAAGCTCAGCCATCTTGAAGGACATCTCAATTCTCTAATTGCACCGCGAGGATCAAGAAAGCTTTCTGAGGAGTCATGAGCGAGGACACACAGGTGAATCCTTTGCTTAAGTCTTTCTCGTCGAGAATCGTGACGCACGTATACATTCTCCTCCCCCTTCATATCTGTCACAATAATTTAAATGTATGCTTTACTTTTGCAGTTTAAATAAACTTTACATCTCACGTATTTCAACGGGGCATCTTGCTTTATTCATATATCTTTTGTTTAAATAACCAAACTTTAACAACATGTGGGTAGATCCCTAGAGTGCAGCTGATGACGCTTTGAAGTGACGCTAAAGGGAGCAAGGATATTACACTTGATTCAATTCCTCCATCCTTGAGTCCTTCCCTTCCGTCCTTCCTTTGCATCCTGAAGGGGTGGAGCTAAGACGTGAGGAAAGGAAACGAGGATGCAAAAAATAAGAATTAAGAAGCACCCCAGGACCGAGTTTGGACACCCCGGTTTAGGATTAGGTGTGGGGGAGGGGTTAGGATTAGGCAATCAGGCAGTGACTTCTACAAGGGGGATAATAATTTGGCAGGGAGTCAACATTTGGCAATAACCTTTTTTCCAGGCTTCTGATTGGCCAACATGGCTTTACGGTTAGGGATATATCGCCACCTGTTAGTTTGGCATGCTCTTGCCAGCTCTTCATATCGTTTTTTTGCATTTTCATGTGGATACAATTTTTTTTTTTTTTTTTTTTTTAAACAGAGGAGGAAAAACTTATAAACGTATAAAAATACCAGTGTACATGTGGACTAGGCCTTCATCTCTCTCAACAGCATTCACTTAATTTGTCAATCATGGTCACCTTCAGTTTACTTTTACCGGTGTGTAGCCGGATCCTTGAAGACTTCAAGAGTCACTCTCAATATGTCTATAAAGCCTATAATTTTTTTTTTTTTTTTTTAGGATTCTTTACCTAACCCAAGTCTGTGAGATCCTGACACTTTGCACTTCTGGAGATTTCAGTTAAGTTGCAGTTCTGGAAAATGGTGGCACTGGAGACTAAAGGGTTCCTGGTGGTTTTACACTTAATTCTTCGCCTTTATTTCTTTTGTCTTTTCTTCTCCACCTGTTTTTGTCTGACCCTGCTGACTCAAAGAGCATTTCACTGTCCAATGGTCATGCCATAACTTTGCAACTTCTAGTACTGCTTTCTTCTCATGGGCATTTAATAATTTGACTTTTGAGGGAGTTAAATCTCTTTTTTTGGCTCATTATATCTGTAAAAGAAAACCTGCCTAATAATTATGCACACCTGAAGGCGTTTTTCACTTCCAGCCTTCATGAACAATTATATATCACAAATAATTAAAATACAAAATTATTATTAGTTAAGATTGATGTGGTTTGGAACTGGTAAAATGTGCTTGGGGGAAAAAATAAAATAAAAAACAGGATCTAAAAATCAACTTGCCTAATAATTCTGCACACGATGTAGTGTGAAAAAAATGTCCTATTCCTATGTGCATGCATTATCACATACAAAGACTGAAAATGCTCACGGCTACAGATTAATGACAAAGAGGCTGCCTTTTACCTATCTGATCATACAGCACACCCTGCTGGCAGAAAAGACTCACAAGAAAAGCTGTGTTAAATCACAAATCAAAAAATTCATGAAGAAATCTGACATTGAACAAGTGAAAAATACACTGGTATTGTAGGAGAGATGTTCCTTTGGATAGAGATTCAGTGCAGTGTTCAGCCTACAATGCATGCAGCACCTTAAGAAAGGGATTGGAACATGATAAAGGCAATTAAGGTATAAGTTTAATATTTTTTCTCAAAAGAATGCATATACAGTACAAAGGAGAGACTTCATACAGAGCATTTGGTTTCCACCAAAATAAAAACAAAAACAAATAACTAGGGAGGGGGAAAGACTGGAAATCAAACCAATTTTGATCCCCCTGTGTTGCACTTTTAAACTTGGTTCTGTTGAGGGTTTAAAGTCGGTCAGAGAGGTTGTCTTGCACGATTACATAAACGATCAAACTGTTGCTCTCTTCCTTAAAAGAAACACACAGGTGGATCAGAGAACTGCTGGGATCCAGCCCCTAAACAAAAGGAGTGAAATGAACCTTTGAGGAAAACAAAAATAAGATAAAACAAAATAATAAATCACAAAAGGAAAAAAAAAAAAAAAAAAAGAACATTTGGTAAAATAAAAACAACTGGAGCCTACAACAAATTTTGTCAGCTTATATTATTATTAAATCATGTTAACCTATCCAAAGGAACCTGGAGGCTTACCTACATGCATCACAAGTTCTGGAAAAATGCTTCCATGGTCCCTAGCAACGCATTAGAACACACCACTTGTTCTGCTAACACTGTTAGAAAGTTCCCTGCTTGAGATAGACCAATTTCCTTTATATGAGGAGTCAAAGTTATCCACGGAAAACAACTGAAGGGTTATTGTCTCGAATGCCTATTAAATGGGAATATTGGCAAAGAATAAGGAGCTATTTCTAAGCACTTCAGGTGATGTTGTTCGAGGGTGGAAGAGGGATTACGGCAGACTCGCAAATGCGTCTCGAAACACAATTCTACAGTTTTATTTCTTGGGCTAGTGACGTTTTGGATCAGTGATTCAGTTGCCATTTTGAATGCTGTACAAAATGTTCGCACAGCACAATGGAAATGGATACAACCTGAATCTACTTAAGACTTTAGCAACAGAGTGCCTGCAAAGCGTTACTACTGTATGCATTACATGAACCCACTTAAATATAGAAATTCGGCTTGCAAACCAAGGCAGCATCTCTAATAAATCTCACCATGAAGTACAGAAGTAAGACTCCTGGAATCAAAACTAGAAAAGGCCCTCTAGGTTTTAATATTAATGGGCATGTGGGTTGTGTGTTTTTTTGTGTGTATATGTATATGTGCATGTGTATGGTGGGTACTCTTTATATCTTTATTGCAGAGCAAATATTGAAACTCACTTCTTTTACACATTGCTTTTTAAAGTGTAAAGCTGTGGACCAGCCTTAGCAGAGCAAAGAAGGGAGGGGGGGAGATGGGAAACAGGGCGCTCATAGCAGCACACATTTACGCTTCTTCTTGGGCTCTGGGGGCTCCAGGGCTGCCAAAATCGCCTCATCAAATACGTTCTTTAGGCCTTTCTGTGAACACAAAGCAAGGGAGAGATGGACACTCAACATGGGTCAACACAGACAAAAGAAGAAAAGTAAATCGATGGGTGGGTTCATGTTTGAAAATCATTTCTTTTGCAAACACAACATGATTGGATGACTTTGGACATCTTAAAATGCAAAATATAATAGCATCATAGAAAAAAAAAAATGGATAAGAAGCATAAAATAAATTTAAATGTGTAGGAAATGCATGTGCCATGAAGTAATAATTACAGTGGAACCAAGCAACTAAGAATAAGCCAAAAAGTGCAAAAGAATCAATTAGGAAGTGTACTCATAACTAGGTCCACACAGAATTTGTGCAGTGTCTGTGTTTATCTGCCAAATGGATTTTCAAATTTTCGCATGTTAAAAATAAATATGACCTCACATCGCGTCTCTCACGTTTACACACTGCCAAGACTTTCACCAGTCATACATTTTTTTTGGATCGGGTTCAATTTTCTGCATTTTTCGCATCCGTAGCAAGCATTTTGAGAGGTGTTTTGACAATTGAGAGCCACCGTACAAGCAAATGCCAAAATCCGGTCTCTGTTCAGGATCAATTGGTTCATGGAAATTGGTGGTCTTTTTAATATGTTTTGCTAGCAAAGCATCAATCTGAGCCACTGACATCCTGAAGTAAACTTTGAATAGCTCGGGATAATCCTGCAGCTCCTTGATAAGGAGGTGGCAGTCTCAGGATTGAAAGGACCCAATATTTCCTCTTTCTTACTTAAGAATAAAGGACAACAAAATCATCCTCACTGCTTGAAGACTCCGTTTTGTATTGTTCTGCACATTTTTTCGCAACGGATTAAATGAATAGTTCACACAAAAGTGAAATTTCTGCCATTAAGTACTCACCCCCATGTTGTTCCAAACCCGCAAGACCTTTGTTCATCTTTGGAACACAAATTAAGATATTTTAGATGAAATCCGAGAGTTTTTTTTTAATCTCCCATAGAAAGCAACAAAATTACCGCATTCAAGGTACAGAGAAGTAGTAAAGGCATCGTTAAAATAGTCAACGAAATAGTCAATAGTCAAAAACAAAACAAAAATAACTACTTTTTCCTCTTCCCTGTCAGTCTGCTAGACAGTTGCAGTAAACACAGTGCAGAGCTTTCGTGTTTACGTCCGAACTCCAACTTAGTATTTGTTTTGCGCACAAAAAGTATTCTCGTCGCTTCATAACATTAAGGTTGAACCACTGTAGTCATGTTGACTATTTAACAATGTCTTTACTACTTTTCTGGACCTTGAATGTGGCAATTTCATTGCTTTCTATTAGAGACTAGAAAAACACTCGGATTTCATCAAAAAATATCTTAATTTTGTGTTCCGAAGATGACTGAAGGTCTTGTGGGTTTGGAATGACATGAGGGTGAGTAATTAATGACAGAAATTTCATTTTTGGGTGAACTAAACCTTTAATACGTATCAAACTCAGTGTGCAAGGTTTCAGTGCGTGATGAATTTTTAGGATGGCGAATACTAAAAAATGCATACGAAAATTTCAGACTCAGTGTGCAAGTACCTTAACACTTTTATTGATAGCTGAAAGCACATTAGCCAAACTACTAAATTTTTTTGTCAAATTTTATGAATAATCAATTTTGCGGTTGTTTTGGCAGACAGTTTCCATGCGGGCCTGCAAATGACCTAAAACTGGCCAAAACTCCATAAACTCAACATATTAGCTGCAACTACTTGGTTCAGACCCAGTGAACTGAAAATCAACTGAATCAGCCATGCGGAGCAGTCATTCAAACACAAGGTGTCAAACAAGAAAGTGGAAGTGCAAGCAAACACAGGCTCAGAGACTGAAGGGTTGGTGAGGTGAAGGGCTGGTCAAACAGAAACTCAAGCCTCTGGGTGAAATAAACACAGACAAATGATCTGCAAAACAACGCAACCTGCAGAGTGGAAGTGTTACAAGACTGACCTCATCTGGGTGTAATGAGCAAGAACAAAACTCATGAAATTTCAGATCACTTTTGTTTGTTGACAAGTCAGGTGACAGTACATACAATACGCTTTTCTGTGCACATGCCCAGATTAGGAGCGAGAAAGTGCTGGCCGCTTGGAAACAATAAGTACGACATTGTTCGAGGAAATCGTCCTCAGAAGAGCAGTCTGAGAAGTTATTGTCCGGTCCAGGGCTGTTAGCATGTCTCAAATGAAGGCTGTGACAAGGCCCCACTGTGTGAGTTATAGTGAGAAGGATTTATCTGCAAACTGGTGGAAGGTAGATGTGGATTGCGCTTTGAACACTATTAAACATTACCCACACTGTTTTTTTGCACAAAGTGTGCTATATGCATCCTTAAGTAGAAACTGATTTAATTAAACTGTATTAGCCAATCACAAATACATTGTTAGCAAAATTGAAATGTTTTAAAAAACACATTTACCGTTTAAACAGCATAATTAACGAGAGAGACGCATTAAGTAATGGCAATTGCAGCTGTCCTTTATTAATGGCACAATTCATTTCACAGGATTATATTTAGCCATTTAAACTCTCAAGACGTTGTATGGATAAGAATGGCACCAAACTGCAAACTGTAGCCATACGTTAAGATTAGAATTAACTTTATATGATACAATTGTTGCAGTACAAAATAAATACACTGACATAAGGAATTATTCTTAGAAATGCAAATAAACTGAGCAACAAAGTACTGAATTATTTTACCTTTGTCTGCTCTTAAATAACAGTAACAATGAAATCAAGACTTGACCCAATGTCTAAAGCAACATATCAGTATTTAAAGCACAAAACTAAATGCAACCCTTCATTGTAAACTTCCACATTTTTATTAAAAAAGAAAAAAAAAAAAACTGTAGAAAGGAGACAAATTTCACTCCCAAGAACTGGGTCTAATTTTAGCAGTCTCCAAAGACAACAAAAAGTAGGAAAAGGAAAATAGCAAAAGCAAATCCTTTAGTATTGTTGAAAGAAGATACATATTTATGAGATTGGGATACTTGTCTTTTCTGTGGAGCAAGAGGTAACTAAAGGAAGCAGCAAACATCTGGGGAAGAGTGGGGCGTTAGAAAGATAGAGGCTTAAAATATACAGCACTTCCGTTTTCGCTGCGTTTCAGGAGGTTCGAGGGCAGCTAGGATAGCTTCATCAAATACATTCTTCAGACCTCGCTATGAACACAGAAGGGAAGGGAAACAGAATAAAGCACCAATGTTAGCAGTTACAGAAAACAGATGAGAAAGAGAGAGAAGAAGAGGTGAGATATTAAAGAGAGGAACTAGCACATTTCAAAAGAGCACAGCAGCTAGTGAAGACGTTGCTTGTTGCACTGAAACAAAGTCATTCTACAGGTGCAGATGCTGTGCAGGCCTACCGACGACACTAACAATTATGGAAATGGATACATAGGTGTGGCTGATTGGGAAAAAAGAAGAAGAAAAAAAAGAACTTCCAAAATTTAGGATGCCAATTGCAAGATGTATTAAATATTGTTTTCTCCAATGCTCTTTTTTAAAAGAATGTATGCAGAAATGTATTAATTCAACTACAGCAAAAAAAAAAAAAAAAAAAAAACCCCATACATTTAAAAACATACATTTGTTTCTTAAAAAGCAAAACAATCCTGCAAAACATAAGACAACATGAAATCATAATTACTTTAATATGCACCGATCAGGCATAGCATTATGACCACCTTCCTAATATTGTGTTGGTCCCCCTTTTGCTGCCAAAACAGCCCTGACCGGTCAAGGCATTGTCTCCACTAGACCCCTGAAGGTGTGCTGTGGTATCTGGCACAAAGATGTTAGCAGCAGATCTTTTAAGTCCAGTAAGTTGCGAGGTGGAGCCTCCATGGATCGGACTTGTTTGTTCAGCACATCCCACAGATGCTGGATTGGATTGAGATCTGGGGAATTTGGAGGCCAAGTCAACACCTCAAACTCATTGTTGTGCTCCTCAAACCATTCCTGAACCATTTTTGCTTTGTGGCAGGGCGCATTATCCTGCTAAAAGAGGCCACAGCCACCAGGGAATACCGTTTCCATACCGTAAAAAGAGTGTACATGGTCTGCAACAATGTTTAGGTAGGTGGTACGTGTCAAAGTAACATCCACAAGGATGGCAGGACCCAAGGTTTCCCAGCAGAACATTGCCCAAAGCATCACACTGTCTCCGCCGGCTTGCCTTCTTCCCATAGTGCATCCTGGTGCCATGTGTTCCCCAGGTAAGCGACGCACACGCACCCGGCCATCCACGTGATGTAAAAGAAAATGTGATTCATCAGACCAGGCCATCTTCTTCTACTGCTCCGTGGTCCAGTTCTGATGCTCACGTGCCCACTGTTGGCTCTTTCAGCGGTGGACAGGGGTCAGCATGGGCACCCTGACTGGTCTGCGGCTATGCAGCCCCATATGCAACAAACTGTGATGCACTGTGTATTCTGACACCTTTCTATCAGAACCAGCATTAACGTCTTGAGCAATTTGAGCTACAGTAGCTCATCTGTTGGATCGGACCACACGGGCCAGCCTTCGCTCCCCATGTGCATCAATGAGCCTTAGCCGCCCATGATCCTATCACCGGTTTACCACTGTTCCTTCTTTGGACCACTTTTATCGATACTGACCACTGCAGACCGGGAACACAATTTGATCCTTGTCAAACTCGAATCCTTACACCTTACACATTTTTCCTGCTTCTAACACATCAACTTTGAGGACAAAGTGTTCACTTGCTGCCTAATATATCCCACCCACTAACAGGTGCCGTGATGAAGAGATAATCAGTGTCATTCACTTCACCTGTCAGTGCTCATAATGTTATGCCTGATCGGTGTATATTCTTGGCCTTACACATGAATGCAAAATAATACTAATCAATAGCATCATAGGCCCACTTTCTATGTGCCGTTTCATGTTGTCTATAATACAAATATTCCCATCAGATAAGAATGACTTATACGGTCGCATATAGAATTATATTCTTATATGCATGCATCAACAGGCAGAGAATAGCAGGTACATGACAGATCAACCTCTAACCACCAACCGAACTAAAGGTCAATCCTTGATCCTTTTTTTTTTTCAAAAAAAAAAATATTCACCAATGTCTCTGAGCCTCTGATTAAATGCTATGAAGCTTCCACTTTCTGTAAACCGTGTATATATATATTATATATATATATATATATATACACAGAAATAAAAGCTTTGACAACAATCAAACGTAAAATATTAACACTATATCAGTATGACACTTCTAACCAATGAGAATGATAATATACCATTCTTTAGACGCTGAAATCTAACGGAGAACACAGTCTCACTGAGGATATTTTAATATGTAAAATGACCAACTAAAGAGGCAGTTTCTGTTTGAAATGTAGATGATATACGTTCATGAACATATATGATCACAAGTGTGTGCCGTATATGAGACCCCCTTACCTGTGTCAGAGCGGAGCACTCCACATATTTGACAGCCTTCAGATCGCGGGCCAGCTTCTCTGCTGTCTCCGGAGTGATGGGTTTCTGTTTGTTCTTGGCAAGCTTCTCGATGGTAGAAGGATCATCTCTCAGATCAATCTGCGTCCCCACAAGCAGGAAGGGGGTCTTTGGACAGTGGTGGGTGATCTCAGGTACCCACTGAAGGACAAAGTACAAAGGGTCAGGCCACTTTTTTCCAATTAACTATAACTAGTAATTGATTAATATACCGACTAGGGCTGCATTTCTCAAAAGCATTGATAGCCTAACTAAATATTAGAACCACAGAAACCAATGGGTGCTTTCACACTAGCACTTTTGGTGCGCACCCGGGTATGACTGACGTCAGAGTTTGGTTCATTTGGATCATGTGAAAACGTAATCGTACTAAATCACAGAAGTAAACCACTATTAATGATGTATGATTTGATAAAAATGTGTGTTTCACTAATTTTTCTGAAGAGATTGACTGGCATACCGCAAGCAGTACATTCGTGGCAGACAGACGCAAGTGCCGCTACGTACTGAAGCTTTGGAAGCAAAACCAATGGTTCAAAAACAAAAATATAAAAGTGAGGTGAGCAGGTAATCAAACCAAGTGTGAAACCACCCTAAAATCAACTTAACTCACAATGCTTTTGAGAAAATATTGAATACTAAAATACCATACTCAATACTAAAAAATAATTTTGGACTATAGGCAGACACACACACACACACACACACACACACACACAAAAAGACACAATGCAACTAACAAAATGTCTTGTTCTGGCTGGTTTGAATGATTCAAGCTCACCTTTTCTTTGACGTTTTCAAACGAAGAAGGTGAAACAACTGAGAAACAGACTAAGAAGACATCTGTCTGAGGGTAGCTCAGGGGTCGTAATCTATCGTAATCTTCCTGACCTGCAGAGAGATGGAAATAACAGGATACTTTAAAACTAAGAATGCAGTTGCGATCCTGAGCAGCCAACAGACGTCATTCAATGGTGCATATGAACACATGCACAGCAAAAGACTGGTCCCACAATCCTCCCAAAAAAGCAGTTTTAAGCTCAACCACCCTCCACAGGAATGTGTGGAATTCTTCAAAGCTCCCGAGGTCTAATTTTTATAACAATGACGATCATGAATGTTTTTTTCTTTTCAGCATATGAGCTCCACCCTTAAATACAGATGCTCAAAAAGCCAGATAGTTTACTTCCGTTTTAATAAACCATAACGATAATGACTGTTAATCAATAGGCTATAAATGAAAGTGTAAGATGTTGAGAAGAAGTATTTGTACGGTACCTGCAGTATCAAACAGCCCAAGGGTGTACGGCTCACCACCAATCATAACCGTAACTGCATAGTTATCAAAGACCTGCAAGTAAGCAAAGAAAGAGTCCATTGTACAGTCCTTTTTTTTAAAAAAATACAATAAAAGAATTACAGCCACTGAAATCCAACAGGAAATTTGACTTTATATAAGTGAACGTGAAATAAACTAGAAACGCTACTCACCGTTGGTACATATTCGGAGGGGAATTTATTAGTTGTATAGGAGATTAATAGACAGGTTTTACCCACTGCACCATCACCAACAACGACGCACTTGATCGTCTGCATAGCTGTGCTTTTACAAATCCACTGTTCTCATTCAAGATCTGCAATGAAAGACAAAAGTGTTCACATGAGACACGTTGCACTTCATTCAGTCATAGTTTGCTCTCCAATGGCGTGTCATTCTCAAGCTCAAAAGGTGTAAACTAGGGCTGGGCAAAAAAATTGATTTTTCGATTAATCGTTTTTTAAAATGCGGTCAATACGATAACGATTTTCAAAAGCCACGTATCGATTTTTCCCGTATTTATTTCTGCAAACATTGGACATAATATCTGATTGACGTTTATCTTATTACTAGTCTTCTCCACTAGATGTCATCCTCTTATTTATCTTGTGATATTACATCGGGGCCGGTGTCATTCATTTAGTGCTCAACATGGCGGATACAGCTGCGCCTTTCAGCATGAAAGACATACCGGACAGCGCTGCATGGTCATTAAAGTTTATCATTTGCACGCGTTTTCAAGCTTTGCCAATATAAGCATTCAAGTGAAAGAGAACTCGCTCGCGCTGTGTTTTGTGTGCGTGTCACACACACCCGAAGAGCTTAGAGCTGCGCGCCTCAGCGTGCAAATAAGAAAATTATTTATTTCACCTCTCCTTGCATCTAAATGGACAAATTCACACAAATTTATCTCAAAATCGCCGCCTTTGCGAGTATCTTGGTAAACATAGTTGGTTATGGTAAGCAGTAGAGAAAGAACATATGCGTGTCATTATTGTATGTATCAGTGCATTCGTTTTAAAGTGATAGCCACCTAAAATTCCAGGAGCTGTCTGTGTTTTAATGTTAATCAAACTAAAGAGAAAATCATTCGGATCTTCACTGAATAGTATTTTTGTAACTTTTAAAGGATTAACCTCTATTTATTTTGTACAGTGAAGATAGTGTTTATTTGTGCTATTGCTTGTAGTTTAATTACTTGTTTTTTTTATTAATGACTATTTACTTATCTCACACGTGCATTACACAATACTTCCATGTCAATTACTATCGTGTGTGTGTGTGCAGAGTAATAGTGTACAGGCAACAGAAAACACCACTCATGAAAGATGGTCACAAAAATGTAGCTATATTTTTTATAAAATTACATCTTAAAATATATGGAAAAAATTGTCACCATAGAAATAGCAAAGATGTTTTTCTGTCTAATCTTTCTTGGATTTTTACCACATTTATTTAAATTGAAAGAGAACATGAGGGATATGTTGCAAGCCTGGTTTAAATTTCAAAAGCATTAACCACTACGCCACGAATCATTCTTGAAAGCAATATTTTAGCTTTTAGAGGCCAACGTCAAGTGAATTTAGCAGGGCTAAAGCCTCCTATGCTGTATGATCTAAACTGACCATATGATTTAAATCAGTGTTCTCTGCACCACAAAACAAACACACAGCGCAAGCAGTGTTGACTGATTCACAACCAAATGAGCCAGTATTTTTAATGAATTGATAGTTACAAGTTTGAACTCACTGAAGCCACCACACGGATAACTAAATCAACAGACTCACTTACTGTTGTTTTTATGACAAAGTGTAGTTAACGATTCATAAATGCAACCGTTGTTTTTGTAATAAATTATATTTTGATAAAACATTTTGCAGTGGCGGTGGTGCAGAAATCCTTTTTTTTTTTTTTAAATGTCAGTATAATACCAAAACAGACTGGAAGAAAGAATCTCTCATGCTGTTAGATACTAAAGGTGTTGTTGGTCTTACAGTATAAAACACTCACATTAGACTGTGAAACGCTTTGCTGTGATCAACACAAAATGTGAGAAATTAATCTGTCCCCGCTTTTATGCTGCTGAAGACAGTATAAGTCATATTCAAATTAATTTCACACCCTTCAATGTCTCACAGACAGCTACATTTGCACAGTAATACATTCCCTATAAATAGTCTGACATGTTATTGGTGATGGGCTCACATTATATGTATTCATGTAAATGGTTTGTGGCTGTGCAATAACGGAGACATGGTTTTGCTTTGAATGCATTATGGCTTTTTATATTACCAACCTACTCAGGGATGATGGAAACAACGTAACCCTGAATCTTACCGTATTCAAGCTAAATGCATACTACCAGACTGAAAATTGCACACCCTTAAAAGTTTAACAGTAGATACTTTTACACGGAAACCTCTTGTTTCAATTGTAATGAAATCATTCTGAATGACGAATCTGAATATAGTGTTTACATGATTGCTAAATAAAGTGATCAGGCTGATGTGTGCGTTTATTTTACAAACTTCACATCAGATTTGATCATCTCACATGCGCATATTGCATGAATATAAAGAGTTTCCCGCTGTTGGCACATACTAACCACCCTCCAACTATTTCTTCTTTTCTTTGTTTCAAAAAGCAGACTTTATATTTGTTCATTTCGGGTCCTAATTAAGAGATGATGAGCACATGAAGCGTTACATTGTGTCCTAACCAGACGCGATGTGATAAGATTCCAGCGACAAACAATTTGTCTATCCAAACCAGCCGCGATACGTAGGCCTGTCACGATAACTACTTTTTGTTGTGCGATATATTGCCCCAGAAATAATTGCGATATGCGATATTATTGTCATTTTAAGACCATTTTATGCCACTAAATATATAATCATAATATAACAGCATAATAATGCAAGTAGGCCTACACACTTTCAAATGACAATGAACTTAACTCTAAAGAATATTTAGATACTGGAATTGAAGCGTCAAAAAAATAATAATGTTGAATAAATAATAAATAAACCTTTGCTAACAAAAACTGCAAAATAACAAGTAGAAAAAAACACTTTCAGTGTTTAGCAGTCAGATATGACCTGTTGAGCTATCTGTATTTCTAGAGGCGTGTTTGAAAAACTTCATTTAACTCGAGCGCCGCATCATGCACAAGATGATGCGAAATACACGAGTGCAACAGTCAAACAAACACGTTTCCATGGAAAAATGGCACAGTGAAATGCAAAAACGCATTCTCAATGAAAACGAACTAGACACTCGTGACTGCCGCGTCCTGTGTGAAACTAGCTGTGAGCAATTATGTTTATATTTGCACCAGTAGATTGCGGAAACTGAGTGCATTTGCACTTATTCTTCCAAACTGTCTGTAGTTAAACAGAATGGGCAATATATCACGTCACCAAAAATGATCGAGGTCATGTCCATATATCGCGCAATAAGTCAATATATAGACCATCGCGACAGGTCTAGTGACACGACTAAGAGACGTGATAAAGTCAATCAAAAATCACAGCCAATCAGAACAGCGTGTGGGTGGGCTCTCTCTGCAAGCTCCAGGCACTCGCAACGAAACGGATAAGGGACGTCATGTTGCAGAAAAATAGAAACCGTTTCAAAAATAGAATCATCGCATGTCGCCGTCGTGGCTGGTTAGGACATGGTGTTATGGCGTGCTGCTTATATTTATCAAGCAGTAAAAATTATAGGCAAAGTGGTGCTAAATCCAACCTCAATTTGCTCAGCTGTATTAAGACACAAACACATAGGAAAGTGTTTAAGCATACAGTCCTAGAGCAAAGGTCTGTCCTCTTTAAATTTAGTTTCTGATATATTTCACATTTAAAACATTCAAATGTCCCCCTCTCTGATGGGCCAGTCGGCCCCTCCCCTGCTCTGATTGTGGGTCACTGCGGCTTTAAACTCAAGCATAACGTCATTGGTATTAGAACGTCGCTTAGAGCGGGTCAGTATGCTAAACCACTATTCGCAAAAAAAAGACACCAAGCCTGAGGAGAGGAGACATGGGGGCAAAATAGAATAGTACGGCAATATCGCTTTGGTGTGCGGAGGGGAAGTTGGTGACTGAAGAGCAAGACCGAGAGAAACACTTCCTGCTGTTTGCGTCGCGCCTGAGCGGCAGCTAAGCCTCTGCAGAGCTATGCAGCAATAAGCGAGCAAGCCTTCAAGCTCACAGATGGTCAGGACGAGGAGATGGAAGCCCATCCCGGCTGTTTCCTTCCCCTCACACACCGCAATCAGAGGAAGCCAGGCCTGACCTCATTCTAGCGTCGGTGGAAAACCCACAATCAAAAGCGCAGGGATCTGGTGGGTGCTGTCACCTGTCCAACACAAATTCTTATCAAAAATCTAGTTAAACTAGACTGCAGTTATAGTGGGGTTTTTTTTTTTTTTTTCCAAACATTCTCAGAAAGTCTCCACTGGATTAAACTACAAAACTCACATGCTCAAAACTGTATGATACACATTGATTTATTTTAAAATACCTCTAAACAATCATACAGAGAGAAAATTCCCATGCAGACAAATGTGAGTGGCAAGTTTTGTACCGGAATGAACTGTATTAAGGCCAAACTTCAGCTCACTTCAAGCAATAGACTTTGTAAAGCGATATAATCCAGACCCATGTGCATACCCAGACAGTAAATCCCTGATCTTTAAAACCAGGGTACATTTGGACAAGCTTATGCTTTGAATCAATCTCACCTCTAATTTTTCTTTTTCCCCTAAATCCACAAGATGGAAAATATTTAACTACATTACACTATTCATAAGACTATACACACATAAAATTACTAAAAGTGCTGTAGGTATAGAGAAGTGAATGACCAATATTGCTTATTTAATAAACAATATTACTACACTTTTTTTTCCTTTTTTTTTTTTTTTTAACACAGAGTTTAATAAACAGCCTTATAAATGAAACAAGCAATTTTGCATTTATATTATTGCAGCTTCTGACACTATAATAAGAGTTTTGCAATAGAAATGCACTATACATAGGTTTAGTTACTAGAAATGCACCAATATTAAATTTCTCAGCCGATACCGATTATTTGGAATGATTTCTGCCGATACCGATAGTTTGATTTTCTTAAAGAAAAAAAATCTCTACCAACTAATGCTGTAAACTATACACGAAACCCTCTCATTTGGTACATTACTATAATATTAGAGGTAAAATTTAAAGGGTTAGTTCACCCAAAAATTAAAGTCAATAATGAGCTGGTGTTCTGACATAGAACACGGAAGCCTGCGCTGTGTTCATTACAACAACTGCGTACGACAACAGTTCAAATTATTGAATAAAGTCGTTATTTTTGTTATGGCACAAAAAGTAATCTCATCGCTTCATAGCATTAAGGTTGAACCACTGTAGTCACGTTGACTATTTTAATGATGTCTTTAATACCTTTCTGGACCTCAAAAGGTGTAATGACGTTGCTGCCTGTGTGTGGTTCAGAAACCCTCAGATTTTATCAAAAATTTCTTAATTTGTGCTCCAAAAATGAACGAAGGTCTTACGGGTTTGGGACGACATGAGGGTGAGTAATAAATTACAGAAATTTCACTTTTGGGTGAACTAACTCTTTAACTGCTATTTATTTTCAGATATAATTATTACACTCAAAAACTGAAATGTTGTATACAACTCAGTTGTAAATAAGGTAGTTTTCATAAACACTTGTCTTCATGACAAATTTATTCAAACATACATATATAATTAACAGTAAATAAGCTCCTCTATAGTGTTTTTATTTATTTTTGATAACTTTCCTGAGGTAAATACAAGGTCAAGTGACATTGTTCTCAAGCTGTTTTATTGACGTATTTTCCCGGGTGAAACACTGATTGAGCGATTACATGAGGCATGATACATTTCGGTAAGTTGTACTGTATCTTTCATCATACCTTGTGATGTTCATGCATGTTTTTTTTTTACTATAACTTGTATTAAAGTGGAAGAAAAGATCCACACTCCACACTGCCACTTCAACTAAGGCACTACAGCGTCACATTTAAGAGCGTCAAAACTGCATTTATTGTTTGAATTTCATGATAAAAATTGACTGAATTTGGAAGATGAAGCTTTGTTGCTTATCAAAAGTAAAGCACAAAGCTCTTTGCAATTATTGGATGGGAGATTTTTGGTGTAGGGAAAAAACGTGGGCCTGAAAACCCTGCCTTGAACTACGGGTGAGACATAGGATCAAATAGAGTCTGCTTTAACGCCACTATTTTTTAAACTTAATACAATATTGTCACGTTCAACAACCCTAAATTCAATACAAAAGACTTTTTTTTTTTTTTCTTCACACATTTCTTGAGTTACAGTCTGAACACATTTTTCCACACCCTTTTGATTGACAGGACATAATTGGCCCTGATCATCGACTGTTTTTAAACAATCGGCCAATACCAATTATTGCCCGATGCACTGGTGCACTCCTAGTTATTATCAATAATAAATGACCAATAATATAAATAATATTTGCTGTTTATCCTATCTAACTGTTTAGCCACACATTTCTCACTTGTGAATGAATGGCTGTTATGTAAAAACATGAGTAATGATCAACACTACATATTAAATAGGTTACTTTAAATGCTTTTGTCGGTTGCACTAAATGGTGTCGTTTACCAGTAAAACAATTGGTCCAATATTGTGAAAAAATCTGTTAAAATTTATTTGAATGTCAGTCAAACAGATCATCTATTTCTACTTTAAAGCACAAGGCTAGATCAGTTCTAGCAGCTGGATTCATCCATTCTTCTCGTTCTAGTCCTGCCTTCTTCCTGTGATAGTTTTAACGATTCATTCGTGGCAGGAAAAGCATTTCCTCAATGACAAGAAGTGAAAGAGAACTTGTTGCAAAATACATATTGATGCAAGTAAAATGTATGCTGTGTCCTCCCCTAACCAACAAATTCATGAGAGAGAGTTATGCTTTGGTACTTCACATCATTCAGTCTACAAGGAAAAATCAATCAAAAACAGTACTAAGGATACAAATATCCATCATTAAAGCTGAGGGCTTTTTTTTTTTTTTAATTTTCATGACCCAGAACCTGCAGATAAGTCAATAACAGTGCTAAAAAAACAAAAAACAAAAAAAAAAAACAATAAAAAAAAAACATGAACTATAGAATTAATGCATGAGAGAGAGACAGAGACATCCCTGACACAAATGATGTTTGGCAGCAAGAAACAATTGTCAACTAGTACATTAGAACCCCAATAGAACCACAAATCTAATTAACAACTCAAACTATTAATATCTACTAATAACTATCTATCTATCTAGAGGTTGGTGTAGTTTAAATGGCAGTGAAGTTGGCATTGCTGGCAAAATATTGCTGAGAAATCAATAACAAAATTCTGACAATGTCATCCATGCTAAACAATCAAACTCAGATTCAATGCAGAATAATTAAAAATACATTAATGCAGCATATTTCCATTTCTAACGATGCTGTATAACTGAAGGCCACCAAAACACATTTCAACTGAGCGAATATGCATTGCACAAATACCTCTATATCAACCAGAATAAATCAATCTGTAACGTTAAGACAAATGAGCAATTACATGCTAATATGAAAATATAAATAAATTATGACATCTATCTGTCGTCAACAGGCGACTGCAACGGATGACAGATTGAAAGGCAGAAAGATCTTTATATTTTATACTGACATAATATAAAATAATTATTACATTAAAACAGACACTAGATATGTTATACAATAACACGATAAAGATTGTAAAACTGCTTATGGTAAAAATCTGACCGGTTCTCCTCAACCTCGTTTAGCCGTCTGTGCTAACTGCCCTCCGGTGCCATTTAACACGTTTAATTCGCAAAATACTCCCTCAAAATATATCTATTCATACCGCACATATTCATAACTCAATATTTCACCAGGTCAAGCGCAAATATTGGTTAAAGTAAGAGAAATATGGTTAATATTTTGAGCGTCATTGGCACTCACCGTATCCTTTCTGTTTGTTTCTCTGCGCCGGGCGTTGGCAGGTCCGCGCGCTTGGGGTTTCCAGAACTGAAGAGCAGGGGCGAGTCGCGCGCTGCGTCACTCTGAGAAATTATTATTTGTATTAACTTTTTGTGTGCGCACAAATACAAATAATTGCAAAACTAACAGAATATATGTCATTTTTGATCACTTCCTTTTGATATGTACAGTATACCACTTATGCACATAGTTTTATTTAAATTATTGAATAATTTATAACTTTTATAATCATTTATAACATTTATTACAATCATTTATAAGATAAATGTTATTATTGTTGTTATAAAAGACAAATATTATTATAAATAAAACTATGATGAGAATTTGAATACATCGATAGGCATTATATAATAATTTACATGTTTAAATAAATACATATATGTATTTTTAATCACTAATAGGGTATACGTTTCTAATATAGATTTATATACACTTATATTGCCACCATTTATATATTACATATTCCTTATATTGTTTTGCACACATTGACACAAGTCGTTATTTACACAATACTATAATTTTTACAATTGCAATGAGAGCAAATTATAAGAGTGTTAATATTTAATTACATCAATAAATTGTTAGTTTTCAAGATTAGATGTACATCACCTTATCTTACAAACCATGACCTTAATATTCATTGTAAAGGCTATTTATTATTTCTAATTATTTTATTTTCTAATTCAGGTTGCTTTAATATATGACTTACTTCTCTAAATTCTTAAACCACCACACGATGGCAGTCAAACAAAAAAAAAAAATCAAAAAAAAAATCACATCACTGTGTCAAAATACAAGCCCACTAAACTCAGTAATGTAAGCGTAAATAATAGGAGTGTAAAATTAAGAAAATATTCTAAAAAAAAATGTTTTAATATATATTATATATAATTACTATACAATTAGATAATTAAAAACAACCTGACATAGTTATTATGGAATATTTAAACAATGGCGACTTAGACTTTTATTTTAAAGTAACGTTATACAGATCCCGGTCACTACCTGGTTTATCATAAGACAGCTTGGGAACACATGATTCTCAGAGACGTCAATAGATGGACTTTATACAGTAATATTTGCTTTATTTATGTTTTTAAAGTGTGATCTGATAGGTGAGTCGTTAAACTGAAAGAACGCACTTTTTATATTAATGTTTGTGTACATTATTACATCAATATAGCGCCAATGCCTTGAACGTAATTTCTTCTATTCTTTTAACTCAGTTTTTCTCCACAATGACTATTGCGGATCTGTGGGATCAGAGAATATCGGCCTTTCTACTGAGTCCATCTCAGTTTTTGGCCACCACCACCTCTGAGAGTTTCTTGGCGGAACTTCTACACGAATTGCGGAATGATAAGGCCAATGATCAACTCAAGGTAATAAAAGCTAGTAGACAAACACATATACGTCTTATTTATTGTACAGTATTTTATATAACGTGCATGGAAAAATCTTAAAGGGACAGTTCACCCAAAAATGAAAATACTGTCATCATTTACACACCCTCAAGTTGTTCCAAACTTGTATGAACTTCTTTCTTCTGCTGAACACAAAAGAAGATATTTTAAAGAATATGGGCAACCAAAAAGTTGATGGACCCCATTGACTTCAGAAAAAAAATAAAAATGGAAGTCAATGGGGCAATAGAGTATAATATATTATTTTTTCTAATACGTACTTAATTTTTAGTAATATTTTTCATAATAAAGTGACAAAAATGATAAAATATATATAAATAAAATGTACATTTATAATAATAACAATGTTCAATGTTGAACGTCCTGTTTATGTTAAATGTCGGTTTATCAACCAGATGTACAAATCACTATTTAGTATGGTATATTTCAAATAAACAAACATGCTACCATCACATTTTCTTCATTCTCTCCATCATCTTTTGCAATAACTAGACCTATTAGACCATACTGTGTGGCTGTTGAAATGGTGTGCAATTAACTTAATATTGTTATTTTTTCCTTATTATAAGATACTCCTTGTGTCTGTGCTACTGGATCATCCAACCATTCTCTGCCCTTCTACCTCCGTGGGAGAAGAAACGGCCCTTGAACTGCTGTCAGTCTTCTCTCACACGCCACAGAAATCCATCAGCCTCAAGTGCAATGTCATGCTGGCCATCACCAACGTGATAATATGCACATCCTGCTTGGCCACCCACACAAAGATGGCTGAAGACTGGCTGGACCTTCTATTTCAGACAGTTCAGGACACCAATGACTACAGATGCGGGCTTTCTCAGCAGCCTATAAGGGCCACCGCTTGTGACTGCCTTCGAGAAATGGAAACCTGTTGCCCGGGCCTTCTTTCTCAAAAGTTAGAGGCCCTGTATCTTCTGAAGCAGCAAGAAACTACAGTTCTGCATCAGTCCTATTGTATGCTTTATACACTAGGGCTGAAGAATGCCATACGGATCTTGACAAAGCAAAAAGATGTTACTGATTTAGAGTTTAAGAGCATTTTAGGAGGAAATGAAGGGTTTGCGTGGAAAAGTAATCAGTTAGGATTGACCTTGTTGCCAATAAACATGATGGTGCAAGTCCCACGTTTGCCACCAGGACTGGATTGTAAAGAACTCAAATCTATAATGGCTTCACTCTTGGAGGAGTCTTACCTGCTAACACCCATTTCCCAATCTGCCCTGCTCAGGGAGCTTGTAGAAGTTGTTGCAATGGTGCCAGGACTTTCTCCAACGTTATTCAAATCGCAGCTTCTGCGACTTTTCGGTACCGCGGAAGTTGAGCTCATGCATGCCACACTCTTCATGAAAGACACGTTCACAGACAGCCTTTTCACCGCCGAGGATGAGAACTTCCTGCTCAAGCGTCTTGTGAGCACGGCCCAGCATCCGCTCCTAGGAACTCCTGAGAAGCTCTTCTACATGGACTGCATTCTGCACTTCCCTGAGAACCGGCCCATATCCAGCAGCGGAGAAGAGAGTTTACCTGTGCTGGTTACGCCACGTTTGGCAGCATCTCTTCTTCCAACGGTTTTTAACGATAGTGCTACTATGCTCTGCAGACTGAACCTTCTTTGTCTGGTGCACCTAGAAGCAGATGAGGGCGAAGCGGACAAAGGAATCGACTACCTGTTTGATCACATAATGGCCCTTTTGAAAATCGTAGACAGCGATAGTAGCAGAGAAGTGGTTGTGACCTCTTTCAGGGCGGTGTTTATTTTTCTCACGCACTTCAGCGGCATGGAAGAACTCTCTGAGAAGCTGATCAATAAATTATGCGACATGTATTCCCGACATTCCCGACTAGCTTCAAATTTGATTGGCCTCGCGGATCGCATCCAGGAGTGTCTGGGCGACCACGTCTGGTCGGTTAAGTTGTTGAGAGGGCTTCAGAAATGCATTATGGAAATGCCTCCATTGCAGTTGACGATTCATAATTTAAACTGGCACTTGAAAGTCTTGAAAAGAGTGGCTAAAGAGGGTCAGATTACCCAGAGGAACACCATTTACCTTCTTCTCAATGTTCTCATCAACTCCAACTTGTGTGAAAGAGGCAACTGGCAGGTCGGAAACGCAGTTCTTGCGGTTTGTCGCAATCTTTTGGAGCACCCTTCCATCGATCAAGTGTTTATCGAGTTGGCTGATCTTTTGCAATACATATCAGTTCATTATGACGACACGGATATTAAGGATCACGCTCGGTTCTACTACACATTACTAACCAACCTTTCATGGGAAAAGCTGACTGGGGTTCTCGCCAAAGGTCCTGATGGAGGACGTGCCAAAGAGCGGTCGCATTCTGCCATTATGTCTGAGGGCGAGGGGATCGCCAGTAACCTGACTGTACGCAAAACCGAGCGGCATGTTTTGCGACTCGTCAAGGTGCAAGAAAAACCCTCACGAAGCCCTTCAGAAAGTTCAGAGTCGTTGGAGGCAACAGGAGAGACTAAGAAAAGTTTGGAGGTTTATCAAGAACAGTTCCAGATGCCAGGCTTTGGGTCGGAGGTCACTTTGAGGTACAATCTGACTCATGCAGACGAAACCGATGCTTTATTCGATAGAGTCTTTACAATCTGTCTGCATTTTGAGCTGAAAGATTCAAACTATGCAAAGGTAAGTGACATACACGTACCATGCGTGTTCAGAGACCGAAAGCCACCGGAGGTCAACGTAAAGCTCAAACCATTTCAACCCTACCCCACTACTATATGCGTCAGTGCCATATTTACCACCCAAGATGGATGCTCTTGGCACAGCCAACTGCCTGACGTGAGCGTTTCATTCCCCGAGATATTCCTTCCTCTGCCTTTACCGCTAAATACATCACGTGCATGCAAAGAGGAAGTGTTCGACCGCATCTGGGAGGCCGCAGCCTCTGGGAGTCCTGACAAATCTGCTATTAGTCTGTTCTGTTTCAAAACTGGAGATGAAAGTCTAGCTGATCTGATCAAGACACATTTTCAGGGTTACCTGATTACGGATCAGCAAAGCGAAAGATCATGGAAAGTCTTGTTCTTTCTTCCACCAATGTGCCATGTCCTTTTGATGATTACACAAGCTGAGGACGCAGTTCAGGTCAGCATTGCAACAGACAACTGGGAGCTATTGACCTTTGTGAACTCTTACCTTCAAAACATTACTGATCATTGTAGCACAACAGTAACAGATGGCTAAATGGATTATATTTGATTTGATTTTAACCAATTAAATTTATTTTATTACTTCCTCGTATTGATATAACATCATTTGTTTTTGTATATAAAACCTTTGAAGAACATGTTTAATAAAGTATATGTGAGCACATATTTTGTGCCATTTCATGTACAGTAAGCAGTGCTTTTCTGCTGCTTTATTAACTGAAATGAACTGAATGAATGATTTAAAGTCCCCCTGTAGTCAATAATTTTATCCCTTAAAACTCCTCTTTGATCATCAAAGTGACATATTTAAACATTTTATTCATGCCTTAAAATAGCTTGAATGTAATGCTACACCCTTGCTTTATTTAATACATGCAGATCTATGAATATGCTAATGAGCCCCGCCTCCACTCGGTCAACTTACTGAGGTAAACGCTGCACAATGGTATCGCTTTTTACAACGCCGGACACATGACGGTAATTAATATTATTAGCCTTTTGCTTGACTACATTATCAAACAGCCGCTAATGTGTTGCTAATGTTACACAAACCATGTTCACATTCTTCATCTCAGAGTCAGACAGCTGCCTTCTAAAATCAGTATCCTTAGAAACGCTTTGAACAACTCAGAACATCAGTGGAGAAAGGCTTATAGTTCATCATAACATCATAACAAATGTACCCAATTTTTCATATAAACAAAAATATACCTTGATATATTCTCTTAAGATTCCCCTGCTTAAGAGCGGTCATAGTTAATGATATGCTAAAGCTGGCACATTGTCGTAGTTTGTGACGAGTTTTTTTAAACTGTCTTAAGATCACTGCAGTTTTAAGGCAAAAACACTAAGAAATGGTGTTAAATTTGCACATGGTTTGACTTAAAGCATATTAAACACCACAGACATATAAACAATCAAGTTTTTAATGTTTTCACCACAGCGGGACTTTAAAGGGTTAGTTCACCCAAAAATGAAAATAATGTCATTAATTACTCACCCTCATGTCGTTCCACACCTCTAAGACCTTCGTTCATCTTCGGAACACAAATTAAGATGTTTATGATTAAATCCGATGGCTCAGTGAGGCCTGCATTGCCAGCAATGGTATTTCTTCTCTCAAGATCCATAAAGGTACTAAAAACATATTTAAATCAGTTCATGTGAGTACATTGGTTCTACCTTAATATTATAAAGCGACGAGAATATTTTTTACAAAATAATGACTTTTTAACAATATCTAGTGATGGCCGATTTCAAAACACTGCTTCATGAAGCTTCGGTGCTTTACGAATCAAGTCAATGGTTCGGAGCGCCAAAGTCACGTGATTTCAGCAGTTTGGCGGTTTGATACGTGATCCGAATCACTGATTCGTCTCAAAAGATTCATAACGCTCCGAAGCAGTGTTTTGAAATTGGCCATCACTAGATATTGTAAAAAAGTCATTATTTTGTTTTTTTTGGCACAAAAAATATTCTTGTCACTTTATAAAATTAAGGTAGAACCACTAGTCACATGAACTGATTTAAATATGTTTTTAGTACCTTTATGGACCTTTATGGAAGTACCTTTGCTGTCTATGTAGGCCTCGCTGAGCCATCGGATTTAATCAAAAATATCTTAATTTGTGTTCCGAAGATGAATGAAAGTCTTACGGGTGTGGAACGACATGAAGGTGAGTAATTAATGACATTATTTTCATTTTTGGGTGAACTAACCTTTAACCTTTAATAAAAACCAAATGGCAAAAAGATATAGTTCTTAAATTAAGATACATTTGAGAAAGCAGCATGGAAAATCTGACCATAAAGACATTAAATGCATGATTGTTCAGCAGTAGTGACAAGGCAATCCAGATTGCGAAACTGAATTTTAATTCAATTTAACCTGTGTATTAACAAACAATTAGTATCTTTTAAGACCATTTGGCCTCCATGGCCAGATAAGACAGTCCATGATCGAGCTGTGCCCTTTCACTGCGAAATACCCTCAAAGTTGGGCTCTGTGCAGGCTGGTAGAGCAATTTGCCTGTTCAACAGTTTGTCCATGATGCCAATTTCAGCTTCCCGCTTTTCAACCTCCTCTTGTGGTGTCCAAGACATGTCGTGTTGGAGTTTGTATCCACCAAGGAACTTGTGAGGGCAACTAGGACCCCATTCCTGCAAGATATTGAAACATATTATATTAAATTAGCTGTTAAACATTGTACTTTGCTTTAGCACAATTATTTATTGTTTTCTTTTGTTACATCTTTCTACTATTTTCATTACTGAAAAGCTGAATTCCTCATTTCTGAAGTTATAGTGCAATTACAGTAATGCATACTAAACATTTTGCTTCACTACCATTAGTTGGCACCAACCAATATAGATTGACCTCACTTCTCACTCATAACAACTTATGAGACCCAGAGACTCTGTGGCAATCGTGATAATGTGGCAATCGACTCACCTGTGGAGACAGAATCGAGAAGTATCGCTGCCCAGATTCACGCATGTAAAGATAATACATGTTTCCTGGTTTCTTTACAACATTGCAGGCGGCGTGGTGAAGCTCAGCATCTTTCTTGGCATCTTCCAAAACCTGAAGTATAAACAGGGAGTAATTTAACCATTATTTATTTGTCACATTTCAGATTATTATGCTGGCACGTATATTTAAACAAGGACACATACTCCTGTGCTGCTCCCAACACAACTCCAGGGACATTTATCACACTGCTGTATAATAAAAATGACAGTTCAATCTCACCTTTCTTGCTTGCTCCTGAAGGTATCTTATCTGGTCAGCAATGACTGTAAGTTTGCTGCAAGCATTAGCTCTGATAAATTCATCTCCCTACAATTTCCACCCAATAAAAAAAAGAAATCCATCATTAAAAGATTATAAAAATTGTATATCACAAGTGTGACCTAAAGCATCACTTAACTTCTGTACTTGTTGTGCCAGACAAACTAGGTCCATTGGATCCCCAACCCGGTTAGTCTGGTAGGGATTCACCAGCATCATTCCACTTGGGTTACTGCTGGTCTCCACCAAAGTTACTGTAATATTAACATATTAATGTCCACACGTAAAATCCTGTTACATAGTACAGACATGTTTTTGCATTTAGAGTAAAAGTGATGCATAAAATCCAAAGGATAATCTTACAACACTGTACTATGGTAACAGTATTTCATAGGTCAGCCAAAATACCATAGTTACTACAATAGCTACAGTATATTTGGATGTAGCCACCACCACTTCCATAAAAAAAAAAATGAAATTAAAATTTGCCAAAAAGACTTTAAAAGCTTCTTGCACTGTTCTCATCTGAGATCCCACAGTAATGCATCAGGAAATGACTATTACTCTGGTGAATTTTGTAAGGTAATTATGTAACCGGTTAGATAAGCCTGCAAACACCTCTAGAGGTGAAGAGCTGAGACTCGGGTGTTTAACATTTTAAAAAATGATATACATTTTTACAATACAATACATTTTGGGACTCTGCAAATAGTCTTTGTGATCTTGTTTAATTATTAATCTTTTACTATTACTTGCAAAATTTGACTCGATCAAATGTTACCAAAAGACTATAGGCTAATTTTGTTTGTGTGAATGAAATCAACAAACAATTTTAGCTTCTGAAAATGCTGGAAGCTTAGTATCACTGACTCTGGTGTATGTTGTGTTTACAGTGAGCCATTAATGGGACATTTAATAACATTACAAACATTATGTCAGCTTATAATAATTTTGTTTGTCAATGAAAATACTTTTTTTAAGCAAAGACATTCAACCTCTGTATTCAATGTGTAACTAACAATATGGTGCGGTGGAATGATTAACTCGATCAATACAATCATTCACTGGCTGAGAAAACACAACAACCTTAACTAATAAAAATAATATGACTTGTCTTGTTCATATAATTTCTGAATTTAACATTAAAAGCATTGGTCTTACCTGTGGTGGTTTTGTTGGGTTGGTGTGGCAGACTGACAGTTTTATCCATTCTATAATAAACTATCTTAACTCTCCGCAAATTAACATGAGACTTCTCGCCGGTGTCACACACACACACACAAAAAAAAGTCTGGCACAACACGGAGGCGTTTCTGAGGTCCTACTGTGGAGTAGTAGCCGTGATGGTTGCCTGTAAAAAGATACCTCTATTTTTGTCATCTAATAATTTCCACACATATTTAACGAGTGGTTAAACTATAGCACGTGTTTCTAGGATAATCATTTTGAATATTATAAGACACAATGATATTTATTATATCCATGATTCACATACAAAACGATTGTGCATGTTTACAGGCAGCCTTCGCGTGTCGTGTTACGTAGACTGTAGATAATGTTGTAACGTGAGTTCTCTGCAGTTATGAAAGATCTGAGTTTGAAATTATAAAACCAAAAACTGCAAGTCTGTACAAGTTTATAATTGGTTTTGTACGAGACTTTTGGACGTTTGCTTCATGTTATCTTAATTATGCAAGCTGTTTCTGTTTTTATTTATTTTACTAAGTTAATTTAAACTTGGTGATTTAGTTTTTGGTTTTCTCACAACGAGAAGAAACAACACATTGCAAAAATATATCCCAGAAATGCCTGACTAGACTACATTAAGATTTATTTATTTATTTATTTATTTGCTGTGAAATTGTATTTTTTGGCAAAACTTTAAAATAATTCGATTAAAAAAAAAAAGTACCATTTTTGATAAGGGTTTAAAGATCCCAGTGACTACTCTATTTTTACGAAACTGAACATTTAGTAATAGTTTAACTTAAAAAAAAAAAAAAATCTTGTTAAAATATTATGCATAGTATATATAGTATAAAAATAGTATGCTTACCAGATCAATAATACTGCATTTTATAGGTTATTCATAAAAGAATGTACACAAATGGCTGATCTGTTAAGTAGTAAATTAAGTTTGATAATTACTGTAAAGTGTTAACCAGCTGTTTTTCTCCTAATAAAGAAAAGCAAATGAAATGTAAACATATTTTTAAAGAAAAAGACCACTTAGGTTACTGGACCCAATTGTCATCTTTAAGTATACCAACTCAGTTCACGCTGTTCATGTATTATGTATACACACTTTATAATCTTAGTTCAAAATGCCTAAATTGTCACTCAAATCTGCGACTAGACCCATATTCACACAGTTGCCCTAAATATCTCCGCTCTTACACAGGCTTCACACAGTCCTGGAGCTCCACCCCTCTCCAAAGACTTTAGGAGAGTCTCCAAAACCGAGTTCTACCTCACAGGCCTACAGTCTCCAAGATGCGGACCTCACTGTTCCTGATCTCAATCCTCTCCACTGTACATTTCACCTTGTGTGACATTCAAATCAATGGAATATTTGAGCCATACGATCTGCTTTTTGACAACGCGGTGGAGGCGTATTATAAGCAGGACTGGCTGGCTGTGATCCTGAACATGGAAAGAGCTTTGCGGAATAAAGGAGCGCTGCGTAAAATCCAGACGTACTGCCGCTTATCCTGCGCGAATCACACCGCTTTTGGGGATTCTTTCCCAGGTTTGGGTGTCCCGATCCCAGGAACCGGGGCCGTGGAGGATTTAGCGTTTTTCCATAGGATTCTCAAACGGGCCGATTGTGTGAATGCATGTGAAAGCGAGAAACTGGGACCACCGACACTTTATAAAGTTAGTGAGAATATAGAACTGGAGTTCAAGAAGAGGACGCCTTACAATTATCTGCAAGTGGCTTACTTTAAGGTAAAAACAAAAGACGCCAGCATGAATGAAATGCATGGAAAACTTTTTATAAAAACGCAAAGGCATTTAAAAAAAAAAATAACGGGAATGGGGGGGGGAAATCTGTGCATCTCATTAGACGAGATTTTTGTAAACAAAGCTAGGCCATCGAGTTATGTATCAGATCAAATCAGTGCATAAAAGTGCATCAGATGTGCATAATTGTGTACGAAGCGCAGATAGCATTGAATGGTTAAATGTTTGAGAAGCTCATCCACGTTTCCCCAACCCCCTCAAACTCATCACTGTGCCACGTCTTTAGGTGGAGCCTTAGCCAGTAGCCCAAGTTTCTAGAACTTCTATGAGAGGCTCTAAAATACAACTGTCTTTTGAAACTATGGTTTTCAGTGAGATATACAGTCTGGCCCATGAGCCTCAGACCACTAAGCCTAATGAAAATGCAAAGTTTTTTGCATTTAAAATCACGTTTTCCAAGTTATACATTAGAGACAAAATTGTTCCTAGACTATAGCTAAGGACAAATATATTAAGCCAAGTACAAATAATATATTATATAGTTTTTGCATTAAAAAGATAATTTTATCACCATAATTAGAGCTGTTGAACTGAAAACAGAATTGTCATTAAAGTAGTGCTGCTGTCCTTAAAGTTTAAAGCAATCTGTCAAATTCATGATGACTTACAGTTCAACATATACATTTTTAATATTTTTTTGTTTGTCATGCTTAGCCTTATTCTAGGAACAATTTTGTCTCTAAAGTATAACTTGGAAAGCGTGAGGGTTTTCTATCCAGTATCTGATTTTTTTTTTTTTTTGTTCTCTTCTTCTCTTTGTTATTTTTTTTTTGTTTCTCTTTGTACCTACAGATAAACAAGCTTGACAAGGCAGTGGCAGCAGCAAATACATTTTTCATAGCAAACCCTGAACATGTCGAGATGAAACAGAATTTAGAGTACTACAGAATGATGGCTGGGGTGCAAGAGACTGATTTCAAGGACCTGGAGGAGAGACCGCACATGGTACGAGGAATATTTATTAATCTGGATGGATGGATGGATGGATGGATGGATGGATGGATGGGTAGGTAGGTAGGTTGATGGATGGATGGATGGATGGATGGATGGATGGATGGATAGGTAGGTAGGTAGGTGGATGGATGGATGGATGGATGGATGGATGGATGGATAGATAGGTGGATGGATAGGTAGGTAGGTAGGTGGATGGATGGATGAATGAATGGATGGATAAATAGGTGGATGCATGGATGAATAGGTGGATGGATGGATGGATGGATGGATGGATGGATGGATGGATGGGTGGATGAATAGGTAGGTGGATGGATGGATGGATGGATGGATGGATGGATGGATGGATGGATGGATGGATGAATAAATAGGTAGGTGGATGGATGGATGGATGGATGGATGAATAGGTAGGTGGATGGATGGATGGATGAATAAATAGGTAGGTGGATGGATGGATGGATGGATGGATGGATGGATGGATGAATGAATAGGTAGGTGGATGGATGGATGGATGGATAGATGAATAAATAGGTAGGTGGATGGATGGATCTATAGGTAGGTTGATAGGTGGATGGATGGATGATAGTTTATAATGCTGGAGTATAACTGACTGTCACTGTAATTGTTTTCAGGCTGAATTTTTAGAAGGCAAGATACATTACAGTTCAGAAGATTTTGCCCCAGCCATCGAGCACTTTGAGGCCGCTGTAGAAGAATACTTCACCGCTTATGAAGAATGCAGAGTTCTCTGTGAGGGCGCGTTCGATTACGACGGGTACAACTATATGGAGTACAGCGCCGACCTCTTCCAGTCTATGACAGGCATGTGATGCTTCATTCTGATGCTTCTGATTTTGAGTTAACAACACCAGATAGTGCTTGTTTCTCTTGGAGAAGATTCTCTTTGATTTAATAATTGATGTAATTTTGAAATCTCATGGTGTTTGATGTCTTATTTGAGTTTTCTTTTCCTTGTATGTATTTCTGTTACACTAAATGTTTTATAAATATGGATGTTTGAAGTATTCATGTATATATTTGCTTTGATCACAGATCATTACCTTCATGTTTTGAGCTGCAAACAGAACTGTGCCGTGGAGCTGGCATCCACCGCTGGAAGAGAGAAGCCTTTTGAAGATTTCCTCCCCTCGCACTTTAACTATCTTCAGTTCTCATATTATAACAGTATGATACACTCTTATTCAGCATAATCATATTCAGTACCAGATTTCAGTGTTATTATTGTTAACTAAAAGCAAAACTATTAAAAATGGGGTAACACTTTACTTAAAAGACTTTATGTATAATGCATTATAAAGGTATTCATAATGTACATTATAATGCATTATATCTTTTCATAAATATTTTTAACCATTTTTTCAGATTCCTTGTTACATCTGAAATTGGTTGTTTGTCATGTGTTTTAACGCATTATACTTTCTAAAGATGTGTTCAATTAATAGATAAGAATTATAATGTATTATAACTGTGGTTACAATTATTCATGAGACCATACAATGCATTATAAGGCATTACAAGTCATATTTAAAAGGGATAGTTCACCCCAAAATGAAAATTCTGTCATCATTTACTCACCCTCATGTTGTTCCAAACCTGTATGAGTTTCTTTCTTCTGCTGAACACAAAAAATATATATTTTTTTTTTTACCCATTGACTTCCATAGTATTTTTTCCATACATTTGGAACAACTTGAGGGTGAGCAAATGATGACAGAATTTTCATTTGTGGGTGAACTATCCCTTTAAGGCATTAAAAATAATTGTATCATTATTTATAAAGGCTTTCATTTTTGGTGTTACCAAAAATTGGTTTCAGCAACTGAAATAAATATAAATATAAAAATCAGAAGAAAAAAAATAAAATACTAAAACTAAAACTGAAATAAAAATGAATTAAAGCTATATAGAAATATATATTTTAAAAAAATGACAAGCACAACAAAAGTACTAACACAAACTAAAATTTAAAATAAAAGATAATTCAAAATATTTTATAAATACTATATAATGGCTTATAACTATGTAATACCATGTAATAGTTTAACAAATACTATATAAAAATAACAGATTTAGCATAAATATTGATGTTTTTAGAAGACATGGCAGTTAGATGCACTGGGGTAAATGCATCATGTGTTATTTGTATTTGAGTTCATTTTAAAGCTTTCTCTCCCAGGTGAGAAATACGAGCAGGCCATTGAGTGTGCTAAAACATACCTGCTCTTCCACCCTGAGGATGCGGTCATGGCTCAGAACCTTGCGTACTACTCCGCTGTGCTGGGAGATGAAAAAGCTGCCAACATTACTGCCAGAGAGGTACCGTCTGCATATGGCAATGCTGCACAAGCATCGACAGCACATTTATTTATCATGTCAGTTAATAAAAACATCAGGTAACACCTGATTTTAGTGTCATTGTTACATGTAGTTACTATAATAATAACTATAAATTATGCATAATTACATGCAACTAAACCAAACCCTATTCCTAACCCTATAGTAAGTGCATGTAGTTATTTAATATTACTCAGTACTTAAATGTATAATTACACATAGAAACCTTAAAATAAAGTGTAACCAACATCATTTTAAATTCATTTTCAGTGGAAATATGGTGCACACTTCCAGTGCAGACATTTGAACAAAACATCATTGTGTTATTTTCCTTATTGCAGGTTGTTAAGCAGCATATTAAGAGGTCTCTGCTGGAAAAAGAGCTCCTTTACTTCGGCTATGAGATGTTTGGTAAAACGTTTGTTGATCCAGTAAGTGTTCACATGCGCACATTGCTGTACTTCTCATATTTATTTGTGCTCAGTTATGAGTTATGATAAAACCTTGATCTCATTCCGTCTCAGGACACATGGACTCCTGAGGATGTCATGCCAAAGAAACTACGAGACAAACAAAAGTAAATATATCTTTGAAATGTTTTTACTAATAGCTGTTTAAATATATTTTAAAATCTAATTTATTCCTTTGATCAAAGCTGAATTTTCAGCATCATTACTCCAGTCTTCAGTGTCACATGATCCTTCAGAAATCATTCTAATATGCTGATTTGCTGCTCAAGAAACATTTCTTATTATTATCAATGTTGAAAACAGTTGTGCTGCTTAATATTTTTGTGGAAACAGTGATACATTTTATTCAGGATTCTGTGATGAATAGAAAGTTCTAAATAAAATGTATTTGAAACAAAAGTATATCTTTGGTGTTGCATGAAAGTTCATTCACACTTTAATTTAGGGTCCAATTCTCACTATTAACTAATTATTAACTATTACTTTTTCCTCAATAAACTCCTCATTTACTGTTTATTAATAGTAAGGTAGTTGTAGGTATTGGGTAGGATTATGGGATGTAGAATAAGGTCATGCAGAATAAAGCATTAATATGTGCTTTATAAGTACTATTAAACAGCCAATATCCTAGTAATATGCATGCTAATATTAATAGTGAGAACTGGAACCTAAACTAAAGTGTTACCGAAAGTTCAACTGACCTGACGTTGGCTTCCTCTCGTGCTCGCAGGGCGGACAGAGAAACAGCCGCGAGGATTACTGAGGAGATTGGTAACCTGATGAAAGAGATCGAGACGCTTGTGGAAGAGAAGTCTAAAGAAACATCAGACCTTGCCATTATGATAAAAGACGGTAATATGTAGGGATAAACAAGTCACATGACCAAATCCTCCAATTTTATGTGTACATCTTAATTCAGTGATACAAAACTGGTGCTATTTCAGAAATCAAACCAGCACCTGCTCCGGAAACTGGCAACAAACTCCCGTTTGATGACATCAGAGTAACCATGACATCCACAGCCCTGAACGGTTCACAGCGAGTCGTCCTGGATGGCGTAATCACGTCTGATGAGTGTCAGGAAATGCATCGCCTCTCCGCTGTATGTTTCCACTTTTCTTTTGATTCCCCAAAAGAGTGAACAAAGAAGGCATGTTTGTTTACTGCAATCGTCCAAATATTTCACACTTTTTATATTGCTTAAAATAAATCTTGCAGGCAACAGCTCTTCAAGATGGTTTTAAAGCAACACCCTCCCCTCATTCAGCGAGTGAGATGTTTCAGGACATCACAGTTCTCAAAGCTCTGCAGGTGAGACATACTTTACTACAGAGTTTTAAAAAATCATCTTGAATTCAGTAAATTTATATGAAACTAATATTTGTAATCAGTGTGATAAATCAACATGCAACACTTGGTCAGTTGATTAGTTTCTGCTTTGTTGGGCTTGATTCAAAAGTTTGGGGTCGGTAAAAGTGTTTTTAATTTTTTTTTTTATTATGCTCACCAAGTCTGCATTTATTTGATCAAAAATACAGTAAAAATAGAAATATTGCTAAATATTATTGTAATTAAAAATAGCTGTTTTCTATTTGAATACATTTTAAACTGTAATTTATTCCTGTGATCAAATCTGAATTTTCAGCATCATTACTCCAGTCTTCAGTGTCACATGATCCTTCAGAAATCATTCTAATATGCTGATTTGTTGCTCAAGAAAAATTATGCTTAATATTTTTGTGAAAACTGTAAAACATTTTCTTCAGGATTTTTTGATGAATAGAAAGTTCAATAGAACAGCATTTATATGAAATAGAAATCTTTTGTAACATTACAAATGTCTTAACTGTAACTTTTGATAAATTTCATGCATCATTGCTGAATAAAATAATAATTACTGACTACAAACTTTTAAATGTTAGTGTGTTTTAAAACAAAATCAAACATCTAAAAAGATTTGCTTGAGATATAGGGCTGATTTAGATTATGCAAACCCTGTATTGCTAGTAAAAATATGATACTCTGTCCTTTCTTTCAGGTATGTTGTATTTTAATTCATCAATTAAATGTTTTGTTTTGTCTCATACCTTGGCCAGGAGGATCTAGTTCCCTTGAAGAGTGCTCATTTGTTTTTCAATCTCAATGAGAAGGTCCATAAAGTTCTGGAAACTAACTTTGGTCTGGAATCACCCCTTTATTTCTCCAGCTCAAACCTGGTTTGCCGATCCACCATTGGTAAACTGACATTTTAAGAAAGATGTACAGTATTTTTGCATATTGAATACCTAGTTCTTAAGCAAGCACATGTTGATCTCTTTCTATCCAGAGAAACAGGAAGACCGGACAGACTGTCTGCTCGTCTCCGAGCTCAACGAGTGTATCAGAGAGCCGTCAGCATACAGCGGTCAAGGCTACAGGTTTGCCGCTTGAGGAACCAGTAAAGCATTATGGTTATTTAGTTTATAGTGTTCTCAATAATACATTCTGTTTTGCTTTGTAGTGCCATTTTGTACCTCAATGATGACTTCGAAGGGGGAGATTTTATCTTCACAGAGCCGGACGCCAAAACTGTCTCTGTAAGATTTCTAGATGTTTTGCATCATTTTCATTCAAACTAGTGAGCTGTGAATAGGGTAGTAACTACTTAACTAACTAAAAGAAGTGACACTACTAACATATCTATATATTATTTCAGTAGTGTGATACTAGATCAGCTAATAAAAACAGTGTAACTTAAACCAAGATTTAACTAACTAATCATGGAATATCCTTTTCCTCTAGGTCTAATTCATTTTAGCGAAACAGTCTGTTCAAACAGATCATTTCAATGAATCAATTAAAAAAAGTGGTTCATTTAGTGTTTTTTGCGTCTTTTTTGTAGCTAAATAAATTAAATGCTGCTATTTATCACTGTGTTTTTGATTCCTTTATAAAAAAAAAAAAAGTTTTATCACTTTAAATTATTAGTATTATGAATATATTGTAGCTTAGTGAGTCATTTTAGATTTGGTCAACATCTATGTGGCAGCATGCTCTACTAAATGTCTATAAACAGCTATTATTTCACTCTACCATCTCTTCAGGCAGTGGTGAAGCCTCAGTGTGGTAGGGTTGTGGGATTCAGAGCCGGACAGGAGAACCTTCATGGAGTCACAGCAGTAACTAAAGGCCAGAGGTGTGCTCTAGTGCTTCGTTTCACTCTGGATCCTCATCACAATGAGAAGGCAAGTAGAATTTTTTTGTGAACTTTTGTGAATGGTACAATAAAGCAATAAAAAAGGAAATACTAGGCCTGAGCTAGAGGAGAATGTTTACAGATGCACAGTCCATGCACAATCACTTTCGTTACATATATATGTTATGTGATGTTTATATGAACATCACTATGGCCCAGTTTCACAGACAGGGCTTAGACTAAGCCAGGATTAGGCCTTAGTTCAATTAGGGCATTTAAGTAGCTTTTATAAACGTGCCTTAGAAAAAAAAAAAAACATTACTGGTGTACATCTTGAGACAAAACAATGGCACTGACATAAAAGAAGTTGCTTTCAGTTAAAACAGCTAAAAATGTATTTTTTTTAGCCTTGTCTGTGAAACCAGGGGCCAAAGTTATGTTATGCAATAGTATTTTACATGATTTCTGAGTGTAATAATAATAAAATGCGACTTATCTGTGTGTTTTTCTTCTCACAAACGTAATTTGATCAGTGTGATTTTGCCAAGCAAGACGTGTTCCTGGATCAGCATCTTTTGTTGATCCTGGAACAACATTCCTGTCCAAAACATAGTCCTAAACCTATCCCTACCCCTAAACCTAACCCTAGCCATAATTTATCCTTGAAATCAGAGGGAAATAATAAGAATGGTGTAGAAGCCCCTAACCCTTGTTATAAGCCTAATCTTGATATTAACTGTAAACCTCAAATCTCCCTCAAATCTTATTGGTTGACTGGAATGATCAACATCCTTGTTGATCCAGGAACATGTTCTACTTGGTGAAATTTACCACACAATTGTGCCCCGCTGTCACTCAGGTGCAACTTACATTCTGGAAAATTTGGTACATAAATACAAAAACAGTGTTCTTTTCTCTTAAGTCATAATTGTTAAGTTTCTTCATTGTCTAACCTTGTATTTTATTGGGTCCACAGGAGCGTTTACTGGCTGAAGAACTTCTGAAAAAGATTTCCGGCCCAGTTGAAACTGACATCCAGAAAACAGGAACGGAGAGTGAAGAGAAACCCTCAGAACCTGATGGAACAATTCCTGCTAAAACAACAGAAAAAGACACAGTAAAGACAAGCACATCTGCAGAAGAACCTAGCAAAGCTACTGAGGGCAACAAAACTGATGGCAAAGTGGTCAAGAAAAGCGAAAAACCAAAGGCCAAAGCAACAAAAAAGACAACCAAAACAGAAACCCAAACAAAAGCAAAAGCAGACAAAACAAAGAGCAAAGAGTCAGACAAAACAAAAGCCACAACAGCAGAAAAAAAGAAATCAAAAACAGCCAACAAGACAAAACCTGTAAAGTCAGATGAAAAAGAGAAACCACCTGGCAAGAAAACAGGCAAAGCAACTGTTAAAAACACTGCAAATGACAAGAAAACAAAGTCAAAGACCACAGAACTTAAAGACTCTACAGCTGAAAAACACAATGAGTTATGAGCCTCAGAAGAAGTTCTCTCTTTTTATTCTTAGTTTTTTAAATCAGAGATGGAGCAGTGCTGATGGTTGATCTGTTTTTGTACATTTTTCTAAAACACTTTAAAATCAAAGACATATCACAGGAGTGCAGACTTGTGGGTGACAATCAAGTTGAGTGTTTTATTTTCTGTTTTGCCTGAATTGTAATTAAATCTAACCTTGCCTCAGGAACCGAAATACAGTAGTAATGTTTCATACTCCTTGAAAAAGTATGGCAGCTTTCAGAGATTACATTTGCCACTTTGCATTCCCACAATAATTCCTGAATAAAAGCAAAATGTTTTTTAAATTATAACAGGGCAAAACATTTTTAATGAGCGGTGCTTGACTATGCAAAACTCACAGGCACAATGCTAAGATGTTGTGGGATTTTGACATGGTGTTGCTAATGCTATTGTTGTTCTAGACACAAGTAAAAATATTCTCTGGTTTTCTTCTTTAATGTAATTACGTGTAATTGTTTCGCCTGTTTTATCATCTGCCTAGCAAAACAAGCCACACAATCTCAGATATTAGTCAGCCATAAATTCAGTTCTCTTCATAGAGTCATAAAGTGATTTTTAACAAAAACGAGGTCATGAATATGCACTGATGTAACACTGCACTAGGTGGCAGCATTGAGCTGAGGGAAAGTTCCATGTGTTTTCTCTCCAAGTACGTTGTTCCCTCAATAACACAAGCTTTTTGTACTTGTTTGGGCATTTTTATATAAAACAGTAATTCTGAAATGGCACAATTTCTATTTCACAACCGTTATTCCTTCACTTTTTCCTTCATGTATTCTGTATGCCTGGTTTCACCCAAAGCAATTTTCTGGACAAGTGCATTGGCAATTATATTCAAAGCTGTCTTTAGGACACCTACAATTACACTTTAAGAGTCTCCTCTTCCATTTTTACAAAGTCATTTACTGCAGCAAATAGATTAGAATGAAGCATCTGTGTTTTTTTATTGAATGATGGAAGAAGAAGAAAAAAAAAAGTTAAGAAGGACGTTATTGCGCCACATGGACTTTGCATGTGAATATATCAAGACCCACACATCCAGACTATCATGAAGCAAAGAAAAATGACTACTCTCCCATTCAGATATCATCAGGTAATGACCTAACTGCATAATTATCAGACATCATTAGACAATCTATACATTAAAAATATTTTTTATATCTAAAAAACTCTAATAATATTAATACTATAATACTGATACCTGTTGAAGAAGAATCACCAAGATCACAAAAAGCTATTAGCGATAAGGTATTTCCATATGAATCGCTCATGGTTGTGGTCAGTCATTTATTATGTGAAATCTTGAGTTAGCTTTGAGGTCATCTCTTCAGTTTTAAGATTTAGGTTCAGTATTTTAAACTTACAGCCTTTCTCTTTGAGGAAATCAATTAAAAATACTGATGATCTTGACTCATATCCATTTTTTTGTGTGTAAAATAAGCTCTCTAGAATGAGTATGTCCTTCCACTTAAATTATTAATAGTTATTAGCAATAGCAAGTATCAAACCATGGTTCATAGCTAAACAAAAGGTGACTAAATCTTTCTGCGTACTTTTTTTCTTTTGCTCATATTTAGCAAAGGCTATTTAGCATACAGTACTTAGCATTTCCATGCTAACCAACTAAAATTCAAGTTTTGTGGTGAGGAAATGGCTAGCAAACCAAACCCCAATGTTTTGGTGGTTTACACATAATCTTTTGAAGAAATTATAAGCTTTTACATCATGTTCTTGCAGGTCACCACAGTCATTTGCCAGTGTCCAGGCTAAAAAAAAAAGATGGTTGGCTGGTTTTGACCACTTCTTTAGCTAATCAGGCTGGGAGACAAGCTTGACCAACCTGCTAAAAACAGCTGAACACCAGCTACATCCAGTTTAAACCAACTAAGACCAGCCAACCAGCATAGGCTGGTTTTAGCTGGTTTTTGTTTTTTTGTTTTTTAACAGGGGTAAACCTAAGTTTTTATATAATGCACAATGCACAAAGTTTTACAGCATAAGTGCAACTGTTTCAATTCATTCTAATGTGGTTTGCTCTTACATATTAGCCCACAGCTTGCAAAGAGGCACTGAATAGTCCACCTGGAGCGTACTGGCAGTTGAATAGTGGAGGTGAATGTGAAAGGTGACCTGTGGCAGCTGCAATGAGACCCCTCATGTCCCTTTACCTCCCCTTGTTAGCGGTACAAACAGTTTCTCTTGTGTACCTCCCACTGCTGAGGAGTGGGCAGAACTAGCCATGAGCAGAATGCCAGGAACTGATGGGGGACAATGACTCTTACAGTGAAAATTTACTCGAAGTGCCGTTACACTGGGTGCAAAGAATATTTAAGCACAGCATCAATTACCCCTTGAGTTTTTTATATTCTAACATTAACCAAGGGTGTCTTAGAACCAAATAATAAACAAAATCAAGGTCCAATTTGACTTTAGATGTCCGAAGATTACATACTGTTGTGTATTTAACTTGTAGCAGCTTTCCAGTGGAACATATTTACCTGGTTTCTAGCTGGTCTGAAGTGATTTAGGGGGTTGACCATACATTTAGGATGCCACTGAGGACCTTGATGAAGTTTACTGCAGGAAAAACAGATCATAAGGTGGTCAAGATGGGTTTCGCAACATGGTAGCTAGTTTGTTGTTGGTCTTTTGCTCTGCCACTGAACAACTAAATCAGTTTGGACTAGCTATAAACAAGCTACCATGTCTAAAACTGAAATAAATATAGAGAGAGAGACACTGCATTACCCCCTGCACATAAAGATCTTGTTGGTAGTCTTGTGTAACACCATTTGTTGGCAGCGACTGAAGACGCAATGGGAAGCCACCCTGAAATTGGCAAAAAGCCATTAGCAATGACCACACACTCTCTACTTCATACATTCACGTCTTGAATTATGTTTGATTTTACATACCTTAAGAGTTTACAGTATTGTGATTGCTGGGTGTTCAGATGCTTGGTGCAGACCTTTACTGTTACCACACATCCATTGTCTTTTGTTTGAGTTGATGAGATGTAAAACAAATGCAAAATAATTCAGAGTTCCATGTTAATGGCTTTGGAAGCACTTTCTGTAGTCTTGCCTCTTTTCTTTTGTCATTTATACACCCCACACATGTCCATCTGACCTTTACATGAGGACATTGACTTTGTGTGCATAAGGGCTGGGGTCAATTAGCAATGTTGTCGGTCAGTTCAAACTGTGACGCATGTCAGTTTACACAAAAATGCATAACTTATGTAGAGACTTGCATGAAGAAACAGTCACATGAAGTTTGATTCTGACATGTTTGATGGTGGCCAGAGTGCATTTACAGTCATTTTCTCGGGCGTGTGTCTTCGCTGTATGCCGTCTTTGTGTGGGGCTGCCCGCCGTGTCATACAAACCCTGGCAGACACAGACCACATTGTCTGCTTCAGGGATTGTGGTGTATGTGACTAGCTATTGTTCGGACAGAATAGAAAAGCAAAGCCTTAACACTGTGACTGGCATACAATACAGTACTACATGGATTTACGCCTTTTCACTCAGAAGTAATCTGTGGTGCGTACTAAGCGGTATGAAACTTCTTCTGTTGTGTTCATATACAAGCTCTTTTGTTTTACTCCATTATGAGACGTTTATAATGGCAATCGCCCCTGAGCCTTACGGGACACAGAGGGACGAATTCACTAAACAACCTGTGTTTTATTCACTAAAAGGGATGTGCAGAACAACATATTTTTAGCATTAATTAGTTGTTGGGTTGCCTGTCGTGTAATAGATCTTTAGGAATCCTTGTATATTGAGGCTGGTATGATTGGACAACTTTCAGGAAAACTTCAATGGATCAAGTGTAGCAAAAAAAAAAAATTGATTATTGATTATTAGTAGTGACATAATTTCTTGCATAAAAAATGCTGGGTTGTTTCAACCCAAACTTTGGGTCAAATATGGACAAACTCAGCCATTGAGTTCAATTTTTTGATTACATTTAACTCAGCTGTTGGGTTTGTCCACATTTGACCCACTATCAGTTTGCTAATTAAAGCACCACAGTTCAATAATGAAAACTAAAAATATATAAGAAAAACTAGTTGACTAATCAACTTTCCCTATTCAATAACCACCTTCAGTAAATCTTAACCAGGCACTAAATGAGCTGAAATAGCACTCCATTATTAGTGTTTAAATCAAATATTTAAATTTATATGCAGGCTTATTAATACACAAAGTCAGCGCTATTTGCCTAGCGCAATTAACAATGAGGAACTGCAACACTCATATTATATTAAGCACATATGATGTGTTTTTGCAGTTACCTGATTTGCATAATTATATAGTGAATCAAATGCAAACAGCACATGCAAATAAACAATGATATCAGCGGTCGCAATTCATTTAGAGTTATTTCTCCCCAGATTCAGTGAAATCACAGGAACCCTCTGTCAATATGATTAGTTCAATGTTGGCATCTTACATTTTTACAGTAAGGTGAGCTATAGGGCATTGCAGTAAATTTCTAAACCAGGTCTCATAATATGGTAATCTGGTGACAATTGCTCCTTCTAGATAAGGAAAAGGGAAAGAAACACAACCAATTCTGAGAAGTCAATGATGTGGCCTTTGAAAGAAGTGTCAGTTGAGGCTAAATAGGCAATGTTTCTCTTGTTTTCTCTTCACAGAAGAAACGTTAGCTGAAAGTGAGGAGGTTGAAAGTATCCATTAGTGGTTGTTTCCCCGGAGACAGACTCAGCACGTCTCTCCCAGGGCAGGATTTAGCCGGACGCAGCAGGAAGCATCCTGACGAAATTAATTCCAACTCTACGGCTTGAAAAGGTGGCCGGGAAAAGAAAAACAGCAGACTTAACAAGATCTGACATGGAATCAGATCAGAACCAAAGTTTCCATGAAGCTAGAGCAACAGGACAAAAGTTAGACATGAATTGGATGAACTTTTCATTATAATCACATCACTTTCCTAATATTTCTATAAATAGCATTAATCAGTTACAATGCAGTGACTCTAAACACACTGGGGAGCTTTAAAGGGATAGTTCACCCAAAAATGACAATTCTGTCATCATTTACTCACCCTCAAGTTGTTCCAAACCTGTATGAATTTCTTTCTTCTGCTGAACATAAAAGAAGATATTTTGAAGAATGTCTGTAACCAAACAGTTTATTTTTTAGATGCAATTTGAAAATCTGACTGGATGAACCACAATCAAAGCTGTTGGCTATTATTGGCATCAGTTAAATTCATTGAAAAATGAATATGAATATGAATGTTCAATATAGATGGGATATTATGAATCTATATTGCTAAGCATGTTTTTGTTTTTTCATTTTATAAAGTGCATTCACACCAATGTTGTAATGTTGAAAAAGTGAAACCATTATAATATACTGTAAAAAGACTGATAACAGTACTAATCAATAATTACTATTCAAACAGTGTCAACAATTTTGTAAAATTGATAATACTGGCCAAAACTATGGAAGCCCAAAGAGGTCTTGCAGTATGTGTTTCTTGTTTTCTCATGATCGCCACCTAATTTTTTTGTGATATTTACATAAAGCTGTTCTCTCGCAATCTTGAGAGAAAAAACTATGACGTTATTTCTCACTAACCATGTAATTGGAAAGTAAATTCACTCCTCCATGATGCAGCAGTATATAATAGCTTTTGTGATCTTCAGACCAAGAAAGAACAATGGAAAAGATCAGTCAGGATGGAGAACACAACTTTTGCTATGTAGTAACCACAAGAAAATTAAGTCAAGATCATGACAAAACAAGTCAACAATAGCTGAAATACTCAACTGCAAAGGCCCTAAACTTTTGCCTAAACCCTTGACAGTTTACATTCTTTAAAATCATAAATCCACATAAACGTATTCTCATATTTTTAACCAATCTTAACCAAATCTTGTCTAAATGGAGACAGAGAGTGGCATTGTTGGTATATTTTGATGGATGCCTGAATGATGACTTCAGTGGTCTCTGCAATGAACTGTCGTCTTATTTCCCCTAAGACTTGGATCATTCCGGTGCCGGGCTGGGACAGGCTCCAAGTCAGTACGATTGTGCTTGAGGGAACCATGAAACTAATCTTTACTGGCTGGAGGAGGGAATGACTTCGAACGGTAGGAGATGCAGGTCTATAAGAAGAAGCTACCTGTGATAAGAGAAGATTGTCATTGAGATTGCCTTTGGAAACACTGGCTCCCCAGCCTGAGAGCAAAATACACACTGCACATCATACACATTACCAGCATTTCAATATGAATGTCAGTAATCATGTATGGCAATATATTTAACTGTGGGTGACTTTTCCCTTGCCATGGTTGTTTTTCCTGTGATTTGATGAGAATGTAATAACGTGACAGTCTATCATTTAACGATGCAGTCCATTTACTAAATCCATCTGCCTGTGATAGCAGTAGGTGCTGCACTGGCTGTGGTAGATTTAGCATTTCTAAGTCAGGTGTTCACACAGAATGAAATGCAGCGAGCTAAAGGGATGCAGGTCACACAGAATGCTTTTTTGCTTTTCAAAACACAAGGCGCAGTGCAATGAAGTAGGTGAGATGAGAATCTTGCAGGTGCCCTTGTTTGGAAACAAGCTGGAAATCAATTTTCAGGTAATTTAGGTAAAGCAAATACTTACCACTTCAGTCAAAATACCTCAAAATTTCCATTAAAGGATGCCATTAGCACTTTCTTGTGAGCCGTCCATGATGAATGAAGATCTGTCAAATAAAGATATTGGACTGTCATGGATACAACAGGTCACAGCAAGGTCTAGTATCACTTGTTTTGTGTTAAGAGACAGAAATAAAGGAGTAATGAAATTCTATCACTGCATTCACTCGCAAACACCCTTCTGAAATCTAAACTGACAAATGGGACACCCTATGGTCCCTATTTGGGAAAGGTCTTAATAATCTGCACAATCAGGAGATTTCATGCAAGGGCAATAAAGATCCCCATGCAAATTTCACTCATGTTCGAATTCGCCGCACTGACTAACAGAAAGCTGTTTGGTTTGAAAGTGACTTCTGTGTGAGCAGTGTGCTTCATACATCTCTATGCTATTGACCTTTATTACAGGTTGCTAAATGTGATGCACCTTTAGGCATTGGACAGTATTCTGGTTTTCTCTGGGCGGCAGAACTCTTTGAGGTCACTAAAGACCTGAGGGCCGCGGCATAATGGTGGATTAGCCCAACACATTCCCCTTCTAATCCCCCATTTTCAAACCCCTTCGTCCAACTCAGCTGCTCTGCCCCAGGGCTTGGCCCCCTTGAAGGGCATGTTGACGTTAGCTACTCTCGCTCTCTTCAGCCCAGGTGGAAACTCTCGAGTACAACTTTCTATAGGCACCTCTCCAGCCTGATGTTTTTCTGTCGGTCAGGTGGAAGAGGCAATTCATTGGCCAAGGGCAACAAAGAGCCCATCCGGACCAAGATAAGTGCATAGCCAAATAAAAGGGACCCCCGTTGTTCTCGTTCCTTTCTAGACGTTGCTGCCGTTGAGTGCACTCTGATGTCTTCAGAAGCACGCTCAACACGAAACCTCCAAATGTACATTTTGGAAGGGGGGCGAAAGAAAAGATCCCTCTATCTCAGTGGGATGAATGCAAGAGGCTTCCCTTTGCTGTATGCGTACAATAAAGGCAAAAGGAGGAAGAGTGGGCGACAACAATGGAAAAAGCAATTATGGGGACGGTAATGGGGCTCGAGCCACAAAAGTCGGTCCTTTCCCATGTCGGAGTGCACGGCACAGGTTCCCGTCCTCTGGGAGGTCTCCTCCATGCATCGGGAACACTCTGGTCTCGTTAGCTGGAATATGACTTGGTATCTTTGATCATGTCAGCTGACTTTTAAGCTCAGCTTAGTGTTGTAAGGGCCTGGAAAAAGAGGAGTGGAAAAAAGGACAGGATCTGACCACCTTCCCTAATGCAAGGATGGATTTTGTGCTCGGTGTATGTCAACAGCAAATCTGGAACGGGGTCATACAGCCACATATAGGAGAGTTTTAGAACGATGATGAGAAGCGGCAATGTCACATGAGATGGCTTCTTTGATCATGCGCAAAATTCTCTTTCCTCTTTTCAATAATGCTGTTAATGTTTCATTGACAACTGTTTCCACTACACCAGATCCCATTTACTAATTGTCCCCCCCCCCCCCCCCCCCTACATCAAACATCACAGAGTGCTTTTGATTTTAGGACAATCTCACTACCTTTAATCAAAGTGACAACTTCAGATAACTACGAACTATCTTAAAAGCTTGCCTTATGAAAAAGGAAATACTCTTAGTATCACTTTTATCCTGCTGTCTAGAAACATGCTGACAGCTCAGAGCTATAATATATTGTGTCAACCAAACACATCTAGAACTTCTGCCATATTGTGTCCCTCTTTGTACAATATTAAATTCAATTATCGAGTTAGATTGCAAGATTCGCAAGATTCCCACCCTTCTAACCACATGAACATAACAGCGCCTGAGTAGACTTTACAATTTAATAACGCCCTAATTTGTTTAGTTCATCATCCTTATTAAGCAGTTTCCACTAAAGACACTTGGTCATGTGATTTACAGTCTGCTGAACAAAATGAAAACAACCCTTCTGTTATTTTCAATATTTGTTAAGGATAGAATACTCTACACTACTTTTGCTCAGATTTAGTTTTTTTTGAGAGGTGATTAGCATTATAACCAGTAGCAGTCTGGATTTCCCAGTACACTAGCTTGGCAGTTGATAATATTGTACTTTGTTTGGCATTTCAACCTTCAAGCAACACAATGAACACATGTAATTCTACATATGTATTGTTGGAGTCAAATCCTAGTTGAAAAAACCAGCATATGCTGGTTAGGTATGTTTTGAAGCATGGCAGCTGGTTTGAGCTGGTTTATGCTGGTCCTTAGTTGGTCCTGAGCTGGTTTAAGCTGGTCAAGGGCTGGTCCTAAGCAACTAGCTCCAGCTCGGGACCAGCTTAAACCAGCTCATGACCAACTAAGAACCAGCATATACCAGCTCTAACCAGCTGCCATGCTTCAAAACATACCTAACCAGCATATGCCTTTTTTTTTTTCAACAGGAATAACATGAATCCTGTAGTCCATGTTGTTAGCATTCACATAAAAACAGCATTTTCAGACTGTCATTTGTGCACGTCTTCTCTAAATTGTTCCATCTATTTAGTCTTTTTTTTTTTTTTTTTTACAAGTCTGCTGTCTACAAAGGTAAAAAAAAAACCTTGAATGTCTCATTGCTAATTAACCAGCAGTGAACTTGACCAGATGGCCTTTTCAATGGTCAGAGTTTCCCAGACAGCTTCTAAGCCGCTGAAGTTTGGGCCTGTGAAGGAGGGGGACTTCCACTACAATCCACTTCAGTTTTCCTCTACCTTCATCTGTATCCATGCTTTTTACCTTGAGATTAGCACATAGATAATGAAATTATAGCTAAAATGTTCTCAATTTACAAATTACGCTTTTTACTATTTGTATTATTTGTAAAATACATTATTAATTGTGCCTGAATCTGAAAGTGCAAAGGTCTCTGGAGAGAAGAAACAGAATAGCACTTGCCTGTCATAGATTGAAAGAGGCCGGTGTGTTGTACTCCATGTTGTTTTAACCACCATATTCGAATGCTCCCTTCCTAAGCAATGAAATATTCTTCAAAAACTGCCTTGAAGTATTTCCCCTGTAATTAAATCTGTAAAATAAAGCATTCTTTAAAAAACATCTTTTGGAAACTTTTAATTTTCCCCACATAGGAATAAATGATGGTAACTGTGGCAATCTGAATTTGTTTCCCCCCACATTAAATCACATCCCCAGTATAAGATACATTGTCAGTGGTCTCTGTAGTTTGAGTCATATGACTTAAATAACCAATCAATTAATAGAGAGCAGAGGTAGCTCCGTGCAATAGTTTACATAGCCTACTGTACCGTTTGTGAAATAGATCAGGACCAACAGGGCAATAATAAAATAAAATAGTAAATGTTGGGCCTACTAGCTAGATTGTTTCCATGGCCTATGCAAATTAGAATTACAACATTATTCACATTGACACAGTATCAGTGAAGCATGCAATTCAAGTTAATTTACTCTATCTATCTGTCTATTTATCTCTTACGCTGACCCCCCTGAGCAGTGGATCTGTGGGTTTTGTGCAGCCGCATACAAGCATGGTTACATGGTATTTTAATCCATGCAGAAAGATGGGCTGATGAGCTGTTTGTAAAAGGGCTTGTCTGAGCTACATAGTTCAGTGAAACCCACTCAAATGTAAACAGCAACTCTGGGGTGATCAGTGCATGGGATAGGGGCAGGGATTGTGAATTCATCCTTGTGTATGTGTGTGACTTGTATTGAGGGATGGGTTGTGGATGAATAGAAAGAAGGAATGGATCGGACAGTCTTGTGCTTTTTTGGGAAAAAAAAAAGAAGGTTCATTGCTATCTAGATAATTAACCCCTCTCCTTGTAATAACACCAATCCCAGGGGCCCCTGAGTGCGTATTCGACCCCTGACTCCATGTCGGGATGGACCGTGGGGGCTAATCCTGTTTCAGAAGAGGATGCTTCAAAGAAAAACCTAATGAGACGTTTTGGAAAACACAGAACTGCCCCACCTCTCCGAGGTCAATGAAATAATGACTTGTTTTTCATAAGTTCTTGTTCACAGCCTTGTGTAATGCTACAAGATTATAGACGCCAGATTAATTATCCCATTTAAATCATTCCAAAAGTTGATTGCCATTTGTGGTCTGGAGTATTTTGTGAGGTTTTTTTTGTTGTAGCTGTAGCTCTATGACTGCCAAATATGTAGGAGGTGTATTGTGTTCTTTCTCTTTCCTATATATGCTTTACTAGTAGTGGTTTTTAGTGGTGTTACTCATATTTAGTGTCAGGAATTTCAACAAAACACTAACCCCAAATATTAAACTTTGGTGTGTAACTCTTCCCACAACATTTATGCTACAGACATGAAGGATACTTCAAATCATGTGACTTGTTGAGGAGAGGTGTGCTTTTATATTGATCCTTGGCAGTGGACGTTTGACTTGGGCCAGTCAGCAATCTGCAAACACATCCCAGCAAAAAAAAAAATGCTGGGATATGTAGAAATCAATGCAATGTGATGCATTAAAGGGATAGTTCACCCAAAAATGAAAATTCTGTCATCATTTACTCACCCTCAAGTTGTTTCAAACCTGTATGAGTTTCTTTCTTCTGCTGAACACAAAAGAAGGTATTTTAAAGAATGCTGGTTACCAAACAGTTGACGTCTCCATTGACTTCCATAGTATTTTTTTTTTTCCATACTATGGAAGTCAATGGGGATGGTCAACTGTTTGGTTACACACATTCTTCAAAATATTTTCATGTTCAACAGAAGAAGAAAATATGATCAATAAAACAAAGATTACTGGAATACTTTTCACAAGAAAACACCATTTTAGTCTTTCTATTCGAAAGTTACCTGCCGTTTCTTTCTTTCTTTCTTTACGTAATTATTTGTGAAATTTACTATCTATTTTTTTGAGTAAAAATTGTTTTAAAGTAAATTCTGCACAATTTTTTTCAGTGTAGTTGGAACAACATTTGGTGCAATATTGTTGGTCTAATGTGTTTATATATATATATATATATTCAAAGTAATTTATAGTCTCTGTGAAAATAAAATATAATTGCTTTTTATTACAGTGCAAAACACCTTAGCAATGCCATGGCAACACCATGGCAACAGGCATTACACCCTACCATAGTGATGAGTTCTGCATTGGAAATCCACTTAAATTTTCTTCAATAAATAAAAATGTAGTTTCAGTTTCTACTTTTGTCACTGAAAGTTCTTCACAATCTGTTCATCTGCTCTGTGACCAGACCCAAAAGGCGCCTCCATTCCATGCAGCAAGACCCGCTGTGTGTTTCCCTCGCTCGGTGATTAAACCGAGCGGGTTCCCATGGAGATCCTCCGAGCTGTCACAGACCAACCCCTAAATCTCCACCAGAAGCAAGAGTTTTTTGTGTGCGGGTGACATTTCCTTTCAAACGAGCACAGTTTAAACGCTGATTTATGCGCCTCTGTAGTGCTTCAAAAGGGTCAGTGCAGGAACACATTCAAATGAAAACAACTTCACCCAACAGATGCCACATTACTGACACAGTGACTCTGGAGCAATAACTTTAATCCGCATACCATCGTTTTACATTTCATTGACGTGACGATTTGAAGACACTTGCTTACACTGAGAATTTGATGCAATTAGGGCTTTGTGGCGTATCTCACGTCCCACTTTTTTGCTGGTTGACTCCACAAGTGACATCTGGGCTTAATTAGTCCCTCCTGCACTAGTTTCAGTAGGCGTTTCTCTTCCATAAAGCACCAATCAGAGAGTAATCATCGGCCTGGCACTCCACCCCCCATTGCATTCATTCCGTCAAGGCTTTTTTTTTTCTGTCTGTGAAGTATTCTCCTTCCTTTTTTCCCCCCCATTCCCACTGCGCTGCCCCCTGAGCACCATCCAGACGCACTGGTGTGTGACAAGAACAGCTATGCAGACAGTAAAGCAGCGCTCAACCACATCCTGACGGCAGCCCTGGGCACCCCGAACGCTCTTTCTACAGCCTCCAGAAGTGGGGTATACCTTCAGAAAGAAGACTTAAGGGACCTGCTTTTCAGTTTTAGCCAGAATCAAGGGATGTCACAGGCAGCCACCAAATGAGAGATACTGAAGCAAACCAGAGCTACAAAAGGATACTGCAATTGACCAAAGAGTTGGCAAGAATCAGACAGACTTTAACTGCTTGTCTCGACTCATTTGATTCATTCTGAGCCAGGTGGATTTCTTTGCACGTTCTTGAGGGAATTGCAGGTGGCTTCCTGACTGGAGAACTTCATTGAACTCAGTCTAATTCTACACTAAAGCAAAAGTTTAAAAAGGACAATTATGGCCAACTCTGGGTTTCAGCTTCTGGGCTATTTTCTCGCTCTGGGTGGATGGATTGGCATCATCTCCACTACGGTGCTGCCCCAATGGAAGCAGTCCTCGTACGCAGGGGACGCCATAATCATGGCTGTGGGCTTGTATGAAGGCCTGTGGATGTCCTGTGCATCTCAGAGCACGGGCCAGGTGCAGTGCAAGATCTTTGACTCCTTGCTCTCACTGGATGGTGAGTACTAAACAGTTCTATAGGTTAATAATACACAGACGAGTCACGTGGTTAAAAGCATAGTTTACCCAAAAATATAGCATCATTTACTCACCCTCATGTCATTGAAAAACCTGTATGACTGAGGAAAGTTGTAGAAGATTACAGAACATGGATGATTTTTTGAAAAAAATGTCTCTCAATGTATAAACAAAAACAGTCTAAAGCAGTGGTCGGCAATAGGCGGCCCGCGGGCCAAAACCGGCCCACCAGCAATAATATCTGGCCCGTGCCCGCAGCCAGATTGTTTTAATAGCTGCTAGTTCTTAAATAGATCTTCGTCTCGTGGTGCCGTCTAATATTATCAACGTGTCTACACCAGACGCGTCGTGCCGCAACGGCTAAAAGCTGTCTTAACTGAACGCGACAAACCGACCGTTGCAGATAAGACACACCGGCTTTGCATTCACAAAACTAGGTAGGATGAACGCATAGTTGTCTTTCCATTCTTCTTTGTGTGCCCTATTTTCGCTGACAACTTTCCTCTTTAGACTCTTTGAGCGTGCCATTTTCTCTCACCAGTTATCTTAAATGTTAATATCACTCTGCACATGACGTAATATCATACCTCCAGCACACAAACAATTTAAAAAATTTAGTGCGTGAGGATGCCGAGGAATAATTTTGACTGTAAAAGTAGGCTACGTCAAATAATTATTAAAATAAGTTAGGATCCATTGTGTAACAAGAAAATTCAAATGTTACACATTTATTATTCACAATATGGAAAGAGGAAATAAAACATAGTTCATTAAGAGCATGACTCAAACATGCCATTTCTCATCTCCCACATATGTGTGTTTTAGCAAGGCGGTCTGTGTTGCAAGTTGGTAAATGTAGATACTTGCCAGGTTACGTGTCACAACTCTGCTTTATTAATATATCCAGTATAAAAACCGGACACCGCCACACAAATGTGGCTTTTTTGTTAATGACTGTCCTACTACAGGATTCAACACAGAGTAACAGCTCAATATCAGCTACAAAAGACGAATTATACTTTGACTATGTTCTGGCCCGCCATTTGTTTTTTTGTTTTTTGGCCAGATGCCAAACTTAATTGCCGACCCCTGGTCTAAAGATTAAAATAGGTTTGGAACAACATAAGTTTAATTTAGATTAAACACTCTTAAAAATAAAGGTTCCAAAAGGGGGGGTTGTGTAGTGTTGCCATAGAAGAACAATTTTGGGTTCCCCAAAGAACGTTTCAGTGATAAGTTCCTAAAAGAACCATTATTTCTTTGTGTGAAGAACATTTAAAAAACTTTAAAGTGGAATGCAAAGGTTCCATGGATGGTAAAGATTCTTCGTGGAACCATAGATGCCAATAAAGAATCTTTATTTTTAAGAGTGCAGATTTGTTAAGTATGTTCAAGTTTGATATAATGACTCAAATTGAAAAACTTTATATGAAATAGTAATTAAATCAAGATTTTTTTGGATAGAGGAGGCTGGTGGCAAAAAAGCGCAATCAACTCTGAGAGCTGCTGTGTGCACATGGATTTAATCAACTCGTTTAATCGATCAAATTAAAATATGTGCGTTGTGACATATTATAATGAAAGTCTTATGTGACACTAACCTCACTGAGGCGCTGACTCTACCAGACTGTTGAAATGCCGTGGAATGCAATTACATCGTGATTAATCAACATTTAGCGCCACTGTCATTGTCAATTTTGTGGTGACTTGTTACGTCTAATCAGAATCAGTCACTTCTCGTCTATTTCTGGGATGGTCCCGGGAAGAAGACGTCCCTAAAAATCAATTATAAATGGTTGCTGATGATTGTGCGTTTAGCATAATTCAATTATTTTTCCATTACATCCACATCTGTTTGTTATTTGTGGTCAAATATTACAACATTGCAAGCAGTAACAAAACACTAAGGGTTCTGAAGAGTTATAAGATGCTTACATAATAACAATAGCAGAAAATTTAATTTAATGTGGCATGGTTCAGAGAAAACAGTTTGCCGTCTTATATTCTGCATCATTACTTTAATAACAGCGTATTGTCTTGAAGTGATGAATGGCAGTTGTGTCGAGAAGAAAAGGCCAGTGTTTAGGCAAAGATATGTTCAGAATGCACATCCCCACACAACACACAGGTCATCTTTATTGCCGTTTATATGCAAACAAACATTTGCCGACATCTAAGATGACTACATTTTTTAGATACAAGGTCTTACACAAACATACCTAAATTTCTAATGTTACAGATTTATTTGATTGACTGATCAAGTTTAAATACAAAGTTCCAAATGGAACCAAAAAAGTTCTTAGAGCATGATGTCATTGGAGAACTTTTCCAAAAAGAACTTCTATGGATGCTTTAAAGAACTCAGGAACTAATATGTCAATCTGAAGAATCTGTAATTTACAAGTATAATGCAACATCAAGAGCTTTTTTAATCTCCAAATATAGTAACTTCAAGAACCATATGAAGCCCAAAATGGTTCTTCATAACGAGATTGTTCCCTGTTGGACCAAAAATGCTACAGAAAACCATTCAATTTTTCGTTTTACTTTAATTATAGTGCCGTTAATCATAGTCATAATTGCTGTATCTTTGTTGAATCGCCAATAGCTAACTTCAGACTTAGCGCAATGTTGTCTAAAATACTAATGCCCGTGTGTTATGGCCACTTCGCTTCATCAAACATCAACTTTGCACATAAGATCTGATAGATTTATTCAGAGAACATTTGTCTAAAGAACATTCACTGCCACTTTCTGCTTAATTACTGTTAGGTTTTGTGGAATATCATTTGGCTTTCACAGACATCCGCCACTCGTCCACAAAGGCTGCACTCAGTACTGTACTGCTCATGGTGGAATCTGTAACCCTCGGCCCACAAAGGGTGACAGGACCATCTGATTCCACTGTCCCCCCCCTCCTCCCAGCCTTAGGTCATCTGGTCAGATAGTGACTGCAATGTTCTGGCTTCTGTATGTACAGACAGCTTCCCACAAACTTGCATTGTTTGCCCTTTTCTGCAGCAGTTCTAGTGTCTTTTCTTGAATAACTGTTATTATGTGCTGTCAACTAAACACAGTATTTAGGATAAAGAATCATCTATACGAAGCACACTTGAGCCACGTTAAGGCAAAGTTATGAAACCTGGATGGTAAACGTTTTAAAACAAATACTGCATGCAATGCGGACAAAATTATAGTGTTTTGTTGTGTCAATCTAAACAATAAGTATACAAGAAAGTATAAACCCAACCAAAAAAAAGTAAACAAATAAAAGACAAGAAAAGGAATAACTGAGCTGGGGTTTAAATCTGAACTCCTAAATCTGAAAACTATCCATCCATCCATCCATCCATCCATCCATCCATCCATACATCCATCCATCCATCCACCCATCCATGAAAAATAGACACATTTAAGCAAAATGTTCTATTACTGCCAACAATTTTTCAGGAAAAACATTAACAGACTCTCAGCTTTCACTGTTGGTTCATTTAAATCAATTAGTTTAGGTTGATTTTGAAAAGAAATCACAGTCACCCTGAAAGAATTAAGTATAATTTAAGTAGACAACCAGAAAAATATAAGTAATGGAAACTAAATTTATGTGAAATATGGTTACGATAATACACTGAACTTGACTTTCTCTCTTTTTAGTCCTTTTGTTCTAAATATTAATGGTAAAAATAACATTTTAGAAAAAAAATCCATTATCGAGGGCGTCAAAAATGATTATGACGTCATAAAAAAGTGATTTGTATGAGGAACGCATTGAGAGATGTTTTCAATGACGTGTGAAGCAGCCCACAAGCGCAAACAATAGACAATAGCCAAGCCTCACATGCAGCTTCTCTTGAAGCATGTTCTCCATCACTGTGCTAGCGCTTGCCTTCCTTTCGTCCGTGCCAGGCGCTGCCAACCTTGGCACTGGACAAGGGATTGTGGGAGGACCCCTCCACCCGGATTCTAACTACCCTCATTCAAACATGACCTTGAGATCACAGTGTTACTCCGCGAAATGCTCTCCTTGCAAATCAAGAAATGAAGCAAAACAAGGATGAAAGACGAGAAAATAAGACCTCTCTTATAAAGCACTAAAACCCTGCTTCAAAGGCGGCCTCTTCGCACATATAAATCATACATCAAAAGTTGTGTGATAATCTCTCCTCAGTTCTCAACTTCTTTTAGATGCTGTTATACTTATTTTATGGCTTCGATTCATGTTTGATGCAACACTTTGAAAGCAAATCGTTCTACAAAGGTGATTCCCATTACATGTGGCTGAGCTGAACTCTTCTTTTGAGGTGGACAGTTCAAAAGGGTTTGTAATGTCTACTGTGGGATTCTGAGCTGAAGTCATTATCTAAGCTGAACTGGCATGTTAGCATGTAGCTATCATAAAAAAGCAGAGACAGAGACATTGAAAACAATCTGCCTTTGTGGAAAAGTCACAGTAATCCCCTCTGTGTGAAGCATGTAAAAATGTCACTCCTACAGCATTATGCATGAACCGAACACCGTGTGGGTTATCTGTGGAATTTTGATGTAGTAGAGCAGTTTGAAATCACCAAAATGTGCTCAAAATAGACAGGAAAAGGGTGCTGAAATTGTAATTCTGAGGGTTTAAGCATGAATTTCATGTGTCCAAAACATATCCAGATCATATTTGCCTCCATGTCTTTTTTTTTGGCATTGAGACATTATTTAATCTTTAATCAAAATATAATTTATCTTTTTTTATTTTGGGGTGAAATATGACCAAGACATATTATTGACAGGTATTGTGAGACTCACCTTTTAAGATGTAAGGTTTACGCATCCTAATAATTGGTGTTTGAAATGTAGATAAAATGCAAAAAAAGGGGCAGAAAATAAGAAATAAAATAATTCAATGATGCTTATGCTTAAAACAAGTGAAAAAAATCAGCCAATGGAAAAAATGGTAAAAAATGAATCTGTAAAATGATTGTTTTAAAAATGTTATATATATATATATATATATAAAACTCACTTTATTTTGATGATTATCTTAAAAAAAAAAAAAAAAACAAGATTTAAAATCTTAGGTTATTTAGCATCTCAAGTAAATGTATCTTGATTTAAGAATGTTTAGATATTTGTACTGGAAAATAAGACAAAAATACTGAATAAGAAAATGTGCTGTGTATAACAATTTGCAGTGGGGGATTCTGCTTAAACAGGAAGTTATTTTGAAATCACTTAGAAGAATGAAATTTAAAATTCCTTTATTTTGAGTTCCCAGTCCCACTTAAACTCTATAATTATGTGTTTTTTTCAGTCCACATTCAGACGTGTCGAGCTCTGATGGTGATCTCAGTGCTGATGGGATTCATCGCTATCATTGTGAGTGTGGTCGGGATGAAATGCACGAAGGTGGGCGACAACAACCCATCCACCAAGAGCAAGATCGCCATCTCTGGTGGGAGTCTGTTCCTGCTCTCAGGTGAGACTCCAACCCAGATTGAACACATTTCATTGCTCATGTAGGTTGAGGTGAGAATTTGTAAAACTGTGAGTTTTCTAATGAACACATGATTATTTACTTTTATAACGGTAATTTACACTGGATTGGTTTAAAATGATCACACAAGGAAGCATACTAAGAAACTTTAGGCCTTGAGAGAAAACGTAAACAAAGTCATTACAACACTCTACACAAGCGTAACTGTACTAAGAATGAGTAAATTGTGTTATCTAGGTTAAAATACCTCAGTCACGTAAATCATTCAGTGTAAATTAGTTTTGGTAAATAAATTGACATTCCTCCATTATCCTCCACATTCTTGAGGTCTGTTCTGGTCCTTGGCTGCTGTATCACTTCTGACCCATTTGATATGCAGTAGTAAACAGGAAATGGCTAGTCTGGTCACATTTCACTTTCTGCAAAGCCTAAAAAATAAATAAACAGAGATGTACTCAATGACAGTGCTAAGATTGTGATTTCTATCATGTCTAGGTCTGTGTACGCTGGTGGCTGTGTCCTGGTATGCAACACAGGTGTCCTACCATTTCTTCGATCCAAATACACCAATTAACGCCAGGTAGGACCTTTTATAGATTTTAAAATTATGATGAAATCTGATGATTATACATCGTCGTCATTAATTGTATTGAACGCCAATCAAGTTACACTGGTAAAAAAGGTTAGCCGTTAAAAAAAAGATACAAAAAAAGTTATACATATTATATATGTATAATGTATGATATATGTTATAAATATTACATAAATATGCTAAATTTATATATATATATATATATATATATATATATATATTTATATATACTCTACTTAGGCTATAATTTAATACATATGCAATATAAAATGTACTATATGATAACATTTAAAATATATAAAACTTACTATATATACTGTATATATTTATAATGTAAATATTTGTAAATAAGTATAAAGATGCATTTTTTTTTTCCTGTTGAATTTTGGGTGAAATGTTAGCTGAACATGAGAATCACCTGGTTGTTATGTTTTTAAATAAAGGCATGGAATCTCTGTCTTTCAGGTATGAGTTTGGCCCCGCCCTCTTTGTAGGGTGGGCGGCTGCCATCTTGATGATGCTGGGCGGCTCGTTCCTCTGCTGCTCCTGCGTTAATGAGGACAGAAGAGGACAGCAGTTCTACCGGCAATCTCAGCCCTCTACAGCCAGGGAGTACGTGTAAATACAAAAAAATAAAAGCACAGCAGAAAAGGAGAAACTGTAAATGTAAAGAGCAGCGGGTACAAGAGACAGAGCTCTTCCCACCATGAGTACACCTTCTCACTCGCACTTGACCGTTTATCCAGGTCCAAAACACATAAACTAAACATTTACATGGACAAACACTTACATTGTCTAGGGCTACGGTCAAGGAGGTTTGTGTACTTTTTCAGAGATACTGTACAAGCATGTATATATACTTTACTTTCATTTTCATGAAGAATGTGGAAATTCTGTACTTTATTGATATGTACGGCATTCCCAACATACCTTAAGATTTAATTAAGGAATTTTTTGCCAAAAAAGAGACTTTTTTACAAACCAATTTGAAGCTGAAATCCCTAAGAAGAGCATTTACACTGGACATTTTTTGTATTAATTTTACATAGGTTTCAGGGAAAACTTACATGTACACTTAAAGTGTTTTCATGTAAAGTGAATGGAAATATAATCTGGGAACAAAGTCTAACCAATATAAAAGAGATTTCACAGTCTATCTTCCCTTTTAGCAAACTAAAAGGCAAATAAAGTCAAAGGAGAAAGATTCAATGTGGGATACAGCGGCTATGTTCGGACTAGCATACTACTTTTTCGATTACTGCAGTATGTAATATGTATACTGTGAACCGCATGCATGGAATACATTGATGGCCTACTACATTTGCCAAAACATACAGTATAAAAGAGAACACACTGCACAGAATACAGTATCCCACAATGCAATGAGCTTGAGAGGATTTTTAACATCTCTTTATCACTTATTATTCAATCAGACACCAAATGTTAAGATTTTTTTGTACAAAATGAAATTATAAATGTTAAATAACCATTTATTATTTCCAAGATGATAACTGGATGATAATGAGGTCATGTGACAATGTATTATGCATTCTGTTTTACATTCTATTTTCTTTTTTTTTTTTAAATAGTACGCCTTATACAGTATATAGCAAGTAGTAGAGTAGTATTTCATTCTGAACATAGATTATAGCCTATAGATTAGAAACGTGTCATGCTGTTCTGATTGGCTGGTTTGTTCTGCATGGTGGGAGCTCTGTTTGCCAGCTATGTGTGTTCCTGACATCCATGGTCACACTACACCACATTGAGGAGACCAGGAGTTACAAAACTTCCACCGTCTGTTGAAGTACAGGGAATTCCACTAGAACCATAGAGGACATTATTTATAACCTTTGAGTTCCAGCGCTCCAGTGTGGGAGTCAAAAACTTCCAGCACAAGCTGTAAACATGCTATTTAGACACAGCACTTTCGAGGGAAAGTCCATCGCTGCTTTTAGACCAAAGTATGTGGTGTTTTTAGCATTTTTAATCACCTAACCAGCAGAAAAGAGTTTAAAATGTAATGGGGGAATTCACTAAGAATAAGTTATGACACTGATACCGCCCATTTACTTGCACTCAATTCACTAAAAGAGTTAAATCAGACAATGACACAAACACAAAATTAGAAAAAAATCAGGCCAACAATTAGGGCCATATGTCTCTTTTTTTTTTAAAGGTCATTGTTTTGTTTATTGGGTGTACTAGAAATGGTTAACACAAGTGTGCCGCACAGGTCCTGAAAAGTGAAGCCAAAACATTTCGATTGCAACCTGGTGGCTGGCTGCAGTATAGGTCATAATCCTCGCCTAATCAAGTCGTACGCAAGCCAAACTAAAACCATCTTCAAAAACATTTTTTTGGGTAGTTCTTATCCCGCTGACACCCGTTCCTGTGTTCATTTTTCCAATAAATTAGTTTTAGTTAGTTATTTGGTGCAGATGTAACGTCATGATTGACAGCTGTGCTTGCGATTGAGTCTGCTGGAGTGGGAATATAGCGGCGGGACCTTGATGTCGCGGCTCAACCTCAGGATCACTACTGCACAAACTTGGGTTCTAAATTACGTAATCGGCAATGACCGTTTCTAGGATTATTTTGACTTAATTTTTTTTACAGTGGAAGGAAGTGGAAACACGTTGTCCATTTATTTTTCATGCTTTAATGTTTGTTACTGTTAATTACTGTATATTATTGCAGCAACTATATTCCCAGTCTGCCTGAAATGCTCTAAAAATGCTCTGAAAAGCCCAGAGTGCTCTGATTTGTCAGCTGACCCAGTGCATTGTGATTGGCCAAACATCTCAAGCATTTGTCAGAAATGTTATAATCGTTTCAGCTTCCACGGCCTATAAAGCAATTGTAAACACAAACAATTAATAATTTCGTCAGTTTTGTCATATATAATATTCTAAAAATGTGGATGATCAAGCAGCAGACATGTAGATGTTTGCGGAAGTAATATCTTGACACAGATTTATGCGTTTTAGGCAGGTCTGGAGCAGTGTTCTCTGTAAATCCCTTCTTTTTGAGTATATGAGCTTTGTAACTTTGCAGATCTTTTACATCTGCGAGCAAAGAGCAATCCCTATATAATCACTGAAGCTGTCAAACACTTCAGTTCAGCACGATTGGCTATAATGCTCAACACTGCAAAATGCATTGTAAATAGAAACCTTTGACGGTCTTCAGAGCGTGAACACAAATATGGGACATTTTGAAAGCAGCTGCCTATCAGTGTGTACCAAATTGAGTCTAAATCAGGGGTGTCCAAACTTTTTTAAAAGGGGACTAGTTTCGATCTTGTGGACACAACTGGGGGCCGGTTCCTTTTCTATTGTATATACATGTTATATTACATGTTTTGTTTCTTGAAAACATGACAGATTCGACAAAAGCTTGAGCTGACAGTAGAGTAGCTTGAGATAGGACACAGATGTAAATTTAATACACAAACAATATCTGTGAAACTTTTAACAACCTTGTTTTTAAAGGGTGAAATTTAAATTTTATTACCGAGAACTCTATTCTTATTTAAATTAAAAAGTACTCTAATTAGATCACTGCAGGTAAAACCACACATCGCACCTCACTACATGGTAAAAAGTAAAAATATTGTTTCCATATCTAGAATGGCTTTATTTTATTAAAACACATTTAAATACGAATGCACAAAACTAAAAAAAAAAATAGTCTGTAATTTGATCTTATTACTCATTTAATTACATTAAAAATAAAATAAAATGAGATAACCTATATTTCTGACAAAATATCACGTTTACACTTAGTGTTACCACAGTAAATCCATGATAAATGTTGTTGAATTGTTGGTTGAAAAGTATTCTAACTGGATCGGCTCAATGTTTCTCCTTATTTGCACGTTAGTGTTGTTGATTAAGCCAACGCTGTTTCAACTGGCTTTAAAGAGATTTGCAACTTGTACCTGAGACCTCTATGCCGAACTCGAACACACCTCACTGGCTGTTTAGTGGTCATGTGATCGAGACACTCAGCAAGTAAACACATTTGTGAGCTCGTAACGTGAATCGCGCGTTACGCACAAGTAGCGCTGTTTCGTTACGCTTTTGGCACGTTAATGTTTCCCTGGCCTGAAATATAGTACTGCCACCCTAGTGTTGACATTGTAAAACTGCACGATTTGTAAATTATGCATGGCGGGCCACATATAATAGTTTTTAATAGACAAGCTGGGGGCCGTTTGAACTGAATCCGCAATCCGCCCATGCCTATTGATTCTCGACCTGCTCCTGCACCGCAAATGACAATGTAAATATTATTCTATCTGTTACATCAAATATTAGTGGTTCAACCATCCACATCCAGGACTCCAGGATAACATGCACAACCATTCAGTGAATTTGTTCCCATATCAAATTCTCTGTAATAGGGCCACTTGAAGCAAAAATTAAGTCATTTTTAACTGGTGGACAGTGAAAGTTTTGTCTCTAGTCTCCAAAATCAATGAGGTGTGAGTTAACACCCCTTAATCAACAAATGCTTTATTGCGCATGGACATCTCTCATGCATGCAAATGACATGTAATTCAAAACTCATCTTATGCAAATTTCCTTTCAAATATTCTTTCTGAGATCTCAAATTGTTGGCATATCAAACAAGCTGTCTATGCACTTTTCATCGTCCATTTTTCCTAACATTTCCATGTTAACACACAGCAAACGTCTATGTGGTGCCACATAACGTACTAACATCCAATGAACCGAGAGGCTCTTGTGAATTGTCTCTATCCCAGATTCCTCTAATGCTGTTCTTCTCTGACTGTCTTCTTCTCTTCTCTAATTCAGGGATGAGTTGTTGAGTGAGACTAGTTTCCCTGACTGACCAACCCTCCCTGCCTTTATTCGAGGACTGTCCGAGCTCCACTCTCTGTATCTGTGTCCCTCACTCCCACATAGAATCCAAATTTGGACACTTGTCTGTATGACTGGACAAATGTCCGTTCTACACCCTATATACTTAAAATCCATGTGCCTTTTTTTCAACATATGAGCAATAAACGTGTTCGAAAAATTGTCACCCCATATCTGTTGTGTGCGTTCCCCCCCCCCAAACCCCTCTTTGTTTGTGACCCCATAAACTGCCTTTGTAAATATGTATTATTGCAGTATGTAAGTGACTACATCCTAAAAGCATGGACTGTTTCATTGCAATACATTTGAAACGGTGGATGACCCGATTTCCGTTTCCTTTGTAACTCAAACTTGTTTTGTTTTTCTTTTAAATTGCAGAGCAAATGTTAAAAGTTCTCCACCAGAGAAAGGGGAGCAGTACTTGTAGTTTGGGAGAGGGCGACTTCGTGGGTCACAAGCTGTTAGATTTTGGCAACAGACAAGACACTCTCTTTCGGTAAAAAAGCGAAGAACTCCATTAAAAACTGTAAAGAAATTATTCTAGTCAAAATTAGAAATCCAACTGACATGTTTCCCTGTAATACAGACAATGCAGAGGTTCATTAAGCCAAGATATGCATTTCCAAACAACATGACTTTGTACTGTAGCATAAAAATAAATGTCAGAAATTTGATCACCGCATATATATCGCATAGTGTTTGACAAATGTGTCAATTTTTGTTACAGTTGGACTTTGTTATACTTGCCGAAAAACTATATCACTCATCTGGAGAGCATTGATTCAGGGTACATTATAATGCATTTAAATAATTATGCAAATCTTCGACATGTGCAGTGTAATATACTTTGAGCTATAACTGTGTTTTGACTCACAAATGTCTTTTAGTTTGCTAATAGTTTTTATTCTATCGTGGCGTATGCGAGATGGATCTTTTACCCGTGGTAAAATCAATTGTTTTTTTCTTTTTTGTTCATAAAATGTATAGTACATAAACTATGAAGGGGTTGTCGCTTTTGATCTAGTTTTAAAAGAGACCCACATGCGACTCAGATACAATTGAATCTCTTTGAAACTCTCTAGTGCACTTATGATTTGTCTCGGTGAATTGTATTCAGCCTGCATTGAAAGGCACTATTTATCACAAATAATGTCTTTAAAGTGGTCGCGGAGTCTGTAGGTTGTCATTAGAAATATTTTAGTTCACGTTCCACCGGTTATGTTACCTAATATTGAAGTATGTATCATCTCATATGTTGTATCAAGCTTTCTGTTTATCTGTTTTAAAATAAAATAAACTATACAAAGATATATTTTCATGTGTGTCACTTGGGGAAAGTACTGTTTGTTTGTACACCTGTGTTAGCTGTCACATGACTACTGTAAGGTGATGATACACGGGGCAAATTTTTGAGCAATGTTCCCGGGCAATGTAACCGAGCGATGTTGCTTGGGCACTTTCCCATTGAGAATGAGCAACAAAGTATCCAAATAGAAATTTGTTGCCCATTCTCAATGGGAAAGTGCTTGGCAACATTGCTCAAAAAGTTGCCCCGTGAATCATCACCTTAGTCACATGACTAAGCCACATGCAATTTTTACCAGGACTGTCAAAATAGCAAACATTAAATAAATAAATAAAATGTATCACTCTTCTGTATGTGTTCACAAACATTAATAAAAAAGAACGATAAAAGCCAAAGGTATTTTATATAACTCAACAACAATATGGCAAATGATTCTAAACTAAACAAGCTAAATTAAGAAGTTCTAACATAGCTGAAGAAACGCTTTCCATCATCATTTCTATTAATCTCAATGACAGGTGTTCAGATGGCACAGGATTCTTTGGACCTGGATGCTGCCATGATTGCTTCCTCCTGGGAACAGTTGTTAGTAATTATTCATGTGACTAATCACTCCATATTAGAAGTTCTTGCAGTATATTTCAATGTGGTAAAAGCCCTCAAATAAATAGTGAAACATCTACAATAATGACATTTAAAATTAAAATTATACATTTAATTAAAAATTAAATTATTACATTTTTAAAATTTTAAATTTATTAATTAATTATAATACATATTTTTTTGCTGTCAATGGAGAAACAGGCCTTTTCTGGCCTACATAGGCTAAAGGCGTGGTTACATCCAGGGCTGTAGCTGGGGTATCCTGGGCCCCGGTGCCAGATGTTGCTGTGGCACCCCTTTAAATTTCATTTCGGGGTGGGTTTGGTCCCTCGGTTAAAATCACGGGTGCCCCCTAAGACCTCTAGAATCGTCACCACCTTTCGCCCCTTCTAGTGACGACCCTGGTTAAAACATCTACCAGATGGGGCTAACAGCCACTGGTTCCCAACCTTTTTTACGCCTCTTCTCCAAATCAATACTGCGTGGCCCACCCAAAAAAAAAAAAAACATTTGTATTGTAGTGTTATTACTTTTCAACCCCATGTTATTATTTCTTTAAAGAAGAAACTCAAGATAGATTTAAACCTTCAGAGTTCTTTTTTGCAAACATACTCTGCAGACATTCTTTACAACTTAAAAGTACTTACTCTGCTCAGTAATACAGTAACTTAAACAAATAAGCACAAGTCAGCCTGCCATACCAAACAAGACCACAGGGAGATACCAAAGGACTGAATTTAAATACAATGCGGATCCATTCAAAATTATTAAACACATATAACACCACTGATCCTCTCAAACTTCTTCAAAACAGCTTGTTCTACGAGCATCAGTTATAAATAATTCCCAGTACATTTATTACATTAACTACGCGAATATACTGAACTGTGTTCATGCAGAAATACGATGTTATATCGATCATTGAGTCAAGAGCTCACGTGCGGTACTCGCGCAACGTACTCGCGCATGCCTTTATGTCACTGTAATCGTCTTTACCTTCATTACAATCGTCATCCATCAAAATCTTTGTAGCGACACTGGTTTTCTTTTTTCCAACTGAGAGAGTTTGCGTTTTAAGTCACCGTCCAGTCCGTATTTCACAGCAGCACGATGAGAAATGGCCTGGGCTGAAACGAAACAATCACAGAATACTTACGAGAGAGGTGGTGCTTTGTTTTTAATTAATTTAATTTAGCTTTTTTAATGTAACGTATTAATAATTAAATTAATTAATTATATTAATATATTTAAATTAATTTTAAATGATCTCGCGGCCCATAGGTTGAAAACCACTGGCTTAAGCTAACCATTCAAACACCTTGGCTCTGTATTTTGTGCTGTTTTCTTCCTTTTTTCCTCTTTACTTTTTGCATGAATTGTTCTATCAGTCAGTGGACAATAATTACATTATTGTTCTAATGTTTTAGGAAGAAAGCAGTTCTTGGCGGTGATAAATTTGCAGATTCTGAGGCCGAAAGTGAAACTGAAGGCCAAGTACGGTAACCCATACTCGGAATTTGTCCTCTGCATTTAACCCATCCAGTTAGTGCACACACATTAGAAGTAGTGAGTAGTGAACACACACGCACTGCAAACTGTGGACACGCACCCCCAGAGCCGTGGCGCCCGGGAAGCAACTGGGGGTTAGGTGCCTTGCTCAAGGGCACCTTTGTCATTTCCTGCTGGTATTGAGGATCAAACCCTCAACCTTGGGGTTACTCTCTAACCCAGAGGTCTCCAGACTCGGTCATGGAGGGCTGCTGTCCTGCAAAGTTTAGCTCTAACCCCAATTAAACACACCAAGGTCTCACTAGGCATACAAGAAACTTTCAAGGAGGTGTGATGGAGCTGGTTGGAGCTAAACTCTGCAGGACAGTGGCACTCAAGGACACAGTTTGGAGACCCCTGCTGTAACCATTAGGCCACGACTGGTCGCATTAAATGCTTAGACTAGTCTTACAAGTTAGTCATCTAATTTTGTTTCCTTAAGACTGGTCATAACTTTTTAAAGTCAGTTACATGAAAAGGTAGATTGGTGTAATTTGAATGCAAACAGTAAGAGTGATTAGCCCTAACTAACTGTTAGTTGGTCAGACTAGTTCTTAAGACCCTGTCTTAACTTGGCGGCTATGTTTGTGGTTGCCAGGGCATTGCTATATGGTTTTGGTGTTCTGAGTGTTTTTGGCATGTTGCTATGTGGTTGCTAGGTTGTTATGGGTAGTTGCTACTGTAGGTGGTTAATTACTAGCCCAATGTGAAAGAGTCTCTGTGATATTTGGTCCCTCCTTCAAATGTAAATTTGAGCACATTTTTTAATCTGCAAAAAAAGAAAGAAAAAAAAAAGTCTAGGGTGTAGAAACAATTATATTTCTAAACCCTCATAAAATACTTCAAATTTGTATGCATGTTTCTTTTTGAAAACTGAGGAGGTTAGTGCTTGCATCATTTTTCAATCATGTCTTCTTCAAAGTTCCTGTACTTTCTCCATTATCATATTAATAAAAGGCCAAAAAGAAAAAAGTCAAACTCACTGACTTCACTTCATCAATGAAATGGGGCATGTAAAACCAGATTACCAATTACTAGCTCAAACTGAGTCTAGCCAGACGATAAATCAGACCTGAGAATGTCTGTGTGTACGTCTCACCCCCATCTCAGTATCTCACCATGATTCAGACCTGTTTTTTACACCTGGATGGTCGTTTCCTCGCGAATCTCGTGCTTGACCGAGCATCTGGACCCCCGGCGGTGCTCAATTTGAGCAAAAGATAGACTGTCTGTTTTGTTTGGACTGACTTGGCCTGGTTTTTGAAGTCATTAATGTAATCTTGCAGACTGGTGTTTGGATGATGGATGAAACAGGTCTATGCTTTTGCCAATCTCATTTACGATAGTGTCATGCTAGAGTCATGCGTTTGTTTAGTAGCAACTGACAAAAGCATCCCGACCACAGCGTTACATATAGTCTTATTTTTCCTTCAAATTTATGAGATGAAGCCTGCATAAAATGCTACTGCAATGTTATAATTAGGATTAGGAAACTCCAAATCGGAGGTGTCAATTAAAGATTCATAGTGGAAGTTAATTGTGGTTGTTCAATAAGTTGAAATGGTGAGTGTTTATTTTGCATGCATTTTCATGCTGAAGAAGAATAGTGATAAAGCTTGATAAGATACTACATGGGTCGGTTAATGAGGCAATAATCTCTGCGGTGGCAAAATACAGTATCCACAGGCATTAGTCTTTATTTTGTTTCAATGGTGCTAAAAGAGTGAAACAGGGAGAAAGAAATATGAAATTTTCCAATGTGTCCATTTTATTTTGATTGAAACACATATGTTGAATAGTCGTGATAAGACCAAGAACGATAACTATATTAGTGTCCACACCAGCGGACATTATTGTTCTGTTTATTCAATAAGGATGCTGCAGATTTGTCGTCTGCCACTTTAAATCCTCAAGCTCTTTAGAGCAGGATGGATTCTGATTGGCTGTCAATGTTCATATCATTCATCAGATAGAAAATTGCTCTGAAACTGATTCCAACAATATAGATTTTTTAGAACTATATCTTTATTGTTATAGTTATCATCCGTGAACTGGCCTTTAGAATTAAATTACTATTACTATTTGGTAATGCTTGTGATGTTGCCAAGATCGCAAGCAGAAATGCTCGCGTTGAGCATTTTCCCGAAGCATTTAATGGAATGATGACTTAGCAGAATGTTTAATTAGACTACATCTGATGATTTTAAAGTATTTGTCTACATGCACAGGAAGCGGTGGAAGAAAACCTTCCATCAGCACATGATGATGGATGTCAAATAAGAAAATGAGTGAAACCTCAGCTATTCCGGAATGTTTTGTAACAGTTTTCCAGCACATGTTTTCCATTTTAGAACCTGAAATGTAATATAAATATGCATTATGTGCAGTTTACCATCCCGGTTGCAGTCTACACAGTAAAAAATATTAAAATAATGTTATTAAAAACAAACTGAATAATTGAAAATAAACTAGTTACATTTTAAAGCCTCTGTGTTCAGATGGTTCTATTTCAAAATCCACCAAAGCAGCCTGAAAAAATATTGATTGCAAAACATGAGAATGATGTTAAATGTTTAATCACAGCCAAAAACAAAGATAAATACAAGTACATCAGAGTACAACAGAGAGTGATGTGTTTGCCTTTGACTTTGCAAAGTTTCGATTTCAAAACAAGCTCAGGCTTAACTGAATGATGATGAGAAATTAGACTATTAAACTAGACAATTAACCATTTGTGTTTCATCTGCAGCATGATAATCCATTAACTATTAATCGTTTCTCAATGTTATGAAAATCTAGTAGAAGTAAATGTGCATCTGATCAATGTGAGCTACTTTTTGGATTTGTTCCTGTAATACATGTACTGCATGCTGCCAAAGCATCTGTTCATGGCTATTTACTCATAAGAACAGGGGCTGTTTTTTAAAAACCTAACTGTGAGTGATTATGTCCAACTAAGGGGATTCTTAAAGGGTTATTTCACCTAAAAATGAAAATTCTGTCATCAATTACTCACCCTCATGTTGTTCTAAACCCGTCAGACTTTCGTTCATCTTTGAAACACAAATAAAGATATTTTTGAGAGCTTTCTATCTCTCCATTGACAGCTACGCAACTACCACTTTAACGCTTCAAAAAGTTCATAAAGAGATCGTAAAACTAATCCATATGAATTGAGTGGTTTATTCCACATTTTCTGAAGAGACTCGATCGCTTTATACAATGAACAGACTGAATTTAGGGTTTTATTCACATTTAAACATCGATCAGCGAACAGAAGCTCAACTGAACCTGCTTGACGCTCGAGAACAAACCTCATTAGTTCTTGCGGAAGCTCAAACGTGCTGCGTAACATGAAAATGAACTTCATTGGTTTTTGCCGAAGCACAAACGTATTGCGTAATGAACCTCATTGGTTCTCAAACGACAAGCAACAAAAAACAATGCAAATAATGCAAAAACAATTGCTTGAGCTTCCTTTTACCATGATGTGTGAGTTGATGAATGTTATGTGAATAAAAGCCTAATTTCATTCTGTTCATCATATAAAGCGATCGAGACTCTTCAGAAAATGTGGAATAAACCACTCAATTCATATGGATTAGTTTTACGATCTCTTTATAACCTTTTTGAAGCGTTAAAGTGGTAGTTGCGTAGCTGTCAATGGAGAGATAGAAAGCTCTCAAAAATATCTTTATTTGTGTTTCAAAGATGAACGAAAGTCTTACGGGTTTAGAACAACATGAGGGTGAGTAATTGATGACAGAATTTTCATTTTTAGGTGAAATAACCCTTTAAGAATCCCCTTAGTTGGACATAATCACTCACAGTTAGGTTTTTAAAAACCTCTTTATGAAGCGCCACAGTGGTAGATGTGTAGCTGTCAACGGAGGAACAGAAATCTCTCAGATTTCCTCAGAAAAGATCTTCATTTGTGTTCCGAAGTTTAACTAAAGTCTTGCGGGTTTGGAACGACATGAGGGTGAGTAAATGATTCATTTTTGGGTGAACTAACCCTTTAAGTGATTTGTTGCAGCTGCTGGCCACTTCATCTGAACAGCTCAATAATATGTGTTTTAACTTTCTCTGCCAAGGCAGCATATAGAAAATACTTATGTTGATGAGAGTTGTGCTGCACCCTAGTGGATATTAACAGATTACACAGTTTTTTGTGACTTATTTTTGCAGGTGAGAAATGCATAATGGTATGTTAGAATTTACTGTTTAGCATTGTTGTTTTGAAAGAAAGTATGAATTAAGGGGATTTTGATTTAAAACTGATATTTTTTCTGAATTGGATTTTTTTTTTTTTATGAGTTTGACTGAAGTTGATCTTATAATACTAATAATTACCTTAATTTACTGTAAGTTCAAACAGTGACATCAAATGCCAACCAAACACTGTTCACTGTACAAAAATAAATAAAAATGTATATAATATCATTAAAACATTACCATTGTATAGTCAACAATATGCAAAATTATCACCATGACAAAAGGGTAAATAGGAAAATCGACAGCTTTGGAATCTTATGAATCTTTTTCAGTGGTTTCATGACATTAGTTTATCCTCGCTGAACCCATTTTTATGGATTTCGTGTTTGTTTGTTTTTTCGTAATCAGGGTATATCATGCAAACTGTTCATGCTGACACCTATATCTAATTTGACTACATTCATCCAAGCAACAGATACATTTGCACCAAATTTGATTGGATGCAAAACCTTTAACGTCAATAAAAATTATTTTGGCTTTTCTCCTTTTTTTTTTTTAAAAGTTGATTTATTTTGCTGTCCTCCTAACTGTATGCATGATTTTAGTTGTATTTTATTATTTGCATTTAACATTGCTTTTTTTCTTTGTGGACTGTGACAGAAAATTAGCCACAACCACCAGTTTATAGTTGAAAATCCTCATCCAGTAAGGTATGTTGACCATAAAACTATTTTATTATAATAAGACTGTCTAGCACTGTGAGCAGACACCCATAATTGGATGAAACCAGTCGTGTGTCAGTCAACAGATTTTAAGCAGACAATTTGAGTTCAGTGAATTAAGGTGTTGTGTATTCACTTCACTTACTCCTTCAGTAAACAAAAAGCCTTATCAAAATCAAATGATAACCAGTGGTCCATAATCCATTCTGTATGTTTGACATTCAAGTGTTTTCTTGTTTCTTGAAAATGGATCTCAAAATTACTGCAGCAGTGGGGAGTCTGGCTTGAAAGTATAACATTTGCTGCAAAGACATTAACCATGCTTGAACTCTGCTAGTTTTTTTCCACTTTTCCTTTGGTTTGTGTTGTTGCCAATCCATCAGAGAGAATACCCCCTCCTGTTAAGAGTAATGACTGAATGAGTGTTTGGCTTTTCTGTCGCCTAAAGCCAGTCAGCAGCACAACGCAGCTTCATTACGCCAGTGTGCTGTGGGGCCGAACTTTTCTGCGTCAACTTCCAGGAGAAAGATTTCCACTAAATGAATGAATGAACGAATGCCTGCTAGCACTCCATTATGTGACTAATAGATGACATTAGCCAAGTTTAGTGATATTAGTAACATTAATTACAATCATTGAATATGTAATTATCATTATTCCCATACAAAGAGTTTGTTCATATTGCGGATCTCATTGATAAATGTAAATATATTTAAACCCTCTCATAATAATTCACCTCGATAAACACTTGGCAACATACATTTTACTTTCGATTTCTCATATTGCATTGGAGCTGGAAATCCTATTAGTACTAACATAATTTCAATAATACACTGTTTTTAAGCAACATGACATTCATTTTGTTTTGTTTTTTAGGGTCACTGTACTATGGAAGCTTGTTTTTTCACAGAATAAAAAAAAAGATAACAGCGACTTTTTATCTATAATATCTACAATATTGACTTTTTTCTCGCAACTGTGACTTTATATCATGAAATTCGGAGAAAAAAGTCAGAATTGCAAGATGTAAAAAAAGATAACTGTGACTTTTTATCTCACAATTCTGACTTTTTTCTCGAAATTCTGACTTTTTTCTCACAATTTTGAGTTTATATCTTGCAATTCTGATTTCTTTTCTCAAAATTGTGAGAAAAAAAGACACAATAACCTTTACAGAAAAATAATTGTGCTCTTTAAATTATTGTGATTGAATTTGTGCTGTTTTTTTTTTGTTTTTGCTGCATCTTTGAGTTAAAAAATGACTTACTTTTGTGATTTTTATAGTGTGTGTGTGTGTGTGTGTAAGATAGATTTTGGATCATTATATTGGATATTCCTTTTGTTTTATAGCATAATATCATATCCAGTATATTATATATATATATATATATATATACATATATTACTTTTGTGTGTTTTGAGTTTTATACCATACTGATTGCATTTTCTCAGATTAAGTAATTTTTAGTCCCTAGAATTGGCCTGTAAGGGGCAGCATTTTCCTACATCTACACTAACCACCATCAGTCGATTATTCATCACATACAGACAGAGAGAAAGAAACACTTCCAAGTCTCAGGAAAATGACAGTAGTAATTTTTAGTGTTGGCTTGGGAGAGTTTGCACAGTCTGCGGAGGTGAACCTTTGACATGCCCCATTTCCCAAAAGCTGAAAACACAAGGAAGATGCTGCAGGTCACAATCATTTTACTGAGGGAGTCAGTCTGACAGACTGCAGATGCTCATTTTGACAAATGACTGGGATGACTGTTTAATTAAGCATTTCATTACTGTGCTCTCATAAAGGAGACAATGTTAATGAAATATGGGCTATAGATGATGCAGAGATGTTTCAATAATTGCTGCCTGTTATCAAAAAAGATGAAAGAAAAGGAGTAGATGGAAGAAAGTTATTTATTACTATCTGATGATGCTTTGAAATTGTGTTAAATTAAAAGGTTTTCAAGCTCATAACGGTCTAATATGTACATCCCAGAGCACATTACTAATGTAATCTTTCAGAAAGGTGAACTGTATAATTAGTGCTGTGTACTAAGGCAGACTATTATTTATTCCTCGCACTTGTGTTTAGCGATTTTTGCAGTGTTGGGGAAAGTTACTTTTAAAAGTAATGCATTAATATATTGCGTTACTCCCTGAAAAAGTAGTTTAAACAAACCTTTCAGCTGTGCTGTCATTCTGGATTGAAGAATAATAGGATGCAGGAGAATAAAGCGCATCACTCTTACTTCAGCAATCAAGTGAGATTGAATACATAAAATATATTTGTTTAATTTAATGTTTAATTATTGCAGGTTGGTGCAATATTCTGAGATTGTATTTCAGTGCTTTTATTCATTTTGAGGAATTTCTGACTTTTTGTGCAAGTGAGATGAGTAAATGCATGTTCACATTTAGTCTAGAACTACAATGACCATCATGTTCACACAGCACTTCGATTTCTCTCAATATGGAGACAGGAGAGCTGTCAGTCAATACATGGGAAAACAAAGTAACCTGCGTTACTTATTTGAAAAAGTAAGATATTTTGTTGCAAATTGAAAAAGTAATGTGTTACTTTACTAGTTACTTGAAAAAAGTAATCTGATTACTGGCCATTTAAACAAACCCTGAACCCTGAATATTAAACTTTGGGATGTATCTCGTCATGCATTGTTAGTGCTACAGCCATGAATAGTACCTCAAAACATACAGCTAAATAAATAAATAACCCTCATTTACTTAAACTGAACACCTTAGAAACTGCATAGCAATGACCTGACTGAAACATCATGCTAAAAGGAAGTTGGTACTGCCAATTCATACGCCGATACGCTGCTGCGAGTAAGACATAGTGCTGCTGCACAAATAGCATATATCTGTAACCCAAAGCAGATCTATATAGGAGGAGCTGGGGAAGGTGGAGGGTTTTAGAGAAACTCTGAAGCGTGCTGCAAACTGCTATAGTGAATGTAACCAGCCATTTAAATGTGTGAGCAACACGCTCATTGGCTGCAGAAGTAACATGGACCAATCAGCTTGTGCCAAGTAATTAATGCTGTAATTATCATCAGCTTGCGTTAAGAACCCATTAGCCTGCGCCATCTAGAGTTTCATGACTGAACTATATATTTAATGATTTAGTTGAATTTTAGATGAATCATCCTAAGTTTGTGAGGTACGTGGACAGACGGACGGACGGTGTATTTTTATGCTTTACAAGTATCTCATTTTTAGGCTAAGCAACATTATTACGTCAAACTCTATTTAAAGCGATTATGAGTTATTGTACACACTATATTTTGATGCTACCTATGTAGGGCAGTCCCTTACAGTATGAGGTTTCATTTCGCTTAGGATGCTGTCTTAAAAAGCAGCTGAAAAGTAGTCTGAAAGACAGCTGACTAGGTTTTGAAACGGAGTGTATTTTTCATAAATTTGATTTAAATGTGGTTTAGCGTCAGCAGAACCAGCAGAAAATCCTTTCACAATCAACTCTGTGTGTCTGGCCTCGCACACTCACCCACTCAAAACAGAAAATCTTTACGCTAAACGAAAGGCGCTGGAAATCCTATTAGCACTCACGTCCTTGGATCTCTCCCTCCTCTCTGAGACGCGTCTGAGTTCAGCGCTGATGGCGTGTCTGTGACACCCACATGACCCCGGATTTGCATCATTAACATTGTGCTTGGACAACTGTGTGCGTGAAACTTTAAGAAATTAGACCCCACGGCGTCCACAAACATCCCCGATAACCGGAGTTTAAAACCTGTGGGGCTCATTTCGTTACACTTTCTCCTTCAAAAAACCAAGCTCCCGGTGGTGGGCGTCTTTAACACTGATCCGGAGTCAGACTCCCCTGTGCGAATCGCAACCCGAGGCGTTACAGACAGAGTCATGAACTTGGTTTCGCATCAGTGTAAAGGGAGCGTACTAACTCTTTAAAACAGGTGAGGTTGAAAATGAGGCTGTCAGACTTCTGCCTCCTCTTCCTCTCATCTTGTGAGTCATAAGTGGGTAGGAGGACTTTTGAGTTGGTGCCAGTCAAGAGAGGCAGCGCGCCACGCGGTTGAGGCAGAAATGGGTCACAGAGTGTCTGTCGCAGAGATTAAACGGTAAAGGCCTTCATTGCTCACTTAAGATATCTTATGTTCGCATTTGGTGATTGTTCTAACATGTTATGCCCAGAATTCACTGTTATAGTTAAACACATGGCCTCAGTGATATGTAAAGGTATTTTATTATCGGAGTGTCTATTTGCACTAAGTGCAAATAGCCCATCTTGTTGGCAGAGGCTAATTACACATAATCCGCGCATCATTATCTGATTGAGCCAGACAAAATTACAAAATAAATCAATAACAGAATCATTTGCGTGGAGAGTAAGGTGGGTGGCCAGTGTTGTCAAGTCTGCGGTTTTTCCACGGAACTGGGCTACTTTTACACTGTTGTTGCTGGTTGTTTTTCATGTTTGCTGGTTGAAGCAACTCCAAATAACATGATATTTAGCCCCTGGAATGTGAATTTTACCAGAGGAACCCTGCCAAAAATGCGGATTTTACCTCTGGAATGTGATTTCACTCCCCAGAAACGCGATTGGGCTAGTTTTGAGTAGCAGTTGGGCAGGTTTTGTTGTGTTTGTTTGATTCTCCCTTTTCCCATCGCATATTAGCTCATAGAGGAGTTTATTTAAAATAAAAAAGAAGAAAATATTTGAAATGTGGAAATAAAGTACCTAATGGGTACTGTTTCATAGTGGGAATTGCTATTTGAACTTAATGTAAATAGCATCTGTCACTATTTGCACTCATGCAAATAGTAGCCGCTGCCTTTTATTAATGCAAATGTTACCTGATGTTACCTCATCTTTTAAGGCAATGTCCTAACAAAAATGGAACCTCATAAGTGACTGATTTAAAACGCTTTACATTGGCTCCACAAAAAGTGCACAGGAGCATCAACTATTGATTTTGATTTAAGCATGTTGCAATATAGATGATAATATAATGAGCATATTTCATTATTTATTTATTTATTTTTAATAAATGTAATTATGTTTACAGTATCTTTCAGTGTTGAATGAAATGTACTCTAAGTATATTTATAATCGTAGTTTATCCCAACTTGTCTGGCATCTTGTGTTAATTTTCTTTTTTTTTTCTTCGAGCTTGTCAATGCATTCTGGGATTGCCTCATCAGTGAGGGATATATGTGATGCTGTGTTCGACTTTATAAAAAAGGTATTTTTTTTATTTAAACTGCTGTTCAAAAGTTCAGGGTCAGTAACATTTTTTAAATATTTATGAATGAAGTCTCTTATGCTCATCAAGGCTGCATTTATTGGATGAAAAATACAGTAAAAAAACAGTAATATTGTAAAAATATTATTACAAATGAAAATAACTGTTATATATAATTTCAAATATAATTTATTCCTGTGATCAAAGCTGAATTTTCAGCATCATTACTCCAGTCTTCAGTGTCACATGATCCTTCAGAAATCATTCTAATATGCTGATTTGCTGCTCATTTCTCCCTTCATTTCTAACATTTCTGATTATTATCAATGTTGAAAAAAGTTGTGCTGTTTAATATTTTAGTGGAAACCATTATATTTTTTTTTCAGGATTCTTTGATGAATAAAAAGTTCAAAAGAACAGCAATTATTTGAAATAAAAATATTTTGTAACGTTATAAATGTCTTTATTGCCACTTCTGCTCAATTTAACACATCCATGCTGAATGAAAGTATTAATTTCTTTTTTTTAAATCATACTGACTTCAAACTTTTAAACGATAGTGTATCTTTTGGAATAACCTTCACATCCCGTGCACAGTTATGATGTCTTAAAATAGTGTCTAGGTTTTGGAATAGAGCAATTGTGTGCAAAATATTTGCACTTGTATTTATCAAATTAATGAGGCAGGTTTGACCCAGATGTGGCATTGCATTAATCAAACCAAACACTTATGCTTTTACAGTGATTAATGATTACGAATAACATTTGAACAATCAGATAATGTCAACTACAACAGTCTATTTATTTCTGTTAATTCAGGATCTTTAAGCTATCAGCTTCAACATTAAATAAAGAAAACACCAGACTGCTCTTAACTAAGACCTTAAATTCGTACTTTCAGGCATTTTTAATCAGTCCTACCGTTCCAAGTAGATTTAAAGCTTATGGTGCGTGTGCAAAGGAGCATGGGAAAAGTGCAGAGAGACACCCGAGTTCAGCCCGGAGGAGCTGAGGGTCACATCTCGCATATTAATCTGCAAGGAGGCCGCATCGATCAGGTAAGCATATCAAAGCTTTCCTAGCTGCCGACGGTCACAGATGCTGTTTCCCCCATACATGTGTGCAAGGACTGACAAGAAACAGGATGGAGGGGACGGCTGCGGTAATCGCATGGTAAACAGCTGTGAGCAGCTAACTCAAAACTCACTGGAGAGGAGCACACTCGCTTCTTAAAGCAGGAGGAAATATGATTGCAGTTGGCTGGATTTGGATTGAAATATCGCATGGTTTTTTTCCCATAATCCCTCATGCCTGAACACACGAATGTTACGGATGTGTTTTGAATGTTTATTTGTAGTTCTGCACCAATGAGTCCCATGTGCCATGAGATGTTCGAAAGCATTTAATTACATTTGACTTTCCTAATTTGATCGGGATTGATAGAATAGTTAAACTCCGTTGCATTCAATAGTTGGGTGATACCCGTTTCAATAGTTCTATTTTTTACCTCGTTTCAGCAGAAGAGTGTTTCTTCAACTACAGGCACTTTTGCAGGCCGAAAGTGTAGTGCAACTTTATTGGCTAAATAACTCTCATGAACTGGAAATCAGCGTGCTCTTAAAGGGGTGGTTGATTATGATTTCAGGTTTACATAAACCCCACCCCCGGGAACAAAGGGAGTGAGGCCATGGTGGACTGCTTCATAGAAGAGGAAGAGTTGTTGTAGTAGAGTGTTGTTGACAAGCCGTCGTTTTACGCCGGACTGCTTCACAAACGACGGTCAATTCAACTCTGGATTTTCACAAAAGATTAACATGACGGCACATGCTAGTGGATGAGTTGAATCAACTCCACAGCAACTACATAAATTTATCCACTAACCATTCAGAAACATCCAGTTTCATTCTAAAAGTTGTAACTTCTTTCTGAGTCTCTCCATCAGTGTCGACTCCGGTTTGAACAATGTAAGGCTGAACACCGTTACTGACAATCCTCATTTCGGCTGCGTGAGATTCTCCAGCTTTGTTGTTGTTGAGCAACCGAAGTGCGAGCTGTTAAAGCTCCGCCCTCTCCTGGAGCAGCAGCTCATTTGCATTTAAAGGGACACACACACACATACACACATGCACGAAAAAAGAAAAAAGAAAAAAAAAAGGCATGGGAATGGAATAGATGCAATGAGGCAAAGGCATAAACGCTTTTCGAGAGTTTGGAGCCCTTTCCTGGATTATTTAAGGACACAAATAAGTCTTAGTGATGTTTTTTTAGTTATATATACAGTCTAACCAAAATGTATTCAGACACCTTGAACATTCCATTCGTTTTTACAGTTTATTCACTATAGTTTAAAAAAAAAAAAAAGGTAATAAAATATGACAAGATCTCAGAGTTAAACTGTGTCATCAACTGTATTATTGATGTTGTGGAAATGACAGTCTGGAGAATTTTGTAGAAAACTAATCCAGGTCTGTCCACACAAATGACACTAGTGAGAGTGTGCAACAGCGTTTTATGAGTTTATTTTGTACGTGGCCAAACGTGGCCGTAGTTGAAGAAACACCTGGATCTTTTTTGGGGGTATAAATCTCATAGCAGCTGAAATGATTTGAAATCTTATATGTTTTCCACCTTCCACATTTTTTTTTTTTTTTTTTTTTCCCAGCGGGCATCTGCTGAAAAACAGGAAGCATATTTCACCCCCGCGTTTGAATGAATCCTGCTTTTAAATGACATTTCCTGTTATTTTGAGTTTTTTATGAGCTGTTGGTTTTGTGCTCTCTCTCAGTGCGGGCTTCATTAATCAAGCAGTCCGGAGAGAAATCGCTCACCTGCTTGCTGAGGCGTTTATCTTTAGCTAATTTCCTGGCGGGATGCTTGTCACGCTGTGTTTAAAACCAGGAACAGGTGTAAACAAAACAGGGCCAGGGTCTCAGGACTCCATCTGCTCTGTATATTATATATTCGTCTCAAAGTGTAAAAAAAGTATAATAATAAGTTTGTTGTACCTCAGAATTGTGTGGACTGCTTTACTGTAATTGAATTTTGAGTTAGATGTTTCAAAGAACCAGTATTATCAGCGTGCATGAAAGAAATGCCTTGACTGGATTTCATTACTTTTATTTCTATACGCAGATATTGGTGAATCTCATAAACTCTACTATGAACATATCTATATCATATTTCTCCTTAAAGTCAAAATAAAAAGAATAAATAAGAAATTATATTTTGCATAACCCTTTCATGCTGTTAACATTGAAGATGCATTGTGGCTATAACAGGATCAAACAGATTTACAATTTATCTATATCAATATTAAAACGTATTACTACTTTTCAACTATAACATTAATCATTTTGTTATTTAGGATGCTTCACATAGCATTCTAAGTAAATTTTACTTTAAAGCAAGTTAAGTATATATTAAAGTCGATTATTCAAAATGTCACTCAACATTGTTAAAGAATTAGTTTACTTCATAATTAAAATTTCCTGATAATTTACTCACCCCCATGTCATCCAAGATGTTTGTCTTTCTTTCTTCAGTCGAAAGAAAAACAAGCGTTCAAGTTTATGGCCAGGTTGGTATAGTTTGAAACATCTGCCACATTCAGTGCAGTAAAGACGTGACTTTTCATTAACATTGCTTGCCAATCATTTCTAATAACTGTCAAATAGTCAAACATCTTGTCCACAATAGCAAGTGCAATACAAACAAGGGAAAAAAAACATAATTATACATTGCTCGGAGATGAAAATAAACATTCGTAATTAACATGCAGCGCAGACATCGCCCAAATGGGAGAAAGACAATGCACCACGAGATCCTAGTTAGGAATCTGTGAGTGTGACTGCGGCTTCCAGGCGCTATCGGCAGAAAAACCCCAGCAGCTCAGGCCCAGAACGGCTCACGGCAGCTGGAGCCAAACCCCACAGCTGACAGCTGGTTTGGGCTGAGGCACGTCTACGTGACCCGGCTAGTTCCAGCTCCGCTGACAAGGATGTACAGAGACAGAATATGGCATTCACACACCGATCACAGCAGAGTGCGCAGTGCAATCACCAGGTTTGGGCTTAAAATGTGACATTTTTGTTAGAAGCACACAAGGATATTACAATTTACATATCAATATGAACAATGGTCATTGTTTGATTGCAGAGTTTTCATTGTATCGTATTTTATTGGACCCGTCACAGTGAGTTGCAGACATATTCGTATACCGGCACTCCCTCCAGACCCCGGAACGCCAACCCGCCCAACAGCCTGTCTGAACACTTCTGAAATGAGTTTGGTGCTCTGCAGTGGTGACTGATGCATCAAAACAACTGTAAGTGCACACTTATAAGTACCTAGTTTTTCTTGATGCATGTTTTGATGGTTAGCCCCTGCTGGTAGATGCTGGAGCTGCACCATATGGACTCGAAAGCATCTTTTTCCATTGTTGTCTATTTAACAGTTGCACTGCATTCTGTAGACTACATCACGATTTCTATCAATGAATACCTATATGTGTATGTATATATATATATATATATATATAGGTATTGATTGATTTAAATCGTGATGTAGTCTACAGAATGCAGTTAGAGTGCCCCTGCAATTCAAGATTTTGTGTCATATTTATAAAATATGATATAGTAAAGCAATATCACACGAGTGCTGTTTTTGTCCCAAATAGCACGAGTGCAAATGTGATATTGATTTTATACAACAGTTTAGTAAATAAGTTAATATTATGATTTATTTTAGATGCAATATTGTCTGTTTTTGCTCAGTTTTGCCAACAAAAAGCCACTGTTAAAGCCATAGCAGAACTGTTGTGTATCTCAGAGTGGTGTCCGTCCATCCATCCATCCATCCATCCATCCATCCATCCATCCATCCATCCATCCATCCATCCATCCATCCATCCATCCATCCATCCATCCATCCATCCATCCATCCATCCATCCATCCATCCATCCATCCATCCATCCATCCATCCATCCATCCATCCATCATCTTTAAAAGTGTGATATTGACTTATATTTACCCGGACAGTTGAGATGACTGGGAATGCTAACTTTGCCACCATTGCCAAAATCTAAATTACTTTTTTTTTATTAGGTTTTTTTTTTTTTTTTTTTTGTACTTTTTGTAGGCATATCATTTTGTTTGGATTTATTTTATTGTGTAGTAATAATAAAAAAAAAGTTGATGAAAATGAATTAATGTTTATGTTAGTTTAAGCATATTAGTTTAAGCTTTTAGAATACAATAACAGCCCTTCCACCTACATCCTTGCTTTCTCTCTCGCAAACCTCAAGTCTTTATCACTCGCTAATTCAATCTCCAATTTCAACAATTTCACAACAACTTAATTGGCTCTTAGAGGCTTGGCAAGTCGATTTCAAACAGCTTTGCATCTTTTGACTTTTCCTTTATAACTGGTTACAATTACTTAGAGTGATATTTATTGATCACTGATCTTTGTTTGAAGGAGATTGTTCTCACACTGCCAACATTTGCAGAGCCCTAGTTGCAAATCAGTAAAATAACTGTGATTGATTTGCAGGTGTATTTTCTCAATTTAATGAACAAAAAGGGTTAAGAAATTAATTAATCCGCAAAGAAAAGACAACACCACTGAATATCACATTCTGTCTTAATAATAAAACATTGTGGGACGGCTATAGTTTTGTTCTTTGCCCTCAATTATCTGGTTATTTTATAACACCACAGGTGTTTTGAATATATTATATCATAATTCATCTTACAAAACATAGCTTTAACAAACAACCTGCTGTGTCTCGAAATGATGAGGTCTTTATAGCAGATGGTTGCTCTGCAAGGCACTTGCACTGAAAAAGGACAGTTCTGTCCCATACTGAGTTAGGAAATACAAACCTTGACCAAAGAAATATGAACTTTAGAAAACTTGTGAATGTTTAGTCAGTCAGTTACTGAGGATGTGGCTTAGTGGTTAAAGATCTTTTAAAGTTGTGATGCCACTGACCTGGAAAGCTTTGGCAAAATATTCAGAAGTGAATATTCCAGGTTTAGCCGTCCCTCTTTTTCTTTAAAAAAGAAGGGAAAAAAAATCATTAATTACATATTCTTATGTTAAAACATGTTATGTTTCTAATACAAGGGCTGAGGAAGTGACGGCAAATTTTTTCTCTGACTGCTGTAATCAATCTCTCTATATTTTTTCCCTCTTTTGGAAAGTCGTGGAAATCAGTCCCCCTCTGTAGTCAATAATTTTGTCCCTTAAAACTCATCTTCGATCAGCCAAATTACATATTTAAATGTTTTTTACTGTGAAAAAAAAATGCCTTCATGCCTTAAAATAGCTTGAATGTAACTCTACACCCTTGCATAATTTAGTATAAGGGGATCTATAAATATGCTAATTAGCCCCGCCTCCACGCACTCGCACGAGCTCAGAGATCCACTTGATCAACTTGCTGACGTAAACGCTGCACAATGGTATCATTTTTTACAATGTCAGACACATGACGGTAATTAGTATGAATAGCCTTTTGCTTGACTACGTTATCAAACAGCTGCTAATAATGTGTTGCTAATGTTACACAAACCCTGTTCACAGCTGCCTTCTAAAAATCAGTATCCTTAGAAACGCTTTGAACAGCCGTCAGTGGAGAAAGGCATATAGTTCATTATAACATCGTAATATATACATCATACACCCGTTATATTGCTAAATCTACCCGATTTTTCATATCAACAGAAAAATATACCAGGATATAATCTCTTGAGACTCTCCTGCTTCAGAGCGGTCATAGTTAATGATATGCTAAATGTCGACTTGATTGGTTACAAGGTAGTTTGTGACGTCAGAAACACCAGCGATTTCAAACCGCGTTTTTGAAACTGTCTATAGATCAATGCAGTTTTAAACAGAAAATACACAGCAATGGTGTAGACACTTATGAATTTGCACATGGTTTGTCTTAAAGCATATTAAAAACACCACATAGACATATAAACAACATTAAAAACTTGATTATCACCACAGGGGGACTTTAAACAAATTTAAAAAATAATGTTTATTGTTTATCATCAAAATTTTAATTTTAATTTAAATAAACTTCATTATTTTAGATTTAAATAACAATCTAAATAACAAAAGCACGTAAAATGACTAAAAATTAAAATGAAAACTAAAAACGTAAAAATAAATGCTAAATTTAAAAAAAAAAAAATCACAACAAAATTAAAATGAGAGCTGAAAATAGATTTAAAAGTCTAATTCAGTTGATATCTTAATATAATAACTTTGATATTACATAAATAATAGTAAAATAGAACTGCTCTGGGGCTTTTTTTGCCATTTTATAAAAGCAATAAAGCAATCGAGATCTTGTGATGAAGTGAATTTTCAATGTTTTAGCGTTTTTGTGAACCAAACAACACTTTTCTCCATTATTATATAAGTACATTTTACATTTTATCCCCTTTCTCATATAATTACAGTTCTGGCTCCCTGAAAATTCTCCCTCTCAGCGCTCCCCTCCATTTCCCTCTCCTTCTTTCAATGCATAATCAGAGTGCCGTCCAACAATCCATCCTCTGGTCTGAAGGAGGTCTGGGTTGGCCACGGCCAGCCGAGGCTGCGATGGAAACGGTGATTATCTCAGTGGGACGCCCTCTTAGAGCGAGTCAGACCAGACCTCGGTGACCCGTGCAGCCCGTCTCGCTCTGTTTGGAGGGCAGCTGAAGTCAATCTCTATTTGAGGACGTGGAAATTACAGATGAAGGAAGACGCGCTTCAAATTTACCCGCATTCGCCGGGGTTGCTGTGTCCCCGCTGCCGAGTGTTCCTTTCATCTTTCTCGGTTGTTTCCGAGCATGGAAACTTCTTGAGTCTGTTTGAGTGATGATGAGTGGCAGGTCATGATGGACGAAAGAGAATAAACACTGGTTGAGATGCGGAGCGGTTCTTACGGTGTGTTTGGAGGTGAGAGAAAGTGGTTTGGATAAGTTTAGTGTTGGCAGGCTGCCTTCAGGGCAGAGCTGTGATCAAAGACTAGGCCGCAGGTCAGGAGGAAAAACAAAGCTTGGAGCGATGGAGTCGGAACAGACTGAGATGTTAAAAGCATGGGGTCACATGGAGGCCACAGACATCACGTGCGGTTTAGCATCACTGGCGACTGTAAACTAAAATACCATACTTATATCTATCATAAATAACAGCATCTCAATCTGGCAAACTCTAATCTAATTGGCTGGCTTCATAGATAAATGGCCTACAGTTTACAGACCAATGAACCATACTGCTTGATGGACATTTTTTTATTATTGCGGTTATTTTTAATGTAACTATAAAATGAACATCGCATTGCTGTTGCTGATGTTTTATAAAATAACTTCAATGTATTGTGTCGTTTCACAACTGCTTCGAACGTAGCTCATCTAGATTTTAGATACAGCTTTATTAGAAGTCTATTTATATGAGTGTATGCGTGAGTGTGTTTTGCGTGTGCATTGTATTGAAGAAAGCTCTTGCATAGAGACACAAGCAGAGAGTCCTGACCCTCACTCCATTAGAGGCGGCTCTGTACTTTGTTAATGGAAGAATGAATGTTTGGACGATTAAACTTTATTGGCCACTTCAGATGTTACAGTGACAGAACTGTGTTAGTTGCTACAAGGTGGGAAAGGTCAGCAATTTTCTGAAGCAGTCAACCCACACTAATCTGTTTTTGAGAAGTCAATTCCAGGGACACGAGCTTCACTGCGCATAAGGAATATTATAAACATCAATGAGAATCTTTGAGTCAGCCACCTTAATTTCAGAGGTTAGACTGTTTTTGCAAGCCATAATATATGTGTCTGTCTGTGACTGTTTTCTCTTCTAAACCTTTTAAAGGTGCCACATTACAGCTAGAATTTTTTTTTTTTTTTTCTGAAATGCATTTTTAATGTTAGTCAAGGTTGTACCAGGACCATTTTTACACTTTCTCTTACCTTTAAGACTGTAAATAACCTCCTGTTGTGATTTTTTTTTTTTTTTTTGAGTAACTATTGTACACAAGAGTTAAATTGAGTATATTTCTTTGCGATGGATGGATTGATGGAATCAGAAGGACGGAACCTTATTGGTCAACCATAATGTTTCAAAAGATATATATCTTTTAGGTTACAAAATAACAAACAAAACAAAACAAAAATTTCTCATCTATGTCAGAACTATCATTTTGAGCTTTTAAATTTCATTTTAAGGCTTTAAAATTCTTGTAAGAACAACCTATCATGTCTTAAAGACAAAGAAAAATTTGTGCAGTACCATTCTTCTTTTCTTTTCGGAAAAACAGACCGTTCGATTCTCCTTGAACCAGCTCTGTTAACTGTTAAAGAGTGTCAGTCCATCTTGCCCTTCTCCATACAATAGATATTTTCACACGGCTTTTCACTTCAAACACTTGACCTCTGACTCAGACTCAAACCAAGCAGGGAGCTCGAGCTTCTTTTATTGTGACATTGAGAGAACTACACAGCGAAAAACCTCTAGGGTCCAAACCATTAGCATGGCTTTGAAAATATGTTTTTATGAGCATGTTCTTTTATCGACCAACACCTGGGAAAAGCCATTTGTTGAATGTAAAGCTCTGAGACCACTATTTAAACTTAATTATTTTCTAAATCATTGAGTATGTAATTGGAAATATATGCAAGCTTAATAGCCTATGCATATGCAGCTTCTTGACCAGCTTTTATATATACAGTGGGTACGGAAAGTATTCAGACCCCCTTAAATTTTTCACTCTTTGTTATATTGCAGCCATTTGCTAAAATCATTTAAGTTCATTTTTTTTCCTCATTAATGTACACACAGCACCCCATATTGACAGAAAAACACAGAATTGTTGACATTTTTGCAGATTTATTAAAAAAGAAAAACTGAAATATCACATGGTCCTAAGTATTCAGACCTTTTGCTGTGACACTCATATATTTAACTCAGGTGCTGTCCATTTCTTCTGATCATCCTTGAGATGGTTCTATACCTTCATTTGAGTCCAGCTGTGTTTGATTATACTGATTGGACTTGATTAGGAAAGCCACACACCTGTCTATAGAAGACCTTACAGCTCACAGTGCATGTCAGAGCAAATGAGAATCATGAGGTCAAAGGAACTGCCTGAAGAGCTCAGAGACAGAATTGTGGCAAGGCACAGATCTGGCCAAGGTTACAAAAAAATTTCTGCTGCACTTAAGGTTCCTAAGAGCACAGTGGCCTCCATAATCCTTAAATGGAAGACGTTTGGGACAACCAGAACCCTTCCTAGAGCTGGCCGTCTGGCCAAACTGAGCTATCGGGGGAGAAGAGCCTTGGTGAGAGAGGTAAAGAAGAACCCAAAGATCACTGTGGCTGAGCTCCAGAGATGCAGTTGGGAGATGGGAGAAAGTTGTAGAAAGTCAACCATCACTGCAGCCCTCCACCAGTTGGGGCTTTATGGCAGAGTGGCCCGACGGAAGCCTCTCCTCAGTGCAAGACACATGAAAGCCCGCATGGAGTTTGCTAAAAAACACCTGAAGGAATCCAAGATGGTGAGAAATAAGATTCTCTGGTCTGATGAGACCAAGATAGAACTTTTTGGCCTTATTTCTAAGTGGTATGTGTGGAGAAAACCAGGCACTGCTCATCACCTGTCCAATACAGTCCCAACAGTGAAGCATGGTGGTGGCAGCATCATGCTGTGGGGGTGTTTTTCACCTTCAGGGACAGGACGACTGGTTGCAATCGAGGGAAAGATGAATGCGGCCAAGTACAGAGATATCCTGGACGAAAACCTTCTCCAGAGTGCTCAGGACCTCAGACTGGGCTGAAGGTTTACCTTCCAACAAGACAATGACCCTAAGCACATAGCTAAAATAACGAAGGAGTGGCTTCACAACAACTCCGTGACTGTTCTTGAATGGCCCAGCCAGAGCCCTGACTTAAACCCAATTGAGCATCTCTGGAGAGACCTAAAAATGGCTGTCCACCAACGTTTACCATCCAACCTGACAGAACTGGAGAGGATCTGCAAGGAGGAATGGCAGAGGATCCCCAAATCCAGGTGTGAAAAACTTGTTGCATCTTTCCCAAAAAGACTCATGGCTGTATTAGATCAAAAGGGTGCTTCTACTAAAGACTGAGCAAAGGGTCTGAATACTTAGGACCATGTGATATTTCAGTTTTCCTTTTTTAATAAATCTGCAAAAATGTCAACAATTCTGTGTTATTCTGTCAATATGGGGTGCTGTGTGTACATTAATGAGGAAAAAAAATGAACTTAAATGATTTTAGCAAATGGCTGCAATATAACAAAGAGTGAAAAATTTAAGGGGGTCTGAATACTTTCCGTACCCACTGTATATATATATATATGAGTACTGTTACTTTGGACATACATACTTCTTTTGTCACATACTGTTTTTTTAGGGAAGTATGCGAAATCACACCTAACACAAACCCTAATGTCAATCTAAGTTGTCCAAATGTCATAAAGATAGACAGACAGACAGACAGATAGATAGATAGATCAAAATTAGAAAAGGATAATAGACAATATAAGAGAATCTAAAGTAAGATGTAAATGTTTCCAACAATTATTAATCAACTTTAGGTAATTTGGAGTATAATGAACTATAAACAGAGGCAATAAAAGGACAATTATGAGACAAAATTAACACACTTGTTAATTTGCCATATTCATATCCATATATAAATGTGACCCGTTCGTGAAATCATTTTAAAGAGAGCGACGCGTCAGTTTTGATTACCTTATTCATAATGTCCTGCTTGAATGATCTCAGTCTTCATTAGGCAAGGAGACAGAAGCTTACTTAACGATAATGACGGCGCACAAAAGCGCAGCTCAATCAGGAGTTGGCTCCTGTCAGAGGAGGCGGCATCGTAACGTCTACAGCTGAAGGGGTTCAACCAGCTGCCTCAGGTGTAACAGCAATGGGATCTTCGCCTTCTGCCCTCCCAGTGGAATACATCAACTCTGGGAGACAATCAGGTGTTCATACAGCCGCCTCTCATTACATAGCCCAGTGCGTACGGTTAAAACGAGGCACGTGTCAAATGCAAATGGACTGAACTTGAGTTTTGGGAAGTTTAGATTGTTCTCGGGACAGCTGGTTTCCCTCTAGAAATTGGGAGGAAAACAAGTACTGAAGCTGTATGATGAGAAAAGTAGAGAGTAAAAATAGTTATTCCAGATTACAGACTGTCAGAGAGTGTGAGAGATGTTTAATTATAATCCAGATTATAAATAAAATTGTTGCTAAGTACCAAAATTTATGTATACATATAATTTATATACTATTTTAGTATTTATTAATATTTAGATTTTGCTTTTATTTGTATATTTTCAGTTTAATTTTAAGTTTAGTCATTTTGTTATGTTATTTAGATTTACTTTTTTATTTCAGTTCAGTCGTAGTATTTTTTTTTATTACTTAAACTTACTTTTCTTAAGTTCTTTATCTAATATTTTATTTTATTGCAGCTTTATTTCAGTAACCAAAAATGATGTTTAATAATTTTTTAGTTTTTGTTAATAACAACAATGAACCACACAAACCTAATTCAAACAGTAAATCAATATATATACGTATTATTTGTCGCTATGCATCCAAACATAACCACATAAGATAAGCTTTGAAGAACTGTAAAGTGTACACATGCATTTTTGTACATTTGTACAGGCGCAATCTCATTAATTTACATTTAAAAAATGTGTAATATTACACATTTCAGTGCCTGAGCTAGTACTTTTTACATACAAATACCTATGAATACCAATGAGATCACATTGGGTTTTCAAACTGTCATATATTTTAATGAAGGATAATTAAAATGCTATTAGCTATAATGTCTGAATGCTCAAGAGAGACAGATATCAAGAACTCAGTTAATTATTGAGAGGTAAGAGTAAATGTTATCACAGGTTAGCGTATGACATTATTACTGCTAAGTGTTCTTAATTGACAAATGAAATAATGTAAAACAGGGCTAAAAATACTAAAAAAAAAAGCAGGTTTAGTGTCCTTGCAGCATGTCTTGTTTTTTAATCTCCATCCTTGTTTATTTAATTTCTTTTTTCTTATTTGGAAATGCCAGCCATCTGGCCGCTAGTGTTCCTGGCAGTAACTAATTCTAGCAAACATTCTGCCATTTATTGCTATCATGACACGCCATAAAAAATTATTCTTTCATTAATAATGTATTTATGGGCTGAGGAGGAACAAGTGAAAATGTGTATCTTTCACTCAAATGAAAGAGTGCAGCAGGAGGGCGAGAAAAAGAGACAATCTAATTACGGCAAATCCGCCTCAGATATACTCCAAATCATTGTTAAGGTGCTAATAAGCTGTCGGAGGTGTCAACACAGAGCGGTTATTGGCTGGACTTTTCAAAATAATGGGTTTCTTAGCTGAACTTTTCTAAAATAATCACTGTTTTCAAATAGGTTTCCTGGACACTCCCCCATCTGCTATTGGTCAGGCAAACAGATAGTCCCGCCCCAAACTCACGCCATTGGTTGAGCTGTGCTGGAATGCTCAAACGGAGTCTATTGCTGCATCCGAAACTGCATACTGTAAAGTAGGTACTTCAACTTGCTTCGCAACCATTAAAAAAAGCATGTTCTAGGGATGTCCGGAGCCAATGTCAAGGATTGGTATTGGGGCGATTAAGCAGTTTTTTAACTAATTTGTTTCGGCTATCCAAAGCCCAATCCTTTATTTTACTGTATACGCAGGTGTCATCCAGTAGGTGGCGATATGCACCTTCAAGTGTGTTTGCCAACTGCCATTAAAAGGAAAAGAAGCAACACAAATGTTCATAAGTGATCTGAAGGTCTGTTCTTGCGCATTCTGATTAGTATATTTGATATTCTAAAGTAATTTAGTTACTGTTTATTTTTAATCGACCGTCAGACTTTCTGAGACATTGGTGCTTCTCAAACGGAAGGCTGCGTCCTAGTAAAGCTCTGGTAAAGCGTCATCAAGTGCAGCTATCTCAATTTAAAGGATCCTTGGAAGGCACCCTATATGTTCGGAAAGGAAATTACGCATTCAGTGGGGCGCCTGAAGGGTCATGGTGATGGGGGGAAAAAAAATGAGATCCGCAGCAAGCTTAACCATGTCCCTTTAGGGGCTCCTTTCCGAATTCGGATCCAAATTCCCCGAAACTCCAAAATCAGTTCTTCATTAGGACCCCACACAATCCCATTGTTTCAAATTGCTTTTCATAGGTACTCTCTTTAGCGCCTATTTACAATCGTACAAAATCATGTTATGATAAATGCTGTTTTTGCATACTATATAGTAGGGAAGCATTCGATTTTGGACGCATTATGTGTTTACACTCTTGTTGGGAATCAACCTAACAGTAACATACTTAAAGTTGTTCATCCACATTGTGCTGGAAAATGAGAAAGTAACCGTTAAATCTCTGTGATACTCTGGTCTAGATATGGCTTGAGTCCCTCTTTCAATGGTAATTTTATTGTACGATAGCTATACGCTAGCATTCCAATGATATTCTAATTCAGCTAATATACTCAATTCTAATGCATCGTAATCGTGCTTCCATTTTAAAACATTCTGGCAGCTCTTTTGGGTTGTTTTTATAGATTGTATGGATTCTGGAACAGTAAAGTCCTTGGTGTGATGATTGCACACAGCCAAGGTTGCTGTGATCTCCTTAAATGTAAGCTGTCAAACACTTTCAGTCCACCCTCATCGCTGCTGTGGTTGTTTCTGTGCTGTGAAGGTCGAATGAAGTCTCAGACAGACCCTTCTCGAATAAAACATCTGGGAAAATTCACACTGAAAGTTACGTTTAAAGAGCACTGGTTAGTCTGGACCAGTGCTTGAAGTAGTGCTTATTTAATAAATCTTTTTCTACTTAATAGTTTTCTACTATAATAAGTATATACCATGAAATGTCTATAAACAGACCTAATATACAGCCTATATTTCTTTGCCAAAGGAAACAGTGGTCTGTTTAGTACCACTGCTGGCCTGATTTTGAACTAGATTTCTGGATATGAAAAGGTTTGCGGCACTGAATATTTGAAACATATTCAGGAATTTAGTTTGAAGTAGTTGCAAGTAAGCAAGATGTTTCCATATATTCGCTAAACCACCACTTTTGATGCACACCATTTTATTACCCATCCCTAAAAGTAACAAGCAATTAATTGTTTAATATGTCAGCACTTTCATACATGAATGGATGGTTCTTGTCCAAAATAAGTCAAGGGTCAAGCTTTTGCATGCATATGGCCAATGCAAGTGCACAGTGATGTAGTACATACTTATTAGTGTATGTACTTTATTTTTGCACTTAATTAGGGATGCACCAATATAAAAAAATTTGGCCGATACCGATAACCGATAATTCTTTATATTTGAAAGAGATAACCGATGTATTGGCAGATAAATCTAAATCCAAATTTTTATATAATTTTTGAGAGTCTGATTACAAAAACAAAAATCTCACTATTAAAAGCCATGTCTCAAGCACACAATTATAATGTTCTCATTATAATTTTATGTAGCCAGTATTGCACTTCAAATGTTGCACTTAACTGTATTTTCCTTTTTGAAGTGACTCCAATCATATTTCAAGCAATTCAAAATCATCGTGGTGAACAGTGTGCATCTGAAGTGTCTCATCTGAAGAAAATAATCCATTATTTATCGGCTTTAATATATATCGGCCAAATGTTCTTATGGGGCCGAAAACAATAACATTAAAAATGAACAGATTCCTGCAGATTCCTCAGTTTCAAGGATTTTTTGCATATTTGAACCCTTTACAGCAGTGACTGTATGATTCTGAGATCCATCTTTTCACACTGAGGACAACTGAGGGACTCAAACACAACTGTTAGAAAAGGTTCAAACATTCACTGATGCTCCAGAAGAAAAACATGATGCATTAATAGACGGGGGGTGATTCATTTTGAATTTGAAGATCAAGGTAAATTGTACATAATTTGTCTTCCGGGAAAAATTTAGGTATCTTCTGTCGCTTCCAGAGGGCAGTACTAAATGAAAAAAATGATATTTCAACAAAAAGAGAAAAATGTGGACATCTTTATCCTGTTCAAAAGGTTTCACCCCCGTCTATTAATGCATCGTGTTTCCTTCTGGAGCATCAGTGAATGTTTGAACCTTTTTTAATAGTTGTGTTTGAGTCCCTCAGTTGTCCTCAGTGTGAAAAGACAGATCTCAGAATCATTCAGTCACTGCTGTAAAGGGTTCAAATATGCAAAAGTGCTTGAAACTGAAGAATCTGCAGGACCTGGAGGATTTTTCTGAAGAACAGAGCTCAGTTTAACTGCTCAGAACAAACAAGAGACTCATGAAGAACCATCACACAACAAACAAACAGTCGTAGATCATCCAGGTAACCACACACATATTAAGAACCAAGGGTTCCCAAACTTTTGAACAGGGTCATTTTAATAAATTCAGCTATTTTCTGTCTTGTGGACTTTATGTAAACATCTTTTATGTAAAATATCTTACTCAGGACAGTACTAAATAAAGAATAACATGCATTTTGTATGATCTCTCTTATTTTGTTAAAATTATTCACATTTTCACAGATTCTGCAAGGGGTTCCCAAACTTTCGCATACCACTGTATATCGTCTGATACTGATATGGTGGCCGATATATCATGCATCCCTACACTTAAGCATAGCTTTTCCCAGCTGTCTAAGACCCTTTCAGAACAGAAAACAGCTTGTGACCCATCAGTTGAGTATGTTTTAGGCCTAACAGTCTGTGTCTAGTGAGAGTGACGGTTCATCTTGTCAAGCAGTACTTGAGATACAGAAAAAAAACGTGTAAACTCACAATTGGTTGTTTTGTTGGTGCAAGAACACCTTTCGTCCTTCCTTCGACACCTTCTTCGTCTCATCTGGATAACTATTAATATGACAAAGAGGTGAGAGTCGCCCCCGCAAATAAACATGCAGCACTGCGTGATTTATATCCAGTGCCAACACTCTTTATTAGACTGTCAATACATTACCTGTTGTCTATTTGCAGCTGTCGAGGCTGAATACACAGACAGGCCAAGAGGAGAATAAATGCATCTGCGGCGGGTGAGAAAAGCCTCCGGTGATGAGACCCGTGATGGACAGAGTGGTAATTGTGCGGCGGACCGGATGCGTTCCTGCATCCCGGCGTGTGATGAGCGCTCTTTCCTCTGGATCTCGCCGTGTGTCTACGCCCCGAGCCGATGTTTACCCTGCTCTGAGCTTGCTTTGCCTGTCGATTGGAGTGGGGAAGATATTGCGTGTCAAGTGCTCTCCTGGGCTAAACTATCATTTCAAAGTGTTATCACACAATCCTGACTCCCAGGGGCCGCCCGCCTGCCAGCCGTACGGAGGCGCTGGAGGAGCTCCAGACTTTTGCCAAGCTCAGCGTATGCAGGGCGGCAGACAAAGCAATGGCAACACAGCAAGGGCACTGAGGATGCAAATGAGGGCAGGTTGTGCAGGTAACACTCCAATAAACCAAATGATTAATCATGTCTTGTATATTCATGGCAATAAAAAGCATGTTCCATCAAATAAATGTGTTATTTTGGGTCTCAGTGACACCTGTTTTCATAGGACAGTGGAAAGAAGACTGGAAACAACTGGAAGAAGATAGGTAATAGGATTATTATATGGTTTGTTTTCGATGTAAATATTTATTGTCCATTCACACAAAGTGTATTTTATGATTGGAATTTTTTTTTTGCCCCTTCAAAATATATTTTTAAGTATATTTTGGCATTTGAATTTTTTAAATAAAATATATTTTATATCTGAAAAATATTTTTTCTAAAGCCATGCTGTTTACTTATATTTTTGGCCATTTATAGATTTTAAATGTAAATATATATTTTTTAAATACATTTTGTATTCACACACAATATATTTTAAGATTGGAAATGTACTTTCTTGCCCCTCGAGGTACTTTTTTAAAAAATGCAATATATTTTAAATTTGAAAATATATTTTCGGCCATGCTTTGTACAACATATATTTAGAACATATATATTTTCCAGAAAAAAAAATATGGTAAACATATGGGAAACACCCACTTTTCAATTTGTGGCATTTATATGTTCTAACAATTATATACTGTATATGATGTTTATAGTAGAACCCTAAAACAGTGTCAGATAACTTAATATTTCATATAAAATTTAATATAATCTTAAATTCATATTCTAAAACATTTTTCTAAGCATTTTTGTATGTGTGGCTAATGACAGCATAAACTCATTTTACCTAATGGACATGCAGGGTCAAAGTACAAGAGGGTAAAGGTCAGTAAGTTGCATTTTAAATAATTTTGTGTTACTAATTGGATCACCCCTGAATAGGGCAAATCTGAGCAAATTAATTTTGTAGTCCTAGTGTCATTTCAAGGACATCTCCAACAGTGACATCTGTTGTTCTCAGCAGTCGACTCCAGTGTGTCTTCTTTATCGCACGCTAATATTTGTCATGCAAGTGTCTCGCCCTAAAACACAGTTCTTGTTTATTTCATTCCATTACTTTGTTGTCAGACTTATCAATTATCATACAGATATGATAGAAAGATTTTGCATACTATTTTACATTGTTAATTTAACAGACACTAGTGTTGTCATATCTTCAACCACAAAGCCACATAATGTCATTTAGCTTATATTTAACATATTTAACTACATGTGAGGTTATTCCAAGTCAGAATATAGAATATTCAGTGGTAAATAATGCAAGCTGGGAACTGATTGCTATACAATGGGATTTGACTGCATAGTAAAATGTACTCTTTTCCCCATCTTTGCAATCCTGTAAATGTTAATGCCTGTACATTTTGATAAAATATCACAAAAGCAAAGAGTTTTTTCCCCAGAGGAAGTTATTCTCTATAACTCAATGTGTCACTGCTTCTGAACTCCCTGAATCGCCTCGATTGTACTCTCGGGTTTTCTTCCAGGAACGAACACGTCACAATATTCCGTCCATATTTAAATAATTCCCGTCAAGCAACTTTGAAAAGGTCCCCTTTAAAACATCCAGGCAAAGTTGAGACTCTTAGAGCCCACCCAACATGGCGGCTGTTTCCCTAGCTTCTCTTAAGTAAAGGATTAGCACATCTAATTGCGCACCAATAGCCAAACTCTTTTAGCTGATAAGGTGCCGCATGAGTAATGCATTTCTGTCTTCCTCTGAGCGCCGTAGACACAGACAGGATTTACTCCTGCCTCAAATCCGTCTCTCCTCTTGTGCGAACAGGCTCAGAGGGAACGTTCTGCTGGCTCTATCTACATAAGCAATCAAATCAAAAGGCGCATTCACGTAGTCTCTTCAATTTAGCCGTACTATGCAGACGGGGCACTGCTGAAATTGTTTCTCCTTTTCTCTCTTGTTGACTTTATCATCATTTAACTCTCAGCTTGGCTTGAAGGAAGCAAATGACAAACAACATCTGAAACTTAGTTTGTTGGTAGAAAGTTGACATTTGAGTTGCTGATAAATTCATCCAAATTCACCACCAAACCAGGGTTGCCAGGTTAATGCTCAAATATACCACTACTAAAATATTTTGGACAGGGTAACAACATTACAAAATTGGCCAAGTTTAAAAATGTAAAGTTCAAAATGTATTTTATTTTAGCTGATGCAAGGAAGTTTTAAGGTAGGGCTGGATTTTAGCATCAATATCCGCAATAGTCACATTGCAGAATGTGCGATATCAAGTGTAGGGATCAAAGTTGATCCATGTTCCATAAGGATAAGGCATCACGGTTCAAAGTGCACGATTCATGGATTAATTGTAGAGTAATAGAGTAAAAGTTTACCATTTGAATGTATTTTAGGTCCTGTCACTTTAAACATTCAAGTGATTTTAAACCATCTGAGCTCAAGAAGATGCGAAAGAGAACTCAGTTCGGAACTGACACGCTGTTTTCTGTGCGCATTTTCTGGTGTCGGTGGTTTAGAAATTAAATTAAAAGTACTTTTTTTATTGAAATATAAATGCTGAGTATGTGTATGGGTTAGAAATATTATATTAAAATAATATAAATACAAAATGAATCAAATTTATGTGATATTTCAAACTTAAAACATGTAAACTTAAAGCTGTTAAAACTACTTCAAACTTTCTGGTCTAGTTTTCTCAAGCCAACTTTAAAGTTTGTTTATGAACTTTACTCATCTAGTTGCTAATTAATGTCCTAATTTGGATGATTACATGATTTCATTTTTTATTAATTTTTTATATATTTTGCTATTTTTCTCGTTTTAAAAAAGTGGTCTGTACAACATGGTCTGTACAACATGAATAAATGCTATCTGTCTTAATGAGTTTATGAGCTTCTAATGCTTTTTGGTCTTTTAAAATATACAAAATGTCTGATCTACAAAAATCAAATGTTTATAGCAATAATAATACAATGGATAAATGCTCTTCATCATGATATGGCCCATTAGCACTCGAGGAAAAAGATAGATTGTGCAACATCAGAGAATGTCAGAAATAGAAAGTTGCCATGGATCGAAGTATTGCGTATCTGATTTCATGCCCGTTTGCATGTGCAGCTCGTTCCGTGACTCTGAGTGTTACGGTGTGGAGCCTGAGTGAAAAGCTCTCTCATGAATGAAACATCGCAGCTAATGAAACGAACCGCTCCAGTTACACTGGCTCACACGCTCATGCACACGGATACAAACGCGCTTCACGTGCACCACAACATGCACAGGCAGCCTATGTATATTTGATGCTGAAAATAGTAACATTTTCTCCATTGTCAGGGGGTGGAGGGCATAGCTTAGAAGATGAGAGGTTGGATGGCAAGACCAGGTGATGGAGTTGACTGCACTTGGTGGTTTCCGTGCAAAAAAGGCACGGTCTGAATGTGCGTGCAGCTCTGGCGGTCTCACAGACTGAGTGGCCCATGAGGCCTTGCTGCCGTGTCTTAGCCTGCGTGACTCAGATTGAGTGAAGTTTTAAAGAAAAACAGACCATACACGAGGAACAAACTCCAATCTCTGACCTCCAACTGGTCAGAATCGTTTTCGACACAAAGACTGAAAATAATCAATCCTCCATCTGTGTCTCTTGAATTAAAGATCTTCTACCAAACCCGAGCCTAACAAGGCCTACAAACTGCTGGGTTTGAGATGGCTTTGAGGTCAGTTTGTTCGGATTTGAAAAGTGAAAATAACATAAATATCTTGTTTTAATCTTTACCTAATACTGTAAAAATAGAGTGTGCAAAAAAAAAAATGTCCTAATTTACAGTATTAAGGGTTGTGATGGAACTGCAGGAGTTGTGAGAAAATAAAAAACCCATTTGGTGTAAAATGAAAAATTACATTTTAAAATGTAAAATAGAATTAAAAATTATACTCTGATTTTAATATTAAATAATTATAAAATAATGTTTCCAGATAACATTTTAATAATTTGTTTTGGCTTCAGTGCTATAAAAAGACAATTATTAAATTTTGAAAACATATTGTCTTTATAGTATAACACTATTTTTTTTTTTTTTTTACATTACACACACACACACACACATAACAAATCTCCAATACACACACACACACATATATATATATATATATATATATATATGTATATATATATTACAATTGAAGTTTAACAGAATTAGAGAATTAAAGGTTTGCGCAAAAATGTAAAAATCGAATTATATATATTGAATATTCAAGTAAATTATTTAGACAAAAAGGGGTTCAGTTGCCAAAAAAAAAGTTTTGGGAACCCATTCTAAAAACAGGACTTATTATAGTAATGTTGTAATATATGCAGTATGGACTATAATTGAACAGACACTTCAGTACATGCTGCCTAATTTATCTTGCCAACACGGTCGTCTATCTTGAGGACATTTTCAGGTTTTGAAGGTGAAAAAGTTTTAAGGTTCAGTTATTGCACAGTATGCTGCTAATTTTACTGAAGAACGTGTTCACATAAAGACAGAAGTGGTTCGCTTTCATCCATCGTGCTGAACTTTTATTTCCCTTCAAAAAGGAGAAGATGCTATCCGACACAAAGCGCTGCTGCTCAAACACCCATGAGGAAACACGCTGGCCTGTAAGTTGCACGCGGGAGAGTAAGACCAGCGGTGAGAGGTTCAGCCAGCGAACACGGGTGCCCAGAGGACGGACCGGAGGAGAAAATCAGGCTAGGGCAGCAGATCAATGCACATAAATTCTGTGCTCCATTTCTACATGCGTTTTCCCCCCACTTTTCCTCATTGGAGTTCTTAATGAGAGCCGGATTGAAACGTGCTGATTCCCTCAAATTTATTTTTGGCATGGACATTAGTGTAATTTGCATAGAGTAATCAGACCGGTAATCAGTCTTGCTTGGTTGTTTGTCCACACAAACACGCACAGCGATACAGGTGTGAAATGTTGCCAGCAACTCTCTTTTGCCTTCTTTTTATCCATAACTACATCCATATGTGGATTTGCATCTATTCATTTCTATTTGGACTGCACTGTAATTCAGCTATGTGGGGGCGATATGATATGTTAATTTTGTCAATCAAAACCAATAGTAAGAAAAGCATCACCGCTACTAATGCTAATATTTAAGGATTTAAGGAGAGGTGTGGTCATTTTCAACACAATCAAATGTACATATGAAATAAAAATCCCAGAAAACTTATGTGAAAGGAGAGACTCAGCATTAGAACACCTTCGAAAGTGCATAGAAACACACATTGCTGCAATATTTGCATTTGCTTTGCTTTGCTTGTGAAAGTGTTAAAATCTCATATTCTGTTAATAGTGAGACTTTTAGGCCATATCAGTTGATCTGAATTTCAAAAATGTTGGAAGGATGAGACAGACACCCGTCTGGGGTAACATACCCATCGCTGCGCATCTGCATACATGCCGCCGCCCCCTTGTACTACGCCGGTGGGGGAGCTACGGCATGCTGGGAAAACAAACCACAGCAAGATCAATGTGTTAACTAGGACAGTTCCAAACTTTTCAAGTAGTATTCACACTGCCTTCGAAACACACAGCCTCGAAAGAGAATTGCTGTAACCGAAGGGGATGCTGTTTTGAATCTGTTCACATGTTGACCTTTGGGTTTATGCATAAATTGTTAATGCGTTAATGCGAAAAGTGAGTTTCTAGACTTTTTGATGTGTTTTAGATTTTGTGCTATCTTGAATGTAAGGGTGAATCTCAAACAGTCATAAAAAGCAAAAATAATAAATAAAAAATTTTGCATTGTTATTTTTTTTTACATATATTATGGCATTTTCATGACAAAAAAAAAATGTATTACAGTAATGCAAATGAGAATAATGTGAATCACATTTTTGATAGTAAATGTGCTTTGCCATGTTAGTCATACAATATTAAAACAATATCATACTTGCAAGTCTATTAAGCCCATTCCCGCCACATAAGAAAAAAAAACATAATTATGACATAAAAAGTTTAAATTATTACATACTAAATCATATTTATGAAATGAAAAGTCGAAATTATGACATACTAAATCATGACGAACATCCATGTAAATAAATTTGTCGAACTACTTATGCTGAATTTATAGTGTCCAAGCCTTACAAATTCAAAAATCGGTCCGTTTCGGAGTAGTTAACATTTAGGAGGCAGCACAATTTAGTGGTGTTTTTATACAACAAAAAGTTAATAATGAATAACTTACCTTTTAAACCCCAAATCGGTGGTTACTTGTTTGTTTTGGTTAACCAATGAAAATATTCCCCAACAAAAACGACGGTTTCTGCACCATCACTCTTTTTTCCCCTTTCTGAATGAATGAGCGTTTTGAACAAATTGGTTGGGTGAATAATTCAAATGACTCACTCATAAAGACAGTCACCTGAATGTATAAGCATTTTTAACGAATCGGTTGAATGAGTCAATTAATGTACAGTAAAAGACAGTTACAGCTGCCATCCACTGGTGTAACTAATCTACAGAAAGAGTAGGCTAATTAAAAAAAACAAAAACAAGACTACAGTCTATATAAAAGAAAAAATATTCTTATATTTTATATATATTCTTTAGATAATGAAAAAATGACCTCCGGCATGTTTTTAAGAGATTCAGCCATACTGTCTAAGATATATTTTGCCTTGCATAACATCCGCTAATATATATAATATAGTTTTTTGTTTTTTGGAAAACAATAACTTTAGTTCAACTCCATAAGGAATCGTATCTGATTCTAAGAAAGTGTCCTTGGAATCAATAAGGATCATTTAGGAGGTTGACGTGTTTTTATGGTGTCTGTTGAATCAGTTATTGAGCCAGTTGTTGTTTGTGTTGTTCGTACAGACAATGCCCACCCACAAGAACGATAAATAATGGATGAAATTTTTATTTTAGTGTTCAAAACAGTCTCCTAGGGTAAAGAAAACACTGGAATCCGTTCATTACTCATTGACACAAATATCTACCCTCCACAAAAATCTGCCGCACTAACGGAAGCACTTTGAGCTCTATTGTGCGAATCTCTTTGCGGTAATAAGCTCCGTGAAGTTGAATCTGCGGTCAGGCCTCTCTGTGACTAACAAGGTTTAATCCGGGCCAACAACACATGGAACCGCCTGATTCAGCATTCACCCCGTACCATTTGCGTTTTCTCGGCCCTTGAAATATCTTATCTTCTGAATTAGAGCTTAATTTCTCCTCTGTCTGGTTGATATCTCCAGGGGCGTGATAATTTGCACAGCATGGATTGTATCAGATTCATGCAAATAAGGATCATCGGTGACAGACTTTGCTTATAACATCAAAGGGAAAGTTTGAGTGGTTAGGGTGCACGCCGAGGCCAGCAGAGTAAAGGTTTTGCATTGAAATGATGCCAATTTGCATATATGCTAATGAGGGTACTATTACATTTTATCAGTAGGCTAACTTATGAATTTCTGGTCTCAGGCTAGGGAAACCCTTATTCGACTTGTTCAGGTAATTAGGTCACTCACTGTAGATCTCTTTAATTCTTTATGCATGCAAGTATGAGAGTGTTATGACTCATGGTAGAGTCATGAGATTCATTAGGCTAATTAAGAGCCGCTTACAGTACGAGTTCACAGAATCATACAGAATATATTTGTAGCACATAAATGTTTAATTATTTTCTTTCCAACTTATTTGTGATCATTTTTATATGTTAGCCCAGGGTTTATTGTTGCCACAAATTCACACTTTCCATTGTACAAGTGGGTCATGTGAAATTTATTTTTCTTTACGGATACTGTGTGCAAGTACAAACACTATACATGCACAACAACACTGGAAACTCAAGGTGCTCATGAATGTTTAATCAAAGAGTTTGTAAAAATTGCACGTATCGCAAATGTTTGGGCAACAACGAGAACACCACTGTTTGCATTTTGTCCCTTTGGACAACTGTGGACACTCACATTGAAATGTATTTGTCTTAAACACAGTTGGTGACAAGAGTAATTTATGGTGTTGTTTACAGTGTCCAAATTAATATCAAATGTGCTTTGCATACTGATTTCTGACATCAGTATTTTTTAAAAGTGAAATTTATATATATAGAGAGAGCTGTCAAAATAATTAATCTAACATAAAAGTTTGTAAATATATGTGTGTATGCATGTATATATATATTTATATTAGAGGTGCACCAATACTACATTTCTCTGCTGACACCGATTATTCAGAATGATATCGGCCGATCTCTCCCAAATAATGTTGCAAACTATACACCCTCTCATTTGGTACACTACAATATTAGAGGTTACAATTAACAACAGAAGTTTTATATTCAGCTGCTGTTTATTTTCAGATACAATAACTACACTCAAATAAAAACTGAAATGTTTGTATAAAACTTAGTATCACATAAGGTAGTTTTCATAAGCACTTGTTGTCTTCATGGCAAATTTGCACAAACATAATTAACAGTAAACAAGCTCCTCTCTAGTGTTATATACATACATACATATTATATATATATATATATATATATATATATATATATATATACAGATATATAGATATATAATAGACAGATATATATATATATATATAGATAGACAGACAGACAGATAGATAGATAGATAGCTAAGGAACTGTGAACATTGGAAAACATTCCTGAGGTAAATTTGACATAATGTGACATTGTTCACAAGCTGTTTTTTGACGTCTTGCTTTTGACGTTGAAGCACAAATAAAGTGATTACATGAGACGAGATACAATCTGCTAAGTTGTACTAGGCTATACCTTTCAACATACCTCTTATGATCATGTTTTTCGAGATATAACTTGTATTGAAGAGGAAGAAAAGACTCGCGCTGCCGCCTGAGCTGAGGCATTACAGCGATCTGACACGTCACATTTAAGAGCGTCAAAACGCCATTTATTGTTTGAATTTCATGATAAAATGGACAGAATTTGAAAACTGAACCTTTTATTCTTATCAGAAGTAACAAAGCACAAAGCCTTTTGCGATTATTGGATGGGCGCTGCAAATAATATTTAATGTAGCAAATAATAAAAATAAAAACGCAGACCTGGCAACCCTGGCTTGAAATACGGGTGACTCATAGGGTCAAAAAGAGCCTGCTTTAGCATCACTATTTTTAAACTGTTAATGCCTTAAAATTCAACACAAAAGCTGGTTTGCCAACTGCTAAGAAGAAGAAGAAGAAGAAATTCAACACAAGAGTGACACAGTATATGTATGAGTTGCAGTCTAAACACGTTTTTCTCTGCACCCTTTTGATTGACAGGATATAATCGGCCCTGATCATCAATCGGCCGATACTGATTGTTGGCCGATACATCGGTGCATCTCTAGTATACATATATATAAACTTGTGATTAATTGCGATTAATCGATTTATATAAGCATTCAAAATTCAGATAAATTTAACTAAAATTCTTGATTTTGTCTCAACTATTGGTTTTATGTCTTTGTCACAACTACGCTAACAATTTAATATTTGTGCAATCTGTTATATCACAGCTGTAAAAATGACTAATCTCTAGTCAAAACTCTTCTGTGCCATAATATCATTATGTGCATTATGTTGTGTGGGTGGGCAGCACATTGCTGTACAGCTTGTTGTGTGACCTCCTGGCGTCCTATCTGACTGTGCTCACTCAACGGGAATGAGAAAGTGATGGAGGACAAGTTTCGTACATCGCCACAACACACATCCACAACACTGAACTCGGTTATCTCAGACAGGCTGAGGCTGTGAAACGAGGCTGTCTTTGAATTGAACTCGTCTCATCTAAGAGTTTTGTGGGACAGACTAAATATTTGACATCCAACTGCGGAAGAAAGTCACTTTAGCTGTCTGTGGGAAGTGCAAATCAGTTCAGTGTTGACAATATGCTTCTTTTTAGTCAAACAGAAGCCCCAAATGTATTTGGACACATAAAAATGTCTAAATCTCATGTGTTAAATAAAATATCAAACATGTTATTTAACTAACTTCACTTCCTTCATCATTTTTGTTCAATGATCAAAAAGTATCCAAATTATAATGGCCAAGAGAGCTCAACGTGCTGCAACTGAAGAAAACACATGCAAACAGAAAAAACTCCAACTAAGAAAACATCTTCACATGCGCTACAAATACTCAAAACGCAACCAAATATAGAAACACGCTCCAAATACTCACAACTAAATCAAATACAGAAATGCGCTACAAATACTCAAAACGCAACCAAATATAGAAACACGCTCCAAATACTCACAACTAAATCAAATACAGAAATGCGCTACAAATACTCACAACTAAACCAAATACAGAAATGCGCTACAAATACTCAAAACGCAACCAAATATAGAAACGCTCCAAATACTCACAACTAAACCAAATACAGAAATGCGCTACAAATACTCACAACTAAATCAAATACAGAAATGCGCTACAAATACTCACAACTAAACCAAATACAGAAATGCGCTACAAATACTCAAAACGCAACCAAATATAGAAACGCTCCAAATACTCACAACTAAACCAAATACAGAAATGCGCTACAAATACTCACAACTAAATCAAATACAGAAATGCGCTACAAATACTCACAACTAAATCAAATACAGAAATGCGCTACAAATACTCACAACTAAACCAAATACAGAAATGCCCTACAAATACTCACAATGCAACCAAATACAGAAATGTGCTGCAAATTCTCACAACTAAATCAAATACAGAAATGCACTACAAATACTCACAACTAAATCAAATACAGAAATGAGCTACAAATACTCACAACTAAACCAAATACAGAGATGCGCTACAAATACTTACAACACAACCAAATACAGAAATGCGCTACAAATACTCACAATGCAACCAAATACAGAAACGCGCTACAAATACTCACAACTAAACCAAATACAGAAATGCGCTACAAATACTCACAATGCAACCAAATACAGAAACGTGCTGCAAATTCTCACAACTAAATCAAATACAGAAACGCGCTACAAATACTCACAACTAAATCAAATACAGAAATGCGCTACAAATACTCACAACTAAACCAAATACAGAAATGCGCTACAAATACTCACAACGCAACCAAATACAGAAATGCGCTACAAATATTCACAACTAAATCAAATACAGAAATGCACTACAAATACTCACAGTGCAACCAAATACAGAAACGCGCTACAAATACTCACAACTAAATCAAATACAGAAATGCGCTACAAATACTCACAACTAAATCAAATACAGAAATGCGCTGCAAATACTCACAACTAAACCAAATACAGAAATGCGCTACAAATACTTACAACACAACCAAATACAGAAATGCGCTACAAATACTCACAATGCAACCAAATACAGAAATGCGCTACAAATACTCACAACTAAACCAAATACAGAAATGTGCTACAAATACTCACAATGCAACCAAATACAGAAACGCGCTGCAAATTCTCACAACTAAATCAAATACAGAAACGCGCTACAAATACTCACAACTAAACCAAATACAGAAATGCGCTACAAATACTCACAACGCAATCAAATACAGAAATGCGCTGCAAATACTCACAACTAAACCAAATACAGAAATGCGCTACAAATATTCACAATGCGCTACAAATACTCACAACTAAATCAAATACAGAAATGCGCTACAAATACTCACAACTAAATCAAATATAGAAATGCAGTACAAATACTCACAACTAAATCAAATACAGAAATGCCCTACAAATACTCACAATGCAACCAAATACAGAAATGCACTACAAATACTCACAGTGCAACCAAATACAGAAACGCGCTACAAATACTCACAACTAAATCAAATACAGAAATGCGCTACATATACTCACAGTGCAACCAAATACAGAAATGTGCTGCAAATTCTCACAACTAAATCAAATACAGAAATGCGCTACAAATACTCACAACTAAATCAAATACAGAAATGCGCTACAAGTACTCACAACTAAACCAAATACAGAAATGCGCTACAAATACTCACAACTAAATCAAATACAGAAATGCGCTACAAATACTCACAACTAAATCAAATACAGAAATGCGCTACAAATACTCACAACTAAACCAAATACAGAAATGCGCTACAAATACTCATTACACAACCAAATACAAAAACGCGCTGCAAATACTCACAATGCAACCAAATACAGAAACGCGCTGCATATACTCACAACTAAACCAAATACAGAAATGCGCTACAAATACTCACAATGCAACCAAATACAGAAATGCACTATAAATATCCACAATGCAACCAAATACAGAAACGTGCTGCAAATACTCTCAACGCAACCAAATACAGAAACGTGCTGCAAATACTCACAATGCAACCAAATACAGAAAAAATTTGCTAAAAACACTCATAACGCAACCAAATACAGAAACGTGCTGCAAATACTCACAATGCAGCCAAATACAGAAATGCAACATATCTATTATTCATTTCTATTAAACAGCTCTTTTTAAATTTTGTGGTAACAATTTTCAACGTTTCATTTGTTAACATGAACTAACAATGAAATATACTTCTAAACATTAATCTTAATGTAAATTAAGATATTTAGTAAAATATTAAAATCAAAAGTATTGTAAAGTGCTACCGTTTGGTTTAATATGTTTCTTTAAAATTAATGGCACAAGTTATTTTTATGCAGTGCAATGACATTCAGACATTGCTTTTTTGTAACCACTGTATAAAAACTCAATTCTCTGACTGGTTTGGGAGTTCTAATGATCTATGTTGTGTGTGTACAGGTTCTGTATATGTGATCATTCACCTGAAATGAATTCAGAGTATAATCCGCTTCAAGGTGACATTTGCGCATGAATGGTTTCAACGCGTCATGCAGAGGACCATCCAAATGGGCAAGTTATATTCTTAGCAAAGGCAAACACAGACAAAACACTTGCTAATATTTTGTCTCCACATAGATGACAACTTTCATAATGTGACAATGGAAGCTGACAGTTTCTTGATATATGCAATGTAGTCATGAATCAGTTTTAAGACATTAAATTCACAGCTTTACGTTGAAGTAATGAGGAAACCTCTCAGAGGAGAGTGCTAAAGCCCAGCGGACATTAAAAGCAATTGCCCTGCTGTCACTGAAGTGCTTTTGGCTTGTGGTTCAGACCGGGGAGATGGGGCTGAATACTCGGGTATGCCTGATAATGCATGATAATGTTTCGGCAAATATCTGTGTAGGTGAATGTTACAAAAACTGTGAAGGAGGGTCATATTTCACCACATGATCAACAGAAAAAGTATATATATTTTGCATAAGGGTCAATGACGTGACGGGTCATTTTTTTGTACAAAGACCTTAATAATAATAAAAAACAAAGATATGACATCCAAAGTATGTAAGGTAGTACAACTAGATCTCTTTTATTATATGATTATATTTTGCTACATATAAATGTATTTTAAAGTTTTTGAAGTGTCAAAAGGTCATTCGGGTTTAATCATCCAAAGGCCAATATAGCCATTTCATTTGTAATTAAAATATCTTAAAATGTAATAAATGTATATATTTTTAATTCTAGAATAATTTTATAACATCATATATCAACATATTGCAAAATGGTATTAAAATTATGTGTAGAAGTCGTTGCTTTGTTATGAGAAAGAATGTCCAGAAAAATGAATTTCATTGATGTCATTCAGAGTAACCAATATAAAGGGACCATTTTGGATCAAGTCATGTGGTCAATATCATGTGACAGGATGTGACATCATTCAGACACCTGCAAAGGACCACATGGTCGTGAAGCAAAGTAACTAACTCTCTTTTACCTATTTGAAAAATTCATGTTTTCACTTGCTCATACGCATGTCCCGAAACATCAGGTCATTCGGTATAACCACTATAAAACATGGAAAATGTTGTAATATTTTAAAAACTTGTACTAAATATAAAATGTTTAATTGTCCTTTTGCTAGCTAGCTCGATATCAGCCTGTTATCATTGTTTGAAAATATCGTCATTCAGTATAACCAAAAGTGTAATTTGGTAAAACTGGAATTTTGGTTAAACTGAATGACTTTTTTGGTGACAAATTTTGTCCATCTTGTAAAGCAGTGTTAACTGATTATAAAAACCACATAATCTCATTGTTAACACTTAATAAAGTTTAATAACATTTTTTTTTTTTTTTTTTTAATTTTAAAAACCTTCGTCAATGACCCATTTTTAATGGGTCATTTTTTTTTAAAATTAAAAATAATGCCATGATGTATACTTACAAAAATCAAATCAAAATCAAATCAAAAATGTAAAAAGAAATTATTTTAATTGGTATTTGTTATGAATTTAAGTTGTGCAGACAAGATTTTTATTATGGAATGTTATTGATTGATTTACCATAAAAAGACATTTTAAAAAGGAAAATACAAGGTAAAATAAATGAATTTGACAGTAAAAATATGCTTCATTTTCATAATGTCAAAATGAGGGGAAAAAAACTTAATGGTCTTAAAATATCTTCAGCAAGCAAGCCATGGATGGATGGATGGATCACAAAGAATCAAAAAGAGACAGAGCAAAAAAAACCTTTATTTTATTCATATTTACATATATGATTCATGGTAAAGTAACTCCATTAATCTTTGTCTTACAAACAAATGCACAATTAGGTAATTTAATCATTAAAACAGAATAATTATAATTTAATAAATAAAAGGATGAACATACAGATAATACCCTGTTTTCAAAAATTAAATGAGGTCCAGTGTTTTTGTAAAGTCAACATGAAATGGCATTCAAAACCCATTTTACTTCTGTGAAAACGATACCTAACAAGGGGATTTAATGTATGGCGGGACTTGATAGGAACGTGAAAAGTGTTTGGAGGGGAACGTCCTTTCAGCTGGCAAAAAAGGCAGAGAATATTTTGATGAAAACTATGAAACATTTTTTCCTTTTAGAACAACATGCACAGATTAATCATTCATAATAATACCAGGAACATCTAGTAAAGTAAACAGGGTCAGTTTTGATTTCATGTTGACTTTAAAGTAGTCAGTCCCACCATTACAAGATGCACACAATTATGTGCGGTTTCCCTTTTATCTCATAATTGTATCTAGTTAGTTTTAGTAAAATGAATGATTTAAAACAGCGCAAACTCTGAGAACACTCGATTTTCTCAAGGTAAGAAAGAATAAATATTTTAAAACTGGCCTGAACTCTGAATCCAGTTGTAAGAGAAAGATAGAGATTCCATTTCAGACAGATTTCCAGCGGAATGTAAATTAAAAGCATTTCTGTTTTCCGCAGACCAACATTTACACATATTTATTCCTCCCATTTCCAGAGGGATCCGGCGCTCTTCTGCACGCAATAAATAACAGCAGGTTGAGTTTCAGAGTGTTTAATCAAACACATGACATACATAATTGCCTTTTTCCCTTTTTACGACCACAGAGACAAAGCAGAGACTAATTCAGCGTTTGTCTGTATTCTTTTGCACTCCGCAGCTTTTGTCAGGAGCCCAAATGTTTCCTCTTGAGGGTCTCGGTTCATCATAAATTATACGCTTGTAGCTTAACTCTTATTCTCCCGTGACGTCGCACTGTTTTCGTCTTTTATTCAGTGTCATGTTTCAGCACTTGAGGCACTCGTAGTTTCATCCATGCCATTGCTGTGGTGCTGTGGTGGGTGTGGCAAAACTATGCATATTCATTTCCACCTTTTAAATATTCATTATTAGGTCCACTTTTCACATATTCATGACTCTATTACTCATAAAATCTTTATCCATGTACAACAATATTTAAATTATGTGTCATTTAAGGCAGTCCAAACATTTACAAAAGGAAGTAAAAGAGACAAGGGATAATTGCAGAATGTCCCGCTGAAGAAGAAAAACTCCATCCTTATCCCGGTAATAGTCCACATCAGCTTTCGTTGAGGAAGGGAAGGGACAGTCTTTTGAAGTTCATACACAAGACCCAAACACAGATCAGATCAATATGTACTTGCATTCTGATGAGGTCCGTGATTATATGTGCACTGACGGCACACTCTGGTTCAGTACTTGGGCTCTCATCACCTGGACGCTGGTCATGATCTTTTTCTGATGGCCCATTAATGTGACTCCCAACCTCTGGATGTCACTGAGATGGAAGTGGAAAAAGAAATGTGATTAATTGAAGATTATGAGAAGTGATCAGCAGTTATGATCAATTATTCGTATAATGTATTATAAATGTAAACATCCAAAACAAGCTTTAACATTAAAACTCACCTCTTATTTATGTGACCTCAGATTAACTTTAAAGCAGATTTGTCTGCTGTTGCCTACAATGCTCAACCGCTACACAAACATTTATACAGAAACCTTTCTATTGCTGTAATTGACCCTTTCCAAGATTAGTTAATCATGGCAATTGTAACCATAAACATAATTAATCATACAACTAATTGTGTGAGCTCTAATTATGGGCTTTTTATGTTAAAAGATTCATTACAAACATCTGAAACAAACAAATGATTTGCAACCAGCACAGCTGCAGTTGGTCGGGGAAAAATGTTTTTTTTTTCTCACACAAAAACCTTTAAGACATTATGGCTGATTTTATTACCACATATAATAAAGGGTGCTCTAATAATATGATTTCTAGAAAGGTAGTAGCCATTTAGTTGAAAACTGGGAGTTTTGGTCCAAAATTGACCAACAGGGAGAGCACTGACTGACCCATTGAGTAGTAAATGGAAATGTGGAGGAAAATATGGACAAAATAGCCATAAAAGACCACAGAACTGCTTGCAGTGAATTACTAATCAGTGTTATTTTAGTATTATTTTTATACTATTATAGTATTTAATATGGAGCCCCTAAAGGGACATGGTGGTGGAAAAAATATGAGATGGGAGGAAAAATAATAAGTCAATGCTTTTGCGTTCCATCATAAAAACGTTTGCGTTCAGCTGAGAGACTTTGCGTCTCCTCGCAAAAACATTTTCGTTCCGCTGAGAAACTTTGCATTCCCTCGCAAAAACGTTTGCGTTCCGCTGAGAAACTTTGCGTCTCCTCGCAAAAACGTTTGAGTTCCGCTGAGAAACTTTGCGTCTCCTCGCAAAAACGTTTGAGTTCCGCTGAGAAACTTTGCGTCTCCTCGCAAAAACGTTTGAGTTCCGCTGAGAAACTTTGCATTCCCTCGCAAAAACGTTTGCGTTCTGCTGAGAAACTTTGCGTCTCCTAGCAAAAACGTTTGCGTTCCGCTGAGAAACTTTGCATTCCCTCGCAAAAACGTTTGCGTTCCGCTGAAAAACTTTGCATTCCCTCGCAAAAACGTTTGCGTTCCGCTGAGAAACTTTGCGTCTCCTCGCAAAAACGTTTGCGTTCCGCTGAGAAACTTTGCGTCTCCTAGCAAAAACGTTTGCGTTCCGCTGAGAAACTTTGCATTCCCTCGCAAAAACGTTTGCGTTCCGCTGAGAAACTTTGCGTCTCCTCACAAAAACGTTTGCGTTCCGCTGAGAAACTTTGCGTCTCCTCGCAAAAACGTTTGCGTTCCGTTGAGAAACTTTGCATTCCCTCGCAAAAACGTTTGCGTTCTGCTGAGAAACTTTGCGTCTCCTCGCAAAAACGTTTGCGTTCCGCTGAGAAACTTTGCATTCCCTCGCAAAAAAATTTGTGTTCCGCTGAAAAAGTTTGGGTTCCCCTCGCAAAAACATTTGCGTTGCCCAGAGAAACTTGGAGATCCCTCGCAAAAACATTTGTGTACCGCAGAGAAACTTTCCGTTCCCCAGAGAAACGTTGAGATCCATTGCAAAACTTTTGCGTTCCCCTGAGAAATGTTGCGCTCCCTCGCAAAAACTTTTGCGTTCCGCCGAGAAACTTTGTGTTCCCTCGCAAGGGGGTGATTTTAGGATTTAAAAGTCTTCTATCTTCATTCATGGCACGTTTCTCATGTTTTCCTCATCAGTCTTGTTTGGAATGTTGAGGCTGTTTCATCTGATTTAAAACTAGTTTAATCGTCGAGTGAGTTTGTAGTTTGTAAACGAGAGGTGTGTGTCAAATTGAAACGCTTCTCACTAGATGTCGCAACGCTGTTTAATAATGGTATCCGGGACCGGGAATAACGCAGCTCCTTTAAGCTTTCGTTCCGTTATCCACTAGGCCGTGCTGCGTAGTTCAAAATAAACTAGTGAAACGCCTGAAAACAGCGTTATTTGTTCTGTATTTGTTGTTACTGACCGAGAAACAACTTAAGATGATTCAGTGACATAGCGGTCCGAACTAATCCAAATCGTTTCAGAACGTTTGCAAGCATGTTTGACCAATTCACGGAAAAGAAAGAATCGAGACAAAAGAATGATTAATTCGCGAATGACTGGTATCGCTGGTTCAGTCGACAGAAATACGGAACATACACAATAACTGCTGAAATATTCTCATGGAAAATGTTTCTCAGGTCAGTCGGAGGAGCGTGCATAGTACAAACAGCGCGTATATAGCCGTACAGCTGCAGGTGCCACTGCGGCCACGTATCTAACCAAATTCAGCCGCACCACGAGGAAAAGAGGAGGAGGACGATTGAGGTGCCGCGGGCCGGATGAAGATGATTGGCGTGGGCCGCCAGCTGACGAGCCCTGCTTTAGGGGCTTCATAATTTACTAATATTTTGAATTTACTTTTATTTTTATATAATTTTAAGTAAGTAACAAAGTTATGCTATTTTGATTTCTACTTAGCTTTAAATAATTTATTTTTATTTAAGTTTTTGTATTTTAGTACTTCAACTTGTACATATTTTATTTCAGGTAGTTGCCAAGGCAATATCTGTGATTTTCAAGTTTTTCTAATATTTATATTTGATCTAATTTCAACTTTATCTCAACTAATGAAAACACATTTTTCATTTCACTTTGTTCCTCACATAAAGGATTCAGAAGAATATATTAAAATAATATAGTGCAAAAATCAGAAGAAATGAAGTCATATGGGTTTGATAAATTTTCATTTTTGGGTTATCTAAACTTTCAAACATCTGAAGCAAATCATTTTGAGAGCAGAGGTTTGAGAATGTGTCTCAAGTAAACCCATGAAATCAATTGTTAAAGCTGATCTATCTATCCAAGCTAGTTCCCAGTTTTTTGAAAATCAGGGATTGATTTGCTGCAATGTCTACAAATCCACTAAAACTGGACCAATAGGAATGGCATTGACCGTACAGTCCTGACACATAGTCCTGAAACACCACAAAACTGCATCTAATGGTCATTGATCATCTGACTTGAAGAGGTGACGATCAATCAAAGGCTTAAAGCCATAGGACACCTTTAATCTGTCCTTCATCTACCTCAGCGCTTAGATTCACATATCCAGCTGGAACCCTGCGATGGTGAGATGATGCATCTAAAAGGCTTCATTTCTGCATTAGCAGTCTCAAGCACTCTATCGTGTTATGGAGTGAGAACTCAATCAACTCACTGTTGTTTCATGCTCATCACATGTCCTAGAGTCAGATACCCTCCTGCGGCAAAGTGGTCCTTATAACGGCCCATCTTAATGGTGTCCAACCACTCGTCCACCGATCTGCAGCTGGTGAAATCAGGAATGCTTCTGTTCATCAAAGGACTGTTTAGTCTGAAATGAGAGCAGGGGGAGTGAGGAGGCGCGTACGAGATGTACCTTTGAAATGCGGCGAGCGAGGGCAGAAAATCAATACGAGTTAAAATGATAGGGGAGGGGATGGGGGGGGGGGGGGGGGGGGGCTGTAGATCTGGCCGGTTTGGGTAGATTAATACATGGATGAAATCCCTATTTCTTCCCATCAACGCTCCCTACGCATCTGGATATGCACCGGCAACTTGACAGGACTTGCGCTCCGAGCTGAGCAATTTATACAAGTCCAATTGTGAAAGCAGAAGCGTTCTTTTTTGGTTCACGGCAGATCAATGTCAATATAGCACAGAGGTCTTTTATTTAACAGAGAACACATCTATTTGAGATGAGCTTATTGGAAAACGCACACTCGCGTCTTAAAACGGCCAGTTGTATTCCCAGCCACTCAGACGAAACTTTCTCGTCAACTTTGTGCGACTTTTAATACAGATCATATCTGACACTGACAAAGTGCATTTGTCAGGTAAATACCCCCCGAAGGTGGCGTATCAATTGCCGGTGCTCACCTGCACAATGTGTCCATTGACTTGAGGTTCTCCGGGTTCCGGATCAGCTTGTCCAGGACCGTGACGATCTGGCAGAATCTGGGTCTTTCATTGCGGTCTTTCTGCCAGCAGTCCAGCATTAGGGTGTGGAGGGCACCGGGGCAGCCCATGGGGGCCGGGAGTCGGTAGCCCTCCTCTACGGACTTGATCACCTGCAGAAAACCAATCAAACTATGTGGGACATTGCATTGATTTGTCTATTTGCCAAAATGATTCCACTATGGCTGATGTTTTGCCATATTCTGAATGGAATATACATTTCTTCTTATTATCAGTGTTGGGGGTAATGTATAACAAGTAATGCGAGTTACATAATCAGATTACTTTTAACTAGTAAAGTAACCCATTACTTTTAAATTTACAACAAAATATTACTTCAAATAAGTAACGCAAATATGTAACACAAGTTACTTTGTTTTCCTATTTATTGACTGACACCCCATTGACATTTACAATTGACATCTAAAAACTGACATCTAAAATGTCAGAAACGGTCCTGCCATTTTAAATCAAGTTCAACTAAAGTTACAGGAGATTGATTGTTATAGACAGTGCTCTATAATTAATTAGAGTAGGCTATCATTAGTTTTATCCTGCTAATTATTATTTTATACCCATAAAAATAATTAGTAACTGCCAGATAACGATCACCTGCTTTTTCCCATCATGGCTAACGTTAGGCGTGTTATCTTAGCTAATAACATTTATTATTAGCTTATAAAGCCCACATTTAACGTTACCGAAAAAAGCTCAGTGATCAGTCAGATCCTGTAGGATCTCATTGTGTCAGTGTGAAATAACACAGAAATCGAAAATTAATAGTTATATATCTTCAATCTCCCCTCGAAGCTCTCACAGTCCTTAGAGAAACTGTCAATCATAACGACACGACCCGTTTCTATAGCATCAAATTGCTAGCTAAAATCAAACTTGTCACAAAAACGAACAATTGAACATATATCAGCATGATAACAACTACCATAAATGACCAAAACCATCTTTCAGAAAATTTTATTGAAAGGGTAATTTAATTTTTTATTTTGACTCAAGTGCCATTCATTTACATGGAGATGGCGGGGTTTATGACCTGTACTGCATCCAGCCACCGGGGGGGCAATCAAAGAGCCCGCAGCTTCACTTTTCAGGACGTATGAGGCACACCCGATGTGTACATGCATTTACTGAGATTTACTCATTTACTTCTCCTGCGTCCTATTCTTTAATCCAGAATGGCAGCACAGCTGAAAGGTTTGTTTGAGCTGCGCCCTCTACTGTACAGGCATGAATTTGCATTTCCTTCAGCCTGAGGCTTATTCATTTCACTTTGGGTGTGAAACGGCCTTTACATTTGCCAAAGAAAAAAGAACTTTTTTGTTGTTATAAAAACAAACAAACAAATAAGGCCAGCCCAGATGAGGAAAACTAACGCAAAAGTAACGTAACGCATTACTTTACATAAAAAATAACTAAGTAACACAATATTGTAATGCAACTTTTCCCAGCACTGCTGATTATTAATGTTTAAACCAGTTATGCGGCTTAATATTTTCATGAATTGGTTTTTAAATTTTTTAGGAAACCTGTACTATAAAGATTAAAAGAACTTGATCACCTGCAGAAATCTAGTCAAACTGAATTAATATGTTGGTCATTGCATTGATTTGCCTATTTGTCAAAATTATTCCACTATGGCTGATGTTTTGCAATGTTTTGTAAAGAATATTCATTCTATCAAAAATCCACTCAGAAATTATTCTAAGCTAAACCAGAAAACCAGTCAAACTGAATATGATTTGTCTAATTGACAAAATATTTCCATTGTGACTGATATTTTGCTGTGTTCAAGATGAAATATTAAACTATTATTCATACTGGGCGCTGCATACTGCAAAGTATACTAAACATTACCTACTCTTTTTTTGGAAATAGTTTGAGCAACATTCTTTATTGTGAATGAGAAATGATTAACAAGCAGCAATACGCTACATTGTTGTCACATTATCTCAATATGCACATTAAATTAAAATAAAAAATAATAATAAAAAACAATATATATATATATTTAATCCTTTTTATGTAAAAATGTCTTAACTAATCAAATAATGAGTCAAAGTAGTGAATAATGCATCACACTGGAAACATGCTTTTAATTATTATTATTATTATTATTTTATTTGACTAGTTTTTTTTTTTAGAATTTTAGTTGAATTACCAAAAAAATGAAAATATCTAAAGTCCTGCAGATCCAAGATAAATTGATTTCTGCATAGGATATGACATAATGCGTATTTGCAGTGTATGCTAGCATACTATTCTGAACATAGCCAATATGAATATGAAGTGTAATTTAGACCCACATCTCTGTTGGTCAAGTTCCAATATGGCCGTTCTCCATATGACATCACTTCCCACATCACAACTCCATAACTCCATACGTCACTGGAGGAGGAGAATTTCCGATAGGCAATGGCTTCCGGTGCCGTCCAACGGATTGGGATCTTTCCTCCCTAAAATTCCATGACAAAAGTGATGGACAAAAGTTAGGGAGAAAAATTGAGATGTGTATAAAAGGAAACACCACCAAACATTCGTATGATATGAAACAAACATATCAACAGAATGGAAATGCATTTTTTTTAGTTATAGATCAGTAAGATTTTCAATTTTTTGGAAATAAGTCTCTTTTGCTCATCAAGGCTGCGTTTATGTGATCAAATGTACAGTAAAAACAGCAATACTGTGAAATATTATTGCAATTTAAAATAACCATTTTCTATTTTAATACATTTTCAAATTAAATGTATTCCTATGATCAAAGCTGAATTTTCAGCATCATGACCTCAGTCTTCAGTGTCACATGATCCTTCAAAAATCATTCTAATATGCTGGTTTGATTCTCAAGAAACATTTCTAATTATTATCAATGTTGAAAACAGTTGTGCTGCTATCTATCTATCTATATCTAACATTTGAAGGTAACTCTATTAAGTACTGCGGTCTTCATAGATTCTGCTGAGTATGTTTCTGGAAACGGACACAGCAGGAAATGGACACTTACACTGGTGGTGTAGGCTGCATCAGGGTCGTCCTCCAGCACGCGTGACAGACCGAAGTCTGAAATTTTGCACACCAGATTACTGTTGACCAGAACATTCCTGGCAGCCAAGTCCCGGTGGACGTACCCCAGATCAGCCAAGTAAGTCATGCCAGCTGCTATACCACGCAGAATCCCGACCAGCTGAATAATGGTGAACTGACCATCATGTCTCTGTTTCGACGGAAGAAAAACAAGGGAGAGAAATCAATGAAGTTTAACTTCGGTTCACGGGGAGGTTCAGCGAGGCGAAGCAAAACTACAGCGAAATACAAGAACAAACAGAAACATGTTTACACACCCTCAGGAAAGAGTCCAAGGAGCCGTTCTCCATGTACTCTGTGATGATCATTACCGGTTTGCCTTGGCAGAGAACGCAAAAACATGCAGAAAAACAGGGGAAAGAACAAGGAAAAGATGTCAGGAGATTGGAGAGATGATGTAAAGTCTAGGTAAAGAAAAGAATAACTGTAGGTTTTCTTTACTTTTTACTCACCTATGCGTGAATTATTAACTTATACCGATGTACATTCATTTGATCATTATTGCAAAATATACAGAGTTCATTACCCCAATGTGAAGGCAGAGGGGTCTTATATCAACCTCAAGGGGTTTATTTTGCAACAATGCCAGTCATATCTTGCTGAATATTATAAGACTACTTTACAAAATAAATAAATACACACTCATAAATCGATTTGAGTTTGTGAGAAAAAAAAAATATATATATATGACAAGATGACAGATTATTAAAATATATTTTAAATATATTTAAAAATATTTTAAATGTATTTTTTTAGAGTTTTAATTTATTATTTTATAAGCTATATATATATATATATATATATATATATATTAATACTATTATACAAAATTTACATTTTGTTATATTTAAATTATAAATATAAAATGTATGTTTTTTAAGCTATATATATATATATATATATATATATATATATATATATAATATTAAATATAACAAAATATAAAATTTTATATATAAAAAAAGATATATAATTATTTAAAATTGCATTCTATTATATAATGTAAATGGGATAGGGGAAACATTCTGCTACATAAATGGTATGGAATGATTTTGAACACAAAATAAGGTACTTCAAAAATGTTCTATTCATAAGTGCATGACACTGATGGATATTTGAAGTGCTTACTGCGGGTAACGACCCCCTCCAGGTGGATGACGTTGGGGTGATCAAACTGTGCCATGATGCTGGCCTCCCCAAGGAAATCCCTCCTCTGTTTCTCAGTGTAGCCGGCTTTAAGAGTCTTCAGAGCCACCGGGATATCACGTTTCCCGGGCAGCTTCATCCGCCCATAACACACTTCCCCAAACTCTCCTGATGTGTGCCAGAAAAAAAGGATTATACAGTGGACAGTGTCCACTCATGTTGGATTTGGATTCAAGTAAGACTTTCGACCTTCACAATGAGTCACATGACATCTGAATGCTTTGTCATTAGTACTACAATTATGTGTACAGTTGTGCTCATGTTTTTTTTTTTTTTTTTTCCTATTTAGCAATGTGTATGCATGTATGTATGTGTATATATATATATATATATATATACACACACACACACACACACACACACACACACACACACATATATATATAGTAAATATTAATGCCCAGGTGTATTTCATACAATCGCCAAGGACAGCTATACCTGAACCGATGATTTTCTCTATTTTGATCCTGGACGCTTCAATTTCTCTGGCAAATTCGTGGACAGCCTGGCAGGGGTCCTCATATGTGTGGGGATCAATATAAAATCTGGCTTCTGGAAATGATACTAGAATAAACAGAATTAGCATTTGGTCACATATTGCAGCATGAAAGCAATTTTCAGTCACAGCCACAATCTCTGAAGGGCCCAGGCAGCAGCTACAGCAAAATATTGGACCAAAAAAGCAATAGTTTCCTGCCTAAAATTCATTAAAAGAGAAATCATCAGGGGAAAAGTGTGCGTCTCATACCATGGCCATTTTGGTAGTGCATTTTCTCCTCGTCTGAGTCTTGGAAAGCTTTGCTGTACCCACAACGTCTGTAACGCAATCCAGAAGGAGAAACAGAAATATGTTTATTTTTTAAAAACGGCCTTGTGATGTACATCCCACATGTTAATAATATTCAAAGTAAAACTTAAAGAATGTAAAACTTAATTAACTCGACACTTAATTACCGAAGAACTTTGAGACATTTTTGATAACAAATGTCCTTTGTTTTATTCCGCTGCCTTATATTTATCAAACAAACTGAAAAAGTGTCTATTCATTGATGTAAAATTTTCATCAAATTCATTACAACAAAGACCGCAACAAAGTCCATGCAACAAAGACCACTCACTTTTTCAGTGTTTTCACATTCATTTTCTCCATAAGTTCTTCAATAAAGAGTTCAACTCGTGATCCAGCTCAACCAGCTCTGAGTTGAATTAAACTGAACATTTGATTTGAAGCAAAAAGTATTTTTGAAAAGCCCCCAAAAAATTCAAGAATGCATTTGAATCAGAAACACCGGTACAACACGAAACAATCTAGGGTAAGATTGAAAGTATAAGATATACATTTAAACTTTATAGCTAAATATTTAAACATATGCAAACATTACATAATCCACAAAGCTTCATGGGAGTTTCATGATATTTGATACAGCACTTTTGTACATTATTTCATTATTAAATCAATTTCTGTATGGAGAAAATGAATGGGATTTTTATTTCTGGAACCCCACTGTCGTGTTATATATGATTTAAGGATATTTCGCAGTGTTATTAGTCCAAAATCAATCAAATTTAATTTTCATTGTACAGGCCATTTCACACTAAGGACAATAACTATAACGATAAGTTATAGTTTTAAAAATCATTCTAAATATAAAAGAATAGCAGAGTCCACACCACAACTATAATGGCACAGAGAAATGATATCGTTGGAATCACTTTCAGAACAATTTTTTTTTTCCAGCTGATAAACGATGAAAACATTGACAGCCAATCAGAATCCATCCTGCTTTAATGAGCTTGAGCATTTAAAGCGGTAGACAACAAAACTGCAGTGCCCGCTTAGAATAAACAGAATGTTTTCGTCTGCTGGTGTGTACTCTAATATCGTTATAGATACCTTTATAGTTATCGTTCTTGGTGTGAACGGGCCTTAAGGTGTGTATTTCAGGGTGTAAATGTACTAGGGGTGTCCCCGACTACGGATTTACATAGTCGAATCAGATTCAAATCAGATTGCCTATATTCGACTGTTATTTCGAATCATATATGTGTGAGCGGGGGTGCTTGAAAAACAGCAGTCCACTAGATAGTGCGCATGAACTCTTTCTGCACTCAAGGCCAAAGGAGTATCGGCTACTTCGAAAGGCTCGCGCGCTCAACTGTGCACGAGATGGATGATAAGTTTTTTGGATAATCTTTTATCATTTCAAAGTGCATCCAATTCTACATTTTAGATTTTCTTATCCCAGACATTGTTAAAGATTTAATCCCTGCCGCCAAGATGCCCTCTGCTGGCCACGGATCATGGAAGTGAAACTTAAATCTGTCACAAGGGTGGTTGGATTTATTCACGCACATTAAAAATATTTATTAAAAAATCACATTTTTATTCATAGCATTATTATAATAGGCTGTATGTTAACCTATTGGGAGAGAACCGGAACGTCTAGGTAAAATCAGATATTGAGCACCCCCGTATCTCGTTTCATAACACCTCTGCGAAGATTCAACTGTGAGATCGGTAGTCGAAGCATCAAATCGTCGACTATTCAGGGTCACCCCTAAAATGTACCTAAATATATATATATATATATATATATAGTGCTGTGAAACACTTTCACAGATAATTACAGCATGAGTCATTAAGCTGTGTGAGTGGGATTATTTCAGGATGGGAAGATGGCATGAATATTCTCTTAATCAATTCACTCAAAAATGACAATTCTTCCTCATTTACTTTCATATCGTTCTAAACCGGTATGACTTCTGAAGATGTACAATAGCAAAATCAAAGATATTTCCTATTCTCCTTGTTGCGTTCACTAGAGAAGGAGAGATGTTCGATTTGTGAATGAATCATTCTTTTGAATAAATTTTTTTTCAATGAATCTTATTTGCTCCAGTTCACAAAACAGGTCTGAATTATAAAAAAATTCAGCTCATCCAGTCAATGATTCAGTCACAGACAGACAGAAAGAAAGTCACACAGGTTTAGAATGAACTATATGAACTATCCCTTTAACATATGTAACAGAATAAAGCAGGGGAAATGAATGCAGACAATTCAAAGTACTCCTCTTGCCGTTTTCTGCAGATGACAACGGCCAGAAATGTCACCAGTCCCGTTACCGAAGCCACGCAGATCCAGATAATCGTCATGTTGGTATTTCGCAGCAGAGCTGGCAAAGGAACACAGAAACCAAATATCAACACTAACACATCATTAAACACTCTGAATCACCAGCAGTTTTTTCACTGCAAGTGACGTTCAACCAGAAATGGCATGTTTGTGTGCAATTCAAACACATGAGAACAATAAGCTTCACAAGATAAAGCTGTGTAAGGTGCATCATCAATATATAAACTGAAGGTATAAGATATAAATTTGTATTTTTCTGATCATTCAAATCATTGGAGTTGCCATATTTTGGTTTGAGAAATGATTTGAGAAATTTGTAAACTTTACCCACCATTAGTTTTTAACATTTTAAGATTAATGAGAGAGACATATTTTTATATTTAAAATTATATTTCCCAATATATTTAATGTAGGAAAAAAAAAAAAAAAAAAAAAAAAAAATATATATATATATATATATATATATATATATATATATAATGTATTATATATTAATAGATTATTAAATATTAAAATATATTAAGCTAAAAAAAATCATAAATAAATATAAACATACAAAACAAATAAACTTGATAACTATGTCCTGGCAGAAGGAAGAGATTAAATTAATAAATTTACCATTTCATTTCATTTTCTCTTTATTTTAGCAAAATGAACCTTATATAAAAACTATATAAAACATAAAAAAATGAATACAGAAATTATAAAAATATAAAAAATATTAAACTTAAAAATAAACAAATAAGCATTACATTACTTTAAAAAGAGTTTTATTTAAAAATATATCTCTTTAAGGTCTTGCAACTGTTTCCCTGTTTTGTTCTCACTGACAGATATTAATGAAAATATTTATAAAATAAATTAATATCAAAATCTTCTTTCCATATTTCACCTGCTATGGGATCATCACACTGGCTCTGTCCCAGTCCAAATGCTTGGGAAAAAAACGGCACGTCTCTCCTCAACAAGCCGCATGATTTGAGTATCATTCATGTCTGTATAGCATTAGTAATTATATAACACTCACTTGCTTTGCCGGTCTGTATCTCCACTGACTGGCTGAATCGCCCACAGCCAGCCGAGGTTCTGGCCCGAATCTGGAAGATGTAGCTCGTGCCGGGCTTCAGACCTGACACTTTAGCGCTGGTGTTCTTTGACTTCAGCGTAGCATAACTTTGCTGTTCGTTATCCTATGGAAAAATGCCAGACAGACAATGAGAGGTTACATTCAAGTAAATAGTCTATTTAAGGTCAATTATGTAAATATAATTCATAAAGACAACAGTGGACAATTCACACCAGGACCTGACAAAATCTTGTTCTGAGACCCAGGCTAGAGGATTGGACCGATTAAACCGAAGTGCTCACTAATCTGTTAGCATTCCCCGCTTCACCCCACTGCGTCCGTGAACTCTGTCCCCACCGAAGGGTTTCGCTTTGTTAAAACGCCTTTGATGCGCCTCTGTCCCCTGAGGAGACCGCCGGCGCCGTATATCCATCAAAAACCACTGCATGGTCTTTGTTAAGCACCATTCCCCAGGAATCAACACACGGGCAGCGGCTTGGCAAACAGGGATTGCACGTAAATCATATTTACATAGTGGCATTGTTGACTAGGCACTGTATACTAATTCTCTGTCACAGCTGATTTCTCTTTTGCGCCATTAGGCAGCAAAGCTCCCGACTCATGCGACAATTAACTTCCCTCCAGTGTTTGGCAGCGCTTGCTGTGTTTGCCTTCAATGTCACTTTAAATAATCTCTCCAAATCAGTCTGAGAGCACTATTGGTTGGTAATTTCCTTTCAATTAGCCTGAGCTGCCAATAAACAGAGTGGTTAAATTGAGATATTTGACTCCAGGCTAGTCTATAAAATGTGACCCTTCATTAAATGGGACTTGCCATTAAGCCCATTTATATAATAATAACAAGACCTTCTCAGTTAATGAATAAATATCACTCCTTTAGGACTTAGAGTGTATTCACTCTGATGAAGAAATTACCTTTTCATAATATTTGATGTCATATTCTAATATAACTCCATTGGGCTGCGCTGGTTCGTGCCAGAACAGAGTGACACTGTTCTGACTGGCATTTTCTTGTCGGACAGCTATTACTTGAGATGGAGCTGTGAAAACAAGGAGATGATGGTCTCTTTATTAAGACAGCAGATTCATTTTACAACAACAATTTTACTGATATGAGAAGCAATACAATTTACAGTATTATAGCTGCAGGAAAATCCAGATAATACCAGCTTTAGATGGTTTCTAGCCTTTCATTTATGTATATTAGCTGGTTCAAGCTAGTTTAGGTGATTGATCAGCTAGTTAACTAGCTGGGTGGACCGAGGTTAACCAGGTAAGGGCTGGAAGATCACTATAACTACACTCAGTTCCTGGAGTGCCACAGTCCTGCAGAGTTTAACTGTTTGAAGGAGGCCATTTACAGTCACTATAGCTGTTTCAAACTATTTTACGTGTTTAAACAACTATACTACTAGCTGGTAAGACAAAGTTCACTCTGGTAAGGGCTGGAAGACCACCTCGACTAAGGCTGGCCACACACTTAAAGATTTTAAGCCTGGTTTGCAACCCCCAACGATCTGAGGGGTGTGGCCCGATTCGAAGCTTCTCGCAACCAGCTCACAACCGTCACTGCGATTATGATCCCAAATCTTAAATTTCAAACATATTTGATATTTCGAATCGTGATCGGGCTGCCTCTGACGTGAAACCCACGATAGCCAATCAGAGCGAGCAAACTTCACCAACCGGATGTTGCGTGCTTCTATAGCTGAAACTTGGCAGCCACAAACATCGAACGAAAGTGTACTGAAAAAGAAGATCACCCATATTCTTTTTTTCTCCTTTGTTTTTCTTCCTGTAAAACAAAATTCACGGCAGGAGAACCAGCTGACGACGTCCTCCATTTGTTTTTCTTCTCAAGTCACGCTAGTGAGATCTTGTCTAACTGTGAAAATGTTACTACAATTGAGAGTTTGAGGACTCGTGGTCCGGACGAATCTTCTATTGCGTTCGGAGGATATAATGCTAAAAATTGGTTGAAACCAAAAAGTTTTAAAATCTACTAACTATAAAAATGCACATTTGTGAAAACGGTGACTACACGTGCAGGCATGTTACATGTTCAGTCTATAGGCGCATAGTGTTTCTTTACAAAGTGACATCGCCAACTACTGGCCTGGCAGCAGAATACAGCTTTTTTTATCGTTGTTTTATTGTTTTTGATGTCTGTACATGAAAAAGGCAAAGGCAAATCTTTTCTGTTTTAAGTACAACATTGTTGTGTAAATGTACCCTAAGATTTTCAAAACTTGTCATTCATGGTCAGTTCTAGCTAACTGAGGTGATTGCTTAGTTAAATTACTGGTTGGTTTGGCGGCGATCAACATGGTTAGGACTGATAGACTATATTGTCTAAACTGGGTCATTAGCTGGTTTAAACTAGTTTATGTGATTGATCAGTTGTTAGACCACTTTTGCTGAGGTTAACCATGTTTCAAAACATCATGCACTGGTCAACTAGCTAGACCAACTTGAGCTAGTAAGACCTGGATTTTCAAGTGTTCAAACTTTAATTACCCAACAGTGTCTCCTACCTGCCTGGTTTGTGGTGATATTGACCGTCACCGACTGTGGAAGTTCATTGCTCAGGTGTGTGACTCCATTTAGCGCGACAATACGGAAGGTGTAGTTAGCGTGAGCGGCGAGATTCAACACCGTCACCCATGGTTCTGCAAGTCCCGTCTGCTGAGGGATGAAGCGCACCGGGGCCGTTCCTGTCCGGGCCACCACGACCCCATTCAAGGGTCCTCCTCCTCCAGCTGTCCCACCAACAGCTCCATTGGTGTCTGCAGCACCCCCATTGACGTTCCCCACCCCATTACTTCCACCCGCAGCCACCCGACAGTCCTCACACTGCATCCCGTCTTTGTCGCACTTCTGGCAAAGGACGTCATAAATGACATCACTGCGGCCTCCTGCGTCCAGAGGTGAACCCCACTCCAGACTGACCGAGGTGCCGTTCACATATGAGATGATGTTTACTGGAGCTGACGGAGGTCCTGCGGGGAGGGCGAAGTTAGACAGTTCTTAATTATAGGTTAATTAGTGAGGTTCAGGGAATTGGTGGTTATCAGGCTAGCCGATCAAACGAGAATGATTGAATTTGCACTTCAGTAACCACACGACCCTGGTTCAACAAGTAATCTTGTCTTATGATTTTTCCACTCATTAAAAGTTCAAAACAAGTTCCATTTTTGTTCCCAAAAAGTATTTTGAGACTTAGGGTACAACTTAAAAATATACTAACAATTAAATTAGATTAATATAATAATAATGATAATAAATATATGATTAAATAAAAACTAAATTTGTTTTAAAGAAAGATAGCACAAGCACACTTTTCAAGCAAAACATTTTACAGAAATATAAAGTTTAAAATAAGGTATAAAATAAAAAAATAAAAAATTAATAAGATAAATTAAGATTTTTATTTGATCTTATTTTATTTCTTTTTTATTTCATCAGGCTTGCTAATCAAGCTGATCAAATATTTATACATCAAAAAAATCCTGCAGCATTTCAAATGACACTTCATTCGATCATTTATATCTTATGCACTGACATTCAGACATTATGTGTTTTCAAATACTTTTCTGGTCTATTGTATCTAGAAAAATGAAATCAAAAATAGAAAATGTTTTGATTTGATTTGATGATATGTAACCATGAAGACTCACTTGTGCAGGGAGAAGCCGGTGGATCCGTAGAGGAACGGTAGAAGTTGGCATCACATGGGCAGGTCAGAGCTGCTCGTGTCTCAGAGTGACTGTGAAGGGGACATTTCCCACAGGGCTGATCTCCCGCCACTGGCTTGTAGAAACCCACCTCACATGCTAACAGGAAATACAAAAACTATTATGTTCAACAAACTGCTTCTTTACTGCTTAGATGTTCTTAAAACTGTCTTAAATGGGACCTATTGCCCCATTTTCACAAGATGTAATATAAGTCTCTGGTGTCCCCAGAATGTTTCTGCGAAGTTTCAGCTCAAAATACCCCACAGATCATTTATTATAGCTTGTCAAATTTGCCCTTATTTGGATATGAGCAAAAATCTGCTGTTTTTGTGTGTCCCTTTAAATGCAAATGAGCTGCTGCTCCCGGCCCCCTTTCCAGAAGAGGGTGGAGCTTTAACAGCTCATGCTTCGGTTGCTCGACAACAACAAAGCTGGAGAATCTCACGCAGCCAAAATGAGGATTGTCTGTAACGGTGTTCAGCCTTACATTGTTCAAACCGGAGTCGGACACTGATGCAGAGACTCAGGAAGAAGTTACAACTTTTAGAATGAAACTGGATGTTTCTGAATGGTTAGTGGATAAATTTATGTAGTTGCTGTGGAGTTGATTCAACTCATCGACTAGCATGTGCCGTCATGTTAATCTTTTGTGCACGGTTATGTAAATTTTGGGGTTTGTGATGTCACTAACCCGGGAAGAAGCTCGTTGTAGTCCCTACCAGCCATTTGTTGTAGTCCTTAAAAAGCGATTTCTGTACAAGAAAATATCTCCCTTTGCATTGAACTTTGAGCATTGTAACTTTGCAGATGTTGTTTATGCTCAAACAGCAACATTACACACTAACTAAAGTTAAAAAAGTGAAAGCATAATCAAGGACCCCTTTAAAGTCATGAAATTAAAATGAACTATTTACTTTTTTAATGCATGTTCCTGTTGATCATTAGTAAATTTTTCACATCACAATCCAGTCCCTGTGGATAAAATAAAGTCTTACATGCTTTCTCATTGAATATCCTGTTTTACTCAGAAATACATGAGTAAAAAGGGTTGCAAGAAAATGAAATGCAATAAGTCATGAACAAGTAGTGCAAAACTCACTCTCAAGTGTAGCGGTTCATAGTTTGCAAAAAGAATGTTCAAGTAAGAACAACAAGTACATAGGTGAGGAATCTGAGCTTTAGGGGGGCGAAAAAAAGAATTGAGAATTAACATAGAGTGATAGCAAGATCTTTATCTTCACCGACAGAAACCCCAGGGAGTCCAAAAAGTATTCCTTCTTGCAGTATTTATCCTTTTCTGTTTTCTCTTTTGGCTTGATCCGATTAATCCTTCGCTCCCTTGATGTTTTTTTGAAAAGCTCCTGAGTTGAAAAGCAGGTCACGATAAACATTGGGGCCGTACACTCATAATGACGTCTATACGCTTTGAAGTTTTTGACAGACTACCTCTGGCAACACAATCAGAAGCGCACATTCAACATACACACAGACAGACATAAGTTAATCGTGATGAACTTTGGTGACCTTTTCCGTTTGGGCTGAAATTTCTCTTTTAAGACTCTTTCTACTTAGTAAGTCTCTTTTCAAAGCTGATAAGAGTAAAGAAAAAGCATGAGGGTGAGAAGATAGAGACTCTGGTGCTCTTTATCCGGGGGTGTTTACATACACTACATTACGGTTGCGGTGTTCTTCTGTTTTTTTCCACATTGGCACACTGTTTGGTTTGTCAGGACCTGTCAGAGCACCGCTCTCCTTGCAGCCACATTTGCATTACAATGAATTTTAATGAATATTTACAGCCATTGTATGCTGACCTTGATTTTTACTCTGTGTGTAGATAGTTAAGTAAATATGGTTGAAAAGAATATCCACCAAGATGGTTTTCATGACCAGACTATGCAAGGTGTTGTGATTCAACAAGGTGATTCAAGCATCGGCACAAATTAAATGTTTTTATTTACCATAGTGAACTCAATTAATCAAGAATGAGTGTCTATCCATGGTACGTGTTGCAAGCCACGTTGGAGTAATTCCACATTTCATAAATAAAAATTCAACATGAAATCATCTGAGATTATTTATTTTAAGATTAGAAAAATCATAATATAATATAATATAATATAATATAATTTTATGTTAATGAGTCAGATATTTGACCTTATGATCTTTAAAATAGTTCCCCTTCATATACAGTTCATCATATACAGTACTCACCCTCATGGAACACAAAAGTGGGTGAGAAAAAAAAAATGCCAGAAATTTCATTTGGATAAACTGTTATTATAAGAGAGTTATTATGAGTATAATGCAGTACTCACAAAAATGCACATGGAAACAGTCTTCATACTGACAAACACCTCTTATGGGAGCCGAACAACAGCTGCTAATGAGCTGGAGGATTGTCTGAGTGATGTATGATTCTGTCAGTGAAATCATAGCTGGAAATGGGGCACTCCATCACAACTCCTCCAAACACACGTGCTGTAAATGTCCCCCTCGCCACTGAAAGGGTTACTGATTGCTCAGGCTCCGGACGCATCCGGCACACTCACGTTAGTGTGTCATTCGCCTGGTACACGCTGTCCTGCTCTAGATTTGGACCAGCCACACACACAGTACAGCGGTGTACCATTTTGAAGGCGCATGAAGGCCTGTACTGTTACTGTAATGATTGTTTCCCGTGAGAGTCATAAAAACCGAACAGATGTTCCCATTTAGCCTCTAATATACAATGCAAACATTTCTGCTTTGGTGTTTTAACATGACATAATGGCTAAATCCCTAAATGGTCGAAACAAAAGTGCATTGTTATGGTGCATTCAAGTCATGTCGGAAAGATCGTATTTACGAGTTGAATGCACATGAACACCCCCACGAAGTGGGAAGCTCTAGATTTTCTTTAAGCCCCGGGTTTATGACGTGTCAATGCGAAACGTGGTGGAAAACAACAATACTTAAAGGTATTTAACAGTGTCATGCTTTTTAATTTACAACAAAATAAGCTAAATAGCATGCACAACAAATGATAGCATTGTAATACAACGATGTAACAATAAAGTGGCTTCATAACCTGATGCACATTTTTTGTTCTTCATTTTCTAGAAGTAGAGTTTAAAAACCTTGCTGTATTTTTGCGTAGTTAATTTAGAGAAGGTATGCACCTTGAATGCACCTGACGTCATAAACACGACTTCCCAATTCATAAATATGAACTTCCCAGGAGTACTTGAATGCACCCTTATTTTAGGTTCAGTGATTCCATTATTATGTTAAGTTTCTTGCACCAAAAACATAATGTCATAATGTGATTTCTGATCCTATTTTTACTAATTAAACAGAGTGTTTCTGCTACTGTACCTTAAAACGTATCTAAATGACCTCTGTTATGATTGGATAACTAAATACTGAGTAGGCATAAACATGTAAAAGTGGGCGGTCATATGTTAATGAGCTGATGACTAATGTCAGAGTACACCAGTGACTGGCCACTTTTTCAGGTATTTTTCCCATTAATTTTCTCCTTAGTTCTTCATTTTAGTATGCCATCTCTATAGTTTAATGAGTTTATAAGAAACCGCTTATGCTTACCAAGGCTGTGTTTATTTTATACTTGTATATTATAACTTGTATATTATATTCATTTATTACACACAGACTAATATATTTCAAATGTTTATTTCTTTTAATTTTGATGATTATAACTGACAACTAAGGAAAATCCCAAATTCAGTATCTCAGAAAATTAGAATATTATTTAAGACCAATACAAAGAAAGGATTTTTTGAAATCTTGGCCAACTGAAAAGTATGAACATGAAAAGTATGAGCATGTACAGCACTCAATATTTAGTTGGGGCTCCTTTTGCCTGAATTACTGCAGCAATGCGGCGTGGCATGGAGTCGATCAGTCTGTGTTAGAAGAGCCCAGGTTGCTCTGATAGTGGCCTTCAGCTCTTCTGCATTGTTGGGTCTGGCATATCGCATCTTCCTCTTCACAATACCCCATAGATTTTCTATGGGGTTAAGGTCAGGCGAGTTTGCTGGCCAATTAAGAACAGGGATACCATGGTCCTTAAACCAGGTACTGGTAGCTTTGGCACTACGTGTAGGTGCCAAGTCCTGTTGGAAAATTAAATCTGCATCTCCATAAAGTTGGTCAGCAGCAGGAAGCATGAAGTGCTCTAAAACTTCCTGGTATACGGCTGCGTTGACCTTGGTCCACTGTGTTTTCTGAGGTCCAACACCAGCAGATGACATGGCACCCCAAACCATCACTGACTGTGGAAACTTTACACTGGACCTCAAGCAACGTGGATTGTGTGCCTCTCCTCTCTTCCTCCAGACTCTGGGTCCCTGATTTCCAAAGGAAATGCAAAATTTACTTTCATCAGAGAACATAACTTTGGACCACTCAGCAGCAGTCCAGTCCTTTTTGTCTTTAGCCCAGGCGAGATGCTTCTGACGCTGTCAGAGTGGCTTGACACAAGGAATGCGACAGCTGAAACCCATGTCTTGTATACGTCTCTGCGTAGTGGTTCTTGAAGCACTGACTCCAGCTGCAGTCCACTCTTTGTGAATCTCCCCCACATTTTTGAATGGGTTTTGTTTCACAATCCTCTCCAGGTGCGGTTATCCCTATTGCTTGTACACTTTTTTCTACCACATCTTTTCCTTCCCTTCGCCTCTCTATTAATGTGCTTGGACACAGAGCTCTGTGAACAGCCAGCCTCTTTTGCAATGACCTTGTGTGTCTTGCCCTCCTTGTGCAAGGTGTCAATGGTCATCTTTTGGACAACTGTCAAGTCAGCAGTCTTCCCCATGATTGTGTAGCCTACAGAACTAGACTGAGACCATTTAAAGGCCTTTGCAGGTGTTTTGAGTTAATTAGCTGATTAGAGTGTGGCACCAGGTGTCTTCAATTTTGAACCTTTTCACAATATTCTAATTTTCTGAGATACTGAATTTGGGATTTTCCTTAGTTGTCAGTTATAATCATCAAAATTAAAAGAAATAAACATTTGAAATATATTAGTCTGTGTGTAATGAATGAATATAATATACAAGTTTTACTTTTTGAATGGAATTAGTGAAATAAATCAACTTTTTGATGATATTCTAATTATATGACCAGCACCTGTACATATTCATGCAAAAACATAATTTATTAAAAAAAAACTTCAGAATAAATCTAATTCATTGCATCTCATATCTAAGGCAAGATATCCTCTTCTGAGGCACATCAGCTCATGCTCAGCTCAAGAACTGCCTGAATGTTATCATTAAAAATCAATTCTCTGTGGAGCTTTTACTATGAAGGTGATTTCTGAAAGACCTTTTTTTTTGTAGCTTAGTTTCCTTCTGGGTGGACTGAGAAAGAAGCTTTGCATTCTGATGCCAACTCTTTTTTAATTATCAAAGGCAAAGATTTTCCACAGGTTGCACCAGTCCGTCACCTTCTGTATTATTTCTCTCAAATCATAAAGCAAAAGCTTCTGCAATTTTTTTTCACGACAGCACTTTTAGGGGTGACATTAATCAAGGTTAGTGACATTTGGAGCCGGCCAATCCATCCCCAGGCAAAAATCCCAGCAGCAGCAGTAGCAGCGATACCAAGCATGACTGGCACCGTCCAGATCCTGAAGCCGCACGGCCACGATAAGACCTAATGCCCTCAAACCACATGGGAACGAGTCTCAAGATCGAACAACCAGAGGGTAAAAATAAATAAAGAAATAAATAGGGATGGATAAGAAGGGGAGAAGATGAATTGCTCGCAAATGTTTGGGCCTTCAAGCTTCGGCTCTGACTATCAAAATGCCAATTCATGCATGAAATTCAAGCTGAACCAAGAGTACAATAACAGCGAACACAGACATGACCTTTTGATAGTCATTAAATAGACAGGTCTTTGATTTCAAACAGCGTGGATCATATTTTGCATTACAATACAAGGATTTACCTGCATATTAGACTTGCTATTCAGTCATAATAACGTCTGCGGTTTTGCAAAATGTTACTCACGTAGATTTAAAGCAACAGTGCATCATTTGTCATCCATTAACTCACCCTCATGTTATTCTGACCACATTTTCTTTCTTTCTTCTGTGAAAAAAAAATTGATGTTAGGCAGAATGACAGAGTTGCTTTTTCCCCCCAAAAAACCAAAGTAAATAGTGATATAGTGCCAAAATACGAACTGAATCTATGCTTGTGTTCAAATAAAAATGGCATCATTACATACTGTAGGTCGTGCCAGGTTTGATATGATTGGGTTCTCGCATGTCATGTGACCAATCATGATGCTTCAAGTTACAAAACTACAATAGTATCACAATGATACTAAAATAACACTGATTAGATTTTATTGTGAACAAGTACTGCTATCTAAGCTTGTTTCTGCCACTAAATAAAAAAAATAAAAAGGTAATTGCAACTTTTTATCTTACAATTCTGACTTTTTTCTGAGAATTGTGAGACTTAAATTCGTAATTGCAAGTTATAAAGTCAGTATTGCGTGATATAAAGTCAGAATTGTGTTATAAAGTCAGAATTGTGAGTTATAAAGTCAGAATTGTGAGTTATAAAGTCAAAATTGTGAGTTATAAAGTCAGAATTGTGAATTATAAAGTCAGAATTGTGAATTATAAAGTCAAAATTGTGAGTTATAAAGTCAGAATTGTGAATTATAAAGTCAGAATTGTGAATTATAAAGTCAGAATTGTGAATTATAAAGTCAGAATTGTGTTATAAAGTCAGAATTGCGAATTATAAAGTCAGAACTGTGTTATGAAGTCAGAATTGTGAAATATAAAGTCAGAACTGTGTTATAAAGTCAGAATTGCTAATTATAAAGTCAGAATTGCGAGTTATAAAGTCAGAATTGTGTTATAAACTTGCAATTCGGACTTTCTTTCTCAGAATTGAGTTCTGACTTTATATCATGCAATTCTGACTTTATAACTTTTTATAACTTGATAAATTTTGTTTATATCTCGCAATTCTGAGAAAAAAAAGTCAGAATTGTGAGATAAAAAGTCGCAATTACCTTTTTTATCTTTTTCTTCATGGCTGAAACAAGCTTCCAAAGCTACAGGGATCTGCTATGTTGCTGCACATTAGACAAATAAAACACTGACATATGATACGGCTTTATGGTTTTAAGCCTGACAATATAAATCACCATCCACTTTTATGGAAAACAGCAGCACGGACATTCTGCATAACATCACCTTTTGTGTTTCACGGATTAAAAAAAAGGAAATAATATGTGGTTGGGACAATATAGGGCTAAATAAGGAAAAAACTTTCATTGAACTATTCCTTTAATTGTTCCCAAGGCTAAAAGAAGAAGAAGTGGATGAGTTATAGAGCCCACAAACACAACCCCCCTATGCACAAAATAACCATATACCTTTGACACACAAGCATATCTTAATTTGTGAAAATGGCTTGTGTTGGCCTGAAGAAAGCAGCCTAATTCGAAACCGGCCATGTGTAAAAACGTCTGTTTATCCCCGAGGGAGGCTTTTAATAGATATATAAGAGGGCTGTAAGGAGTTAATTGTTTGTGGCTCACAATCTGATATTAACGAGGGCAGGGGAGTCTAGTATCTAGTTTACTCTCAAATACTTACATTAATATACATATAGATATATGTGTGTGTGGATCTGTTTGGACGTGCATCCAATTTTGCTTCTGTTTTCTATTTTGGCCCTTAATCTTATTGTCTGTAGTTGTGGTTAGACTGTGTCCTCCAAAAATCTCATTTTAAACTTTCTAAGCGCAGGAGGGTAATTGCTATCAGATCAATTTACTCAAGAAAAGTGGTGCCTGTTTCTAAGTGCTTGATAGATGGAGACCAACTTGTCTAAATTGGGGGCGACCTTGAAGAGTCATGAACAGTAGAAGGAGAAATGCAGATGGTGACTTTATTGACTTGGGAGAATCCTAGTGATTGCGCAGATAGGCTCGGCTGCCCCTTGATATGGATAAAGAAACTAATATAAGGTTAAACAGAATTCAAATTATTAGTTATAACTTCCTTTGAAGTCCCCCTGTAGTCAATAATTTTATCCCATAAAACTCATCTTTGATCACCAAAATGACATATTTACATGTTTTTTTTCCCTGTGAAAACAATTTCTTCATGCCTTAAAATAGTTTGAATGTAACTCTACACCCTTCATTTAGTATACACAGGTCTATGAATATGCTAATGAGCCCCGCCTCCACTCGCACAAGCTCAGAGATCCACTTGGTCAACTTACTGAGGTAAACACTGCACAATGGTATTGCTTTTTACAATGTCGGACACATAACGGTAATTAATATGATTAGCCTTTTGCTTGACTATGTTATCAAATGGCTAATAATGTGTTGCTAATGTTACACAAACCCTGTTCCCGTTTGCGAGTCAGACAGCTGCCTTCGAAAAATCAGTATCCTTATAAACGCTCTGGACAACTCTGAACGTTAGCTCAGAAAGGCTTATAGTTCATCATAACATCGTAATATACATCATGCACCTGCTATATTGCTAAATCTACCCAATTTTTCATATCAACAGAAAAAAATACCAGGATAACCTTCTATTGAGACTCCCCTGCTTCAGAGCGGTCACGGTTAATTATATGCTAAAGCCCGCCGGCATGGTTATGTGATTGGTTACAAGGTAGTTTGTGACGTCAGAAACAACAGCGATTTCAAACCGTGTTTTCGAAACGGTCTTTAGATTAATGCAGTTTTAAAGAGAAAATACTCAGCCTAAGGTGGTTTGCTGGACTGACCAGCTCACAAGTGCTACAAAGCCCTTTAAAACCACTAAATCAGACCAACTAAGACCGGCAAACCACCGTAGCTTTTTATTAGTGAACAGCCCAGCACTGCCACCTTAAAACTGGGTAAACTAGTCCAAACTGGTTTTAAAAGTTCTCAAAAAGATAGAAACCAGCCAGTAATATTTTGCTCAGTCTTTGAAACTCTTACTAACGAGATGCATCTACATGCGCTGTACGATCTTTGACAGTCGACTCCCAGCAGGGAAGCCCTGTATCTCGGACCACTGCTTCTGTCCGGTGGCTACATCGCACACTTGCTGTAGCGTAAAGCTAATGAAGTCGTTTAATCTACCTGAACGCTCCCACAGGGGCGTCCCACTTTAATTATGTTCTTAAACGTCTCTCACATGCACTAATAGGCAGAAATGAAACATGGCACCACGTTAACAAATCCTGGTGGAAGAAGGGACCTCGGCACAGATATTAAAAACTTCACGGGCTGGCATTAATTTTAGCCACTACGGATGTGTGTAAGCTATGTAGCAAAGCGAGTCCATGATTAGATGCCGCCCCAGTCAGCACAGAGCGTAAAGAGCATTTATCTCCATTTCTAGTGCAATTGGCTTAGCAAAACTAGTCACTCAGCTGATTTAGACTGCCTTTATTATATTTTGCCATGATATTAGGCTACTTATTATTTATTTTTTTGGACCAAGTCCAAAAGTGTATAGACCACTAACTAAAATACTCCTATTTTGCATTCATTTGTAATCTAATATAAACTTTTCTTTATACAAACTACATACAATTATTTCATTACAATTATATATTTTAAAATTACACTCTAAAAAATGCTGGGTTAAAAACAACCCAAGTTGGGTTGAAAATGGACAAACCCAGCAGTTGGGTTAAATGTTTGTCCAACCTGCTAGACAGTTTTATTTAACTCAACTAACAATTAGAAATCACTGTATTGCTTGCTTAAAATGAACTCAAAATATATTGGAAGATAACATTTATTAATATGTTTAATAAATGAACATGTATTAATAAGTTTAATGAACAATAATTAAACAACAAACATTTATTAAATTGTTTATTAATAAATGTTCACCTTTTGATTATTATTGTTGTCTCTTTAATTATGTGTCTGATTTTTAATTTCCAACCTATTTTGGGTTCATTTTAAGCCAGCCATATAGTCATTTTTAAACAATAGTTGGGTTAAATAAAAGGAACCCAACCGCTGGGTTAAAACAACCCAATTGCTGGGTTTGTCCATTTTCAACCCAACTTGGGTTGTTTTTAACCCAGCATATTTTTAGAGTGTACATTTTTATGTGATTATAATTATATTTACAAATTATATTTTCTCTCACATCATTTTAATTTATAACAATGCTTAATTTTTCAGTTTTTTTTTTTTGTTTTTTTTTCAGATTTAAATGAATAAACAAAATTTCCAGATTTTCAATGTGGTCATTTTTCAGCCCCAGTCTATATTATACAATATCTGTAAAAAATTGCTAGGGAAACCTGATAGATATGAGACATCATAAATAAACACTAAAAAGAAAGTAAAGCAAAAGCAAAGTAAATAAATAAATAATGATATATTATTGAAATTGTGAAGTATTTATTTATCAAGGTAGTACAATGGTGTTGTACTGTAAAGTTCTCGATAGATAGATGATAGATAGATAGATAGATAGATAGATAGATAGATAGATAGATAGATAGATAGATAGATAGATAGATAGATGATAGATAGATAGATAGATAGATAGATAGATAGATAGATAGATAGATAGATAGATAGAGATAGATGATGTTTCAGCTGAAAATACCCCACAGATCATTTATTATAGCTTGTCAAATTTGCCCCTATTTGGGTGTGAGCAAAAATGAGCTGCTGCTCCCGGCCCCCTTTCCAGAAGAGGGCGGAGCTTTACATTGTTCAGCCTTACATTGTTCAAACCGGAGTCGGACATTGATGGAGAGACTCAGGAAGAAGTTACAACTTTTAGAATGCAACTGGACATTTCTGAATGGTTAGTGGATAAATTTATGTAGCTGCTGTGGAGTTGATTCAACTCATCGACTAGCATGTGCCGTCATGTTAATCTCACGTTAATCTTTTGTGCAAAACCTAACGAGACTCTAAATAGTGTTCTGTGCTCGTCTGTGCAGCCAACGACAGAACAGTTAGCATGCTTTGCTCGAACTTTTGCCATGGCGTTCGAACTGGTAAACCGCTGTTGCAAGCGAAAACAAAATGGCGGCGCCATGGGTGTAAACGTGCAGATTAAAAGGTGGTAATATTATAATAAGATCTCCTTCCTACATCACTAGGAGAGAGAAATCTGAGCGGCTTGTTTTTCACATGCTTGAAGAGAAAGGCTTGCCAAAACTAAGTTACAGTGTTGACCTTTTTTACGCTTTCTGGGTTGGTAAATGATTATAGCACTTAAATAATATAGCCCTTTAACAATAGTTAAGTATTGTGTACTTGCATGTAGGAAGTCTAATGTTTTCACATTAAGTTTCTGGTGGGGAAAACAGATGAAAAGTTCATTGTTCAACAGGTGTTCATGTTGGTATTGTGTAATAATCTGCGTACGGCAACAATCCAACAGTGTTTTTCTTTGGAAATAGTGTGAAGCCACATCAAATGAGACAAATGCTTCTCTGTCAATGAGCATTAAATGGCTGCTAATTGTTTGATTGAACTGCTGTCACCTATCTAAGCATGTCTAATTGAAGAGTGCGGAGTGAGGCATTTACAGTGCCGCTGACAAAAAGGAGCCATCTAAATGAAAAAAGGTTTTGTGTGTGCCAATTACAAGAGAAAAGTCGAGCGAGCTTTTTTTTTGTTCTTTAGTCTTTACGCAGGCTTGATCTATCTTATGAAGTTGCTGTGATGCAGCAGCTTTGTGGATTTTTATCACACAGCCCGTTTGTTGCACGAGAACAATGGCAATGCAAATAGGCTGATAAGACGTTCGGTTTTCAGTTGCAAACCAGGAGGGCAGCCGTGTATTTTCGTAACGTCCAAGTGAAATTAACTGCGAGAAAGAGCATGCAAGAAAGAAAATCACAATCTAAAAATCTGATTATATAATGCGTTTAATAATTTCCCCTCATTATCAACACCACACTGTCATTCACGTCCCTCCAGTGTCATTAAATGGGCAAACACATGCATTCAAATCTATAGACCCACATTATTATAATACAAAATATGGATGCCAGTTGCATGAAATAAATGAACGTAGCTTTTGTTTGTCCGCTTTGCACAGGATGTTTTTCACTATTTCTGATGCAAGTGCCAATAGTGATTTAGAGTGAAACGGTCCAGCTCCGTCTAGCTGAGATAAAATTCATTCCTTTATTGGGAAAAAGCCCCTTTCCCCAACACTATTCCTCCGTCCGCCTGCCTGTGTGGTGGTCTGACAGATTAAACAACATCACCACAATGGCATAGTTGCGTGCGGGGCTTTAATATTGTCCACTGGAGCCCCCCGTTTCCTCATTTAATCCCTGTGTAATATGTTGGCCAGAAAACCCTCATGCTGTACACAATGCACGCCCAGCTAAGACACAAAAAAGGCTAATTAGTCGACCACCCTACCACTCCGCCCCCTCTCGCAAATCCTCATTCTTTCCATTTACAGGCGCAGTATCTGGTTTTGTTATCAGGGCCACCAATGTGTTGTTGGCTGCAATTGTTTTGCTTTATTTGACAATGTGGCTCAAATAAAACCGTAAATTATTACTTGCATGTCGGATTTTAACTATAATTCGGCAACTCATTGGGAGACTAGGAAGGTATATGAACATTCCGGCTTCAGTACAAGTTCCATCAGACATCTTCTGCCAACAAAGAAAAAACTAAGCAAAAAAAACAACATGTTAACATAATGCACTTTCAAAGGTATAAGCAGTGTAATGCAACTAATGCAAATTTTAATTTCAGCTGTCAGGACCAGGTAACGTTTGCATGACACAAGAATACTAAAAAGAGACTGTCTAGTAGTTATTATATAACTAGATGTTTATCCATATAATACAACAGTCCCCTAAACTTTTAAGCTTTCAAGCTGTACAGTTCAATAAGGCAACAATTAATATACACAACTGTAGTTAAGATATTTTAATGTTTAAAGTAAAGTCTTTTAATCTTACTAAGGCTGTATTTATTTGATCAAAAAATATAGTATAAACTTTTTGTGGAAACTGGAAACATTTTCAGGATTGTTTGATGAATACACTCTAAAAATGCTGGGTTGTTTCAACCCATGTTAGGGTCAAATATGGACAAACCCAACCTTTTTTGAAACCTAGTGGTTGGGTTTGTCCATATTTGACCCAAACATGGGTCGAAACAACCCAGAATTTTTTTAAAGTGCAGAAAGATCAAAAGAGCAGCATGAATTTGAAACAGAAATCTCACTGTAAATGTCTTTACAGTCATATATGATCAATTTAATGCATCCTTACTGAATAACAGTATCAATTTATTTTAAAAATGAACGTAAAGCTGTAAATGTACAGTTTATTCCCATTTTAAGTGCCATAATGTAAACATTGTTTCTAATCTAATTTATTTTCTATATTCTTATGTTATGTGGTAACTGATGCACAAATGCTAATAAATAAATGATAGAGGTCAAGTTTTGTATTAAACCCAATTATTCCTTCAAGAATGAGTTCAAATGCTGTGAGTTGGGAAGGTACACTTTGGGATCCTTGTGCAGTATCCTGGTTTTCTCAGGTTCTGTTATTTCACATTCATTCTCAGCATAATAAAATATATAGAAATATAAATGACTGTACAGCACTGACATGAGTGCACTTTCCTTATTTCAGTGTTGTGACAACAAATCTCCCTGCTAAGACATACGGCTGATAATAATACTGCATAAGCACAGATGGTGTCCTCTGAACTCCTTAGATACATAAACGGAATTTTAAAAAACATAACCCAGCAATAATATCATTCAATAACTTCAGAAAATTCACAGACACGAATGATGAGAGGTGTGCTACTTTTCTAAGATATCTTGACTTTTTTCAAATCGTATAGATTTGCATATCTAAACAGTTGCGCCACATAGTATGCAATGCAATATTTTAGGGCAAATACCTGCTGGGTCATTCTGTTAACTTAACCACAGGTCCCAGTTAAAAATTTTGGTAACACTTTATTTTAGGGTTTTTTAAGTAGTTACTTATTAGCATGCGTATTACAAGAATATTAGCTGTTTATTAGTACTTATTAAGCATATATTAATGCCTTATTCTGCATGACCTTATTCTACATTCTTAATCCTACCCAATACCTAAACCTAACAACTACCTTACTAACTATTAATAAGTAGTAAATTAGGAGTTTATTGAGGGAAAAGTCGTAGTTAATAGTGAATACATGTTCCCTATACTAAAGTGTTACCAAAAATTTAATTTTGATTTTATTTTTCTGGTAAAAATAAAAAAAGATGAAACAGAAAGACATACAATTACATACCACAGATAAATATTTTTACAGAGTTATCCACTATTTTATAGAGAAGGTCAAATATTTTTTTCTTTTAGGACAATTTTCACTTAGATTTGGACTCCAAATCTCAGGTAAAATCCCATCTACAGTGGATTACCCAGTATTTATTTACTTAGAGTAAATATTCATCCATGGTAATTAATATATTAGCTTTCATCACTATTTATGTTTGTCTTTCTTAAGAAAAAAATATTAACAAAATCAAAAATTTTAGCTTCTTATTCGCCAACCACCTGCAATCCAATTTAACCGTGCTTTATTAAACGATCTGTGGGATGAGGAACTGCATTGTGCACAATAGTGCATAGTGAACAATAGGGTTGGGAACCGAGAACTGGTTCTCATCCGGAACCATTAGTGTTTTTTGAAAAGAACCGGAACCATGCAAGTTTCGGTTCCAAAAACCGTTCTGGTGTGATGGGTGGGCGAAGTGTGGGGAGCGTATCCTTTAATAGAGACGTCTCACCTCATGAATATTATAGCAGTTAATGCACTGAAAAGCCCTCGCGCTACTCATATATGTCAGATTTCATTGCAGAGAGAGAGAGAGAGGTGCCCAAAGCTGCACTAATCGTGTTCTCAATCACCCACATGATCTAATTCCTAAATGACAACGATTCGCCCGTGTATATTAAACATTTGACAAAAATAAAATCGCGACATTCAAATCTGCGTTCGCGCTGCTGCTGATCTAAAGAGAGTTGTCATGTGTAGATAGAAACAGCTTCACAAACAATCTTTTCAGACGCACAGTATCATTATTTCTGTGTGACAAAATATAACCTATTCCAGTTATAACAAAAGATAGGCCATTAAGATAGAAACACTGATGTTTATGTATAATAAATTACCTTCCGAAAGTAACTGGACTTCAAATAACGACTGTATCGATTGCATTGTTACGGCACTGGGTGGCAACAAATTTACTGTTAAAAATGTGTCTATCACTGAATCATTCTTTTATAAACAAGTCTTTATGAATCCAACTTACAAAAATATTCTGTTTCACTTGTCTGAATCTTACATGTGTGTTCAAGCATCTTATCTAATTTGTGGTAACACTTCAATAAGGTTCATTTATGAACTAACCATGAGCAATACATTTGTTACTGTATTTGTTAATCCTTGTTAATGTTAGTTAATAAAAATACAGCCGTTCATAGTTTGTTCATGTTACTTCACAGTGCATTAACTAATGTTACCAACTACAACTCTTGATTTTTTTTTTAATTAACATTAACAAAGATTAATAAATGCTGTAGAAATGCAGTTCATTATTAGTTCATGTTAATGTAGTTAACTTATGTTAACTAATGAACCTTATTGTAAAGTGTTAGCGAATTTGCTGAGATTAACAGTCTGTTAAATTCATTTTACAAGAATAATAAACACAAAAAGGACTGTTTGAGTCGAGTATTGTGCATTTTTCCCTTACTACTATTTTTTATTGGTTGTTTAATTAGTTTAATGGAACCGGAACCGGAATCGTTAGGCAGAACTGGAATCGGAACCGGAACCGGAAAATTTCTCACGATTCCCAACCCTAGTGAAAAACACAGTCGTGCAAATAAATGACATTCTTAACTTGTGTGCAAACCCAGTTCATAGCATCTCTCGAAATGCATCATATTTTTACCTGGGTCAGGTGCCTTAAAGCCTATGAGAAACAAACGGACAGCTGGAGATGACAAGATTAAATCTGTCTGCTTAGTGAATTAAAAACTTGATTGGCTGCTTTCAGGCATATGATCTAATGTAATATATATTAAACCTCTACAGCTCTCTTTCTTTCCTATTCGTTCGATTGTACGCTCTCAGAAAATAAATATCATTATCTAAGAGTGACAGACGAAAGCATTCTGAAATTCCCTTATGGGTCGCCAGCGGGCTGCTGATGTGTCGCCTCGTGAAAGCCAGCGAGATGTCTAACAATCACAAGCACATGCTAGATTGTATGGAGGAGTTCATAATTATAATCTGTAAGAGCATGAAAAGTGGAAATTGATGGATGGGATTGTGAAAAGCTGGCCTCTTTAACAATGTACAGTAGCTTTTGACTGGCTTTGAAATCATCTAATGTCAGAAAATGTTACAAAGTCAGATTTTGTAGGCTTTTTACAAAGCTAAATGAACAAAAGGCTTCAATAAACAACTCTGAACTCTGAGCCCTTCAGAATAAAGAAAAGTTATTTCGTTTTGGACAATGTACGGCATTCTTGTTAAGCTTTGCTTTGTGCCCTTGCAATTTTTTCATCGTATTGTTAATAACAAGGCAGTGTATATCAAAAGACGTTCAGCTGTCATTAAACTGGATTGCTGTTTAGATAAGTGGTCGTCGTCACAGATGACATTGTGAGTGGTTGTCAGGGTGTTGCTATACAGTTGCTATGGTGCTCTGAGGTGTTGTAAGTGCATTGCTATGAGATGCCAACAAGCATATAAAGTGAATACAATTACATTAATTCTTATTTAGCATCTGTTAAATGAGTTTTCATATTTCTTCATCCAAAACCACTTGTTTTATTCAAAATGATTTAAATAATGTCACACTACAGTGACTACAAAGCCACATAGTGAGTGTAAACAGTAGCTAGCAATATCATATAGCTAGGTATAGCAATAACAAACTTGGCTGCCAAGCTGGTACTTCACTTGTGGGACTATAAATCCCAACAACGGTGACGCACAAACACAAAACACGAGATTAGAGTGACATGTATACCTTTAATGAAAATTAACCCATGATTTACTCACCCTCAAGCCATCCTAGGTGGATGCATTTTTGGGGGAGCTTCAAAACAGGCCCCTCGTTCACTACCATTATAAAGCTTGGAAAAACAAGGATATTTTTAAATATATCTCCAATGTGTTCGCCTGAAAGAAGAAAGTCATATACACCTTGGATGGCTTGAGGGTGAGTAAATCATGGGTTAATTTTCATTTTGGGTGAACTATCCCTTTAACCAGTTCCACACACTTTTACAGTGATAGTGAATAATCAAATCAAGCTCACTCTGATTTGACCCCAGCTGCAGTGCATGCTGGGTAACTAACAGAGCCATTATATACTGTACATATACACTACAAAGAAAAGATACTTTTATTAGGCAAAGATGCATTAAATTGATTAAAAGTGACAGCAAAGACATTTCTAATGTCTTTCTATTTCAAATAAATGCTGTTCTTTATTTATCAAAGTATCCTGAAAAATGTATCACCGTTTCCAAAAAAAAACTATTGACCAACAAAAACTTTGTTTTCAATATTCATTAATAGAAAATGTTTCTTGAGCATCAAATCAGCATATTAGAATGATTTCTGAAGGATCATGTGACACTGAAGACTGGAGTAATGATGCTGAAAATTCAGCTTTGATCACAGGAATATATTACATTTTACAATATATTCAAATGGTAAACAGTTTTTTTTTTTTTTTTTAAATGGTAATAATATTTCACAATATTACTGTTTTTACTGTATTTTTGATCAAATAAATACAGCCTTGGTGAGCAGAAGAGTCTTCTATCAAAAAAAAAATATATATTTTTTCTAACAATTTTCTAACTAATATTATATAATTACAAATTATATCATCAGCACAACATTTTGAGTAAAAAAAAGTTTCAGCTCAAAGCAAGAAAATCTGACCGTCTGTACGGAGTTCACATGACCATTTTACTCTTTTGATTAGTGTCAAAAAATACTGCAAAATCTGAAATATTTCTTATTTATTTTACATCATACCATTTCATGGTTATACATTTTTCAAAATCCTAAAACTGTGTTTCTTTCCACATTTTTAAATCCCAAATTGTCAATATGGCCTCAGACCTTTGGAGCTCACTGTATTTTCTGATTGTTAACCCCGGCACAACATCATCATGGCCTTCCAAACACAACTGTTTTGCATGGAAACCTGTTTACAAGCGCTCATGAATAAGTTAGCCCACAGTGGCGGCTGAACATGTGGGGGAAGACACTCTCCCCTGAATCTAAGTAGGTTAAATCGAGTTGCCAAATGGAGTGGATTTGACAAGGCTCCCTGCTACCCCAATGAGCATGAACTATCTCATCTCTTCCGAAATGGATATTTTCCCTACATTTTCACGCTGGACCGGAAGGCCCAGGAGCAACGGCTGCCACTGGAAAACCCAAAACAGAGCTGACAGGAGTGAGACGTGAAGCTAGCTCTGTGTTTTGATCGGCACTTAAAACGCCCATCGCTCAGCTCTCGGTCAAAGAAAACGGGAAGCCTTTTGACATTTTCTATTGCGACGACATGCAATCCTTCCACGGTGGTCTGCGCCTGCGGCTTTAAGAGTGGTAAGCTGGGTTTTTTTTTTTTTCTTTTTTTTTTTCGCAGTGTCCAAGAGCAGCCCAGTTTGCCGTGCCGGGTTTGTCCCTGAGATGTGCGTGACTAGAGGAGGAGCGTTCACCGAGAGAATTAGCACAGCGACCCAGTTTAGCCACCAAAAGCCTGACTCTGCGGCTCAGACACTTAACCTTTACTGACTCGCGCAGACAGTGGCAGCACTTTAGAAAGGAGGCAGAGGAAAAGGAAATGGATTGCCATAAGTGCTATTAGCCACAGATCGAGCAGAAAATTACCTGACAAAGTATGAGTTTGTGATGGTTTGAGTAATACGTCCAAAACAGAATGCTGTGATACTGGCAACACGTAGGAAATTGAATTAATAACAATTCCACAGCATTTGGTCATGTATCTAATGAAATAAACAGCGGCTGCTCATTCCAGTGTGATGAGAACTGCAGAAATGAGTAGGTGAATAGAATGAAAAACTAGAGCAAGAAAGAAATATAACAAAGTCCTTTTTTGCAGATGTTTAACACAGGGACCTACAATAATAATGCCAATAAAGACTATTTAAATGACACGGATATCATCATTTCCATTTAAAAAGGTTCTAAAACATGTCATTTTGAACTTGATGAAATGTCTAAAAATAAAATTAAATGCACATGGCTCAAAAAAGTACACAGACATAGAACAATTAAAAAATATCAGATAATAAAAATATAGTCTGACATATTATGCATTAATATATAGGTTGACAGTAATTGTCTTGAAATGCATTTCATAATCAAATTTATTTTGGAATATTTGTTACAAAAGTAGTGTTAGCAGCATGCTAAAATGGTCTTTAAGAAGTTAAAAATCATCATCTTTACAGTATCGAAGCTAAAAAAAAATGAAATATTGAATTATTTAATATTACAAATATTAATATTATTAATATTAAAATGTGTCTCTAAAACCATTCTCCCCACAGCATCACAATTAAAATATTTACAGCTAAAAAATTATATTAAATATTATTAATATTAAAATGTGTCTCTAAAACCATTCTCCCCACAGCATCACAATTAAAATATTTACAGCTAAAAAATTATATTAAATATTATTAATATTAAAAATATTAAACATTCTATATTAAGAACGAAAAAACATTATAAAAATCACTGAAAGACCTCAATTAACTAAGTTGTTGGGTAACTAGTCAACTACTCCTTCCCCAAGAAGTTGTGTCTCTAAATTCATTCTGTTTCCAGCATTACTTTCAAACAACCAAAAAAAGAGAAAAAAGTGACCAGTCAACTATTCAGCTATCGTGAACCATCACTAATTATTATATCAAGCATTATTATATATTTATTAGCTATGGAGTTACTCTTAGCATGCTGAAACATTCCCCATGAAGTTGAATCTCTAAATTCATTCTGTTTTCAGTACTGCTGCTGAATTATGATTATTATCATTATTATTCTTGCCTAGCAGATGACAAAACAGGCAAAAAATCTCATTGCCTTAAACTAAAGGAGGGACTATCTAGCAACCAGAATGTCATATTCTTCGTCTAAAATCACACAATGTAAAGTAGGTACTACATTTGGTTTGAAACTTACTTTGAGATTGTTAAAAAAAATATATGTAAAAATATGGATGTGTGAAGTATTAATGAAATTTGGACATACTTCATTTATCATGTTGTCATAGTCATGTGACCTACTAAGTTGCGTCGCTTCACCGCCATTCACAACCACTCCTGTGTGCAGTATATACGCACTTCATAATCTTGACAGAAGTAGTAGGTCATCCGGGTACTTTTCGCTTACTGTTTTATGAGTACTATGAATTTGGACATACTGCTTGGTAGGGCTGCTCGATTATGGCAAAAATCATAATCACGTCTTATTTCATGATATGAGTCATTTTAAAAATCAGTACAATGTCACAATTACCGATAGGCTACTTCAGCAAAAACTAATACTAGGTTAATGTAGCTAAGTAAAAGGTCCTCAAAACAGTTACAGAAAACAAGTAAACAGTCAGCAGTTCAATAAGAACTAAGAAACTAATTACAAACACAATGGACAAATAATGATTTATTCAAGAGCAGTGAGTGATTTTATCTTTTGTTGTTTGATTGACATTAATGACACAGACGGCAGCAGGTATATTAGGCTGCTGTCACTTTAAGACTGAATGCATGGATCCAATATACTGATACACATGCATTTTCTTTCGCAGCTGTTTACAGTCATTTAAGACATAACCGACTGTTTACGAGGATATCTACCAAAACGGCATTTTGACACTTCTTTTTGACCGTTTAGGAGTGAATCTGAAGCCCACAGTACTATGTTTATTCGCATTCTGCTCCATATCGGTGCGCACACACAGAAAGCCACCTGGGGAACAGTGTTTCTTTCACGCCTTAATTTACGTCCCTCTATTTAGCAACAGTAAACTCCATTTTACAACACTTACCTATTTGGCTGATTTGGATGTTAAGGAACAAAAGCACACCACTGAATGTGGCATCATTTTACCTCAATTATCTTGTTTTCATAATCGTCGGAAGCCAAAATCGTAATTGAAAAACAATTACGATTAATCACATAGCCCTACAACTTGGCTCACATATTTTCACTATATAGTATGAAAGTAGGCATATTCGGATGCAGGGATAGACTGGACCATGGGCTTGGAATTGTACAAATCCAGTTGTTTGATATATATTAAAATGTGCTTGAAGATGGTGAAAAAGCAACTAATTCATCCATAATATTGTCACTCACCAATGCAGTTGTCTCTGTGCTCCTCAAATCCAGCGCTGCACACACATCGTCCAATAGGAACGAGCCACTCGCCCTCAGCGCTGCAGTACATCTTGGGCGTGTCTCTCTCCTCGGCGTGGTCCACACACTGACCTCTGACCTCCACAAGCGAGGATGAGTCGGCCCCCGTGACCACATCCGTGAAGACGGCCAGGTTGCGAGCCATTCCCGTGCAGCGTTTGTAGTAGACTCGGACGGACACGATAGCGATGCAGGCTCCTATATCCTGGAAGGCCAAGTAGAAGCCACGTTTGCTGAGCGGCCCAACGCCACGGATTTCAGTGTTGAGCTTCAGTCTCCTCACCCCCAGGTCCACGTTAGTGAAACTCTCATCTGCAGCGATGGTGTCGATTTTGGAAAACTGACTCTCCCAGATGCTCGTGCCAACATCACGGTCGGTCTCATAGTAGTAGAGGTTAAAGGTCTCCTTGCAGGTACCGAGAACGCCTGGCATGCTGTTGCAGTCCCGAAGCGTGAATTTCATCTCGATGTAGATTCGCCGGGCGCCATCTCGCTGGATCCAGTTGGTCCGGAGCCAGTTGTTCTGGCTCGGGCTCATAACGTTGCACACCTGGTATGTGTGGATGGGGCTGAAGTACTCGTCCATTTCATTGATTGCATCCCACTGGAAAAGAAAGAAAGAGAATCAGGGTTATTATTGAAAATGGTTACATCTGAAAGATTTTTTCATAAATTTTTTTTTTTAAGTTTTACATATAAAATAATAATTAATACTATTACATTTTCTTATTTTACTTGAAATGGAGTCGCCATTTTGAGATCAAATAAAATAAATACATAATAATAAATTAAAATAAAATAAAAAAATATATAAAATAAAATAAAAAGTGAACAAAAAGTGCACCTTTAAGGATAGGAGATTGCACGCTCAAAATGTGCTTTTACAAACACATCTTTAATGCGATAGAGATCTTGTTTGTGGATTTACATATTTACAGTGTGAAGATTCTTATAAATCAGTCCATTATTATTTCAACAGCAATGTGCATGAGAGCTTCTTTAAAACGTTTACATATGCATTGCAGTGCATAAGATTAATATCATGATGAATGTGGCCTGCATTTCCTTAATAACGTTCAGTATTCCTCGTTATTCATGGGTGGTTTTTGTGCAGTTTAAGCAGTTTCTTATGCAATGCAAATAATCAGGCATGAATAAATATTTTATGATGAGTTGCAAATGAACTTAAAGATTCATATCATGAGCCTGAAGCAAAAAACGGAAATGCTGATCAATGAGAATGAAGCCGTCCACAACCAGAGAATTTCATTTACTGTATCGGTCACAGAACAGCAAACCCAACAAACAGGTAAAAACTACTGCAAAATAAAGAAGTTGCTACTAATTTAACTACAATTTTCAGTAGCGTGACAGAAGTTGAGTTGTTTTCAAAATAGCTTTTCATGTAATGAACTAACTTTAGCAAGACAAAACATTGCTGCTTTTAATGTCACGTTGTATTTTGTGCACAGTTTTACAGCAGAATGAACTGAAACAGTAATCAAACGTGACATTTATCCACTTCATTTTTAACGTAAAAGTGGACGATCTTTAACATGACTGTGCAAGGCTTCCAGTGTCCAGTTCCAGTTATTTTACCTGTACAAAAACAGTCTGTTATGCTGCTTGATATTGCAAACTGTAATCATAAACTGCTTTTCAGTGCAAATAATTCTTTGTTATACTTCTAGTTTTTTTACCTACAGGGACTAATGAAACTGAAGTCTGGCACATTCACAAGGAATAGCTTACTTCCGTGTTAAAAATAAGCTAACTATACTGAAGCTATTTAAGAGGGCAAAAGATGATTAATTAGAGCTGCACTGTTCTGGTTTAAAAGCAATGATGTTTTTTGAAAAAATAAATCTCAATTAGAGTGACAACATTAAATTTGCAATTAAATTTACACAAAATACAAGAAAAAAATAGTATATAGTATACAGTATATACAGAGTCAAAAACAGCAGCATTTAACTAAATATTTTGGACAAAAAATATGCAAAATAAATAAATTATGTAAATATAAATAAATAAATCTATATATTTATTGTATATTTATTGTATATATTATATATATAACATTATATTATTATAATATTATATAATATTACATTATATTATATTTCTTCATTATTTATATATATATATATATATATATATATATATATATATGTCCCTGCCTGCTTTAAATAAATACATGAATAAATAAATAAATAGTACTATACAGAATCAAAAGCATTTCACTAAATATTTTGAAAAAAATATATATATATTTTGCAAAAGATGCAAATATCTATAGTGGTTATGTCTGCTTGAAATAAATAAAACTATACAGAATATACAGAGACGAAAACAGCAGCATTTAACAAAATATTTTGAAAAATAAAATATTATGAAAAAGATGCTAAATATCTATGGTGTTTATGTCCCTGCTTTAAATAAAAATAAGTACTTTTGAATAAAATTCCTGCTTGAAAAATAAAATTATATTAAAAAGATGCAAAATATCTATGGCGGTTACGTCCCTGTTTGAAATAATTAATAAATCAGAATATACAGAGTCAAAAGACTGGCGGGGGGGATGCAACATATCTGCAACATATCTATCTATTATGTCCTTGCTTGTAATTAATGCAGGAGCTTGCCACTCATAAAGTAGCCTCCTCAACATTGATAATAAATATTTGAAATCTTGGGTTCTTCAAGACTTCTAGAAACACTGATGAAATATGCTATACAACTTTCATCACCATGAACTCTGAGTGACTTTCAGGTAGACGGTCAAGAACAATAGCGCTCAGTCTTAACGAAAGAGCCTCTTCTCTCTGTACTGCAGAAAAACCTGTGTGAGAAGAGCGTATGGACGGTTGTCCTCCATAAAGGCCTTTTCTGATGGCGCTGTCTGTGGGCAATTAGCTGTTGTCTTTCATCCTTCTCATGTAAAAGTAAAACAGGTGAGTTGAAGGCTAGCTGCACTATGAAAGACCTCTAGTCATACTGGGTTTACTCGTCCCGCGAGGAGGAACCGCTACGTGCCACCACACAGCAGTTCTTTCATCTCACCAGCTCACAGCTCCCACCAGGCTTTACTGACGGCACATGCCGTGAGCGAGCGCTGGATATTCACTGGTAATTAAAAGCGGAGGGCTGCCGAATAAACAGAGTGGACAGATGATGACGCTCGGGAGGGATCTGGAGTGGGAAAACTATAAATAATGAATGTCATTGTATTATAATGTACATAACAACATAGTTAATATTGGTGTAAACTGATGTCTTCTATTGTCAGTTTTCTGATTAGTTCAACAGATAAAACTCCAATGCAAGTTGCTTTGGATAAAAGCATCTGCCAAATGAATAAATGCACACATTTTAAGCTAATTTCATCACTCCCTTGAACACTGAGGTTTGTTACTGTCAATGTTATATAAAAATTCACATTAGCTATCTACAAAAGTTTTTATGTCTGCAAATTAGTGGCCAGGATTTTACATCTGCATCTGTGCACCTTGTGGCCTTACAGTAGTAGTAGCAGCAAAATAGCATCACTTATCATTATGTTGTTATGAAAAAATGATGGTTTGCGGCCTGTGGAGAGCCTTGGGATGTTCTGTTATTAGCCAGCTACTCTTCAAGGCTAATCTTACATCTATTTTCTCCTCTATGGGTATTATTACGCACTCTTACATGATATACGGCAAGATAAACAGCGGGCAGATGTGAAAACATGGCTGGAATGTCTTTGAGAGAACAGATACTACAAGTGGTGAAGGCATCACAAAGCAACAGCACATTTTATGGGTCGTACCTACTAGCAACACTGCTGGCAATACAGCGCTGCAGTGATGTTGTATTTTTGTAGGCCAACCTGTAAGTCAGAAAATATTGTTTGTGACTAAGAAAATTTGTTTTTAGCAGATTTATACAGGTGGAGCTGGGGAAGATGGAGGTTTCTGAAAGCACGCTGCACTGCTAAGGCAAATGCTACCCATGTATTTGAAGGTTGAGCACATGAGCTACTGAGGCTATATCCACACGAAGCCAGGGCTTTCCCTATCCGATCTTTTTTTCTGATCTGTGTATACACGAAACCACTGAAACAGACTCAAAACGATGTAGTATACATGCCAGATCAGTATGTGGTGCTGTAATTTTGCCACAGAGATACACTAAAAACAAAGAATAAAACTTGCTGTATTAAACCTTGCGCGCTGTATACAAACTTTAGTAAAGCTTAGAAATAAAGCTTTATTTTAATAAAGCTAATAGGCTCAGTAGCTTCTGCTGCACGAACACAAGCATGCAGTCCGCTATTGTTGTTGTTGTTGCTGTTACGTTACGTAGCGGCGTCTGACTAGGGTCGACACGTGGGATGATGACATCATCGTTTCACAAAATATACGGACTGGCTATACATATGAAAATGCAAGGGCGATGTTTTCAGATTTATCCACTGTTTAAAAAAATAGCGGTTTCAGGCTCCGAAAATGACGAATCCGTCTGGACGAAACACCTATACGATACAAAATTTTTGCATATGCACCTAAACGCATCTCCGTGTGGACGGGCCCTGATAAAGTAGGAACTAAACAGCTGTGTCTAATAGTTAATGATGTGATTACGAGCAGGTTGAGTTAAAGGACCTATTAGCCTGCGCAACTGTACGACTAACAAAGTTAGCTAACTTATCCGCTAAAAAAGTTAGCATTATGTGAGAGATCACTTAACACTGAGGGGTCGGCTGGTCGCGCCGGCAATAACACCTTGCTTTTTTCTTATCAGTATGAAAGAGACTCAAAATACTAAATTTTGCACATACAATTAAGAGTTCTACACCATTTTAATCTGTGAAATATCTTTTATTTGTGTACACTCAAGTAAAAACAAAATAACAAAATGTTGTGCTTTTTGCAAAATAAAAAAAACTAACATGATGCGTGATCTTTCGTCTCCCTCTGAACGAAGTCCAATCTGATAGTTCTCAGAAAATGAACTGTAATTTAGTGAATACTAATCATAAAAAAATAAGACTTATGTCTAAAGAAACAAAAATTCAAAAATTCTCTGTTTATGTAATCTGAATGAAAAGAGAGACATGTCAGACGTCCGTGCGTCAGCTCATTATCCACTAATGCGGCCACGCCCACAGAGCGAGCGCTACCCAGACGCAAATTCTGAGGAAAATTCAAAAAGTGTGTTATAGCCATGGTTAGCGATCTCTGGAAGCCTCTGTTAGTTCCTGGAATGTCACATGGTATGCCTGTTCTTCATTACGTGTCATTTGTGGACTAAATGTGCACAGAGCAAGTATGAATGGAAAACACAGTATCCAGCGTGCATAGTGATGACAATAAATATTGAATAAATATTACTCCTCTGTATAGAAAATTGACAAACATATGAGAATCCATCAATATTTCTGCAAAATGTACATGCTTTTAGGCTAAAAGCCCTGATGGATGTTGTTTTGTCAAAGGTAACGACTCCGTTTTTCATATTCATAACTCCTGACGCATAGGCTATTAACAAATTACGGTCACTATAAGAGTAAAATAGAGGTCAAAATGTGAAACTTGAGTCTTAGATCTTTTTAATGTCAACTGCACATTAACAAAGTATATTAAAATAGAAAACCATTATTTGGTTAGAGACTTGAGACATCTTTTAAAAACATTATAATAGTAGGCTAATGCGTCCAATCTTTTGACTGGTACTGTAATTTAAACTATAATAGGCCTATAATTTTCTTCACATGTGCAATAATTTGTGCATGCATGAGATCACAAAAATCATGTTTTTTTTTGTGTTTTTTTTGTCAAGAGTGGACATTATTTACGTTAATACAGCCGATATGATCCTGTTATCAAAGGGTTTTTTCACATAGCCTACCTGACTGAAAGGGCTCATTATGCGGGTCATTATGCGGGTAATTATGCAGGTCTTTGTCTTCTCAGGTGTGAATCACAGCATTATTCATAAAGATTCACGCCTCCACGCATACTGTGTTTCTTGACAAAAAGTGTTTTACAAAATTTAAATCAATTGTTTTATATGAATGAGTAGGCAGGATCATTTTTACATCATTTTGAAGCAAAAACTCTAGTCTACAACCTCCAATACCCAGAAGTCTTGTGAACACATATATAATATTAGTTTTGTGGCCTTATTTCAGTGACTTAAGTTTTTAGTTTTCTACGCATAAACATTATTCCTTCAAAAATACAAACATGTACATGCATGTTGCTCACATATTATGGTAGCCTAGTTCGTGCTGAATACAGTGTAATGACACTTTTTCCATTAATATGTTTATGAACAACTGAAAAAAGCACAAATGTCAGGGCATGTCAAAACTTCTCCAGGGCCCCAAAAATCCTCAGACCCCAGAGGGTTAACTTGTTCCCCAATTTCTGATTAGCTGGCCATGCATGAGAAATCTCTAGACACGTAACCAAACCATAATCCATACCAGCAAAACTGATATGAAGTGTGCGCTGCAAACGGCAGCATTTTTGATGATCGTTTCTGTCCAGTCTGCTCATTTTATTGAGTTTAACCACAGCTGTTGTCGTTTTTTGTTTGGCAGTGGCAGCATGTATGCCACAAAATTTCAAATTGGAGCCTGTACTCTGTCGATACTGGCACCCAAAAACACAACAAGATGACATTTTAAGCTCCTTGTGTAGCCACGACTCTGTGCTGATTTGTATTGGCCGCCTCAAATTTTTACTTTGTTTTTCCCCCAGCTAACGCAGTGATGCAACTGTCGTCAGCACTAAAAAATGTCTATAGTACACGAAAAACAGTATGCCTACAACCTACTACTTCCGCCGAGATTCTAAAGTGCGCATTCAATGGATAGTCAATTTACTATCCAATGAGGCCACAGAAGAGGATTTATAAATGGCAGTGAAGCGACGCAGCTGACGCTGGTGACAGTAACCACATGGCGGATGTAGTACATCCGAATTTCATTTATACAACCCATATTCATACTATACAGAACATACTTTTTTAATGGTCGCAAAGTAGGTTCAAATGCAAATATAGTACCTAGTCAGAGAGTATGCGATTTCAGATGCCCCTAATGAGGCTGTGAAAGAAACTAGTGAGTAGATGAGTTTTCCTTTTCGGCCTGATGATGTTTAATGTCCCGACAATCTCTAAAGTCCCATTTAGCCACTTGTTAGCAACTGCTTTTTTAAAGACAAGTAAAAAAGAATCACAAGTATGAAAATTTCTTGAGCTAGTGTTCACCACAGACCTTATTTCAGACATTTAACCAAAAACCCATTGAAAAAAACATTGACTTCAGGATGCTGCAACCGGAAGTGCTAAAATATTAACTCCTTTCTGTTTTTTTTGTTTTTTTTGGCCTACAAAAATACGTGATCCATACAGCACTCTGTAGCTAAAATGAAAATAGAGGCACTTTCTAACACAAGCAACACTCACTTTTCAGCAGAAAAAACTAACTTATAAACAGTAATCAGAGTAGAAGTTGAAGCCCGTCACAGTACACTATAGCATTCAGCTCCCACTGGCCTTGAGTAGATCGCCTCCCCTGAATACATTACGGACACAGCCAGGCTAATTGAAAGGGAAAATGCTGACCTCAGAGGAGCCTTGAGCTCGGCCACCATGAACTTGGCCTCTTCTCACAAGTACATCTTCCAAAGGAACAGATTTCCTTGCTTCCCTGGCCTCACCTCGGCCCATTTTTTTTATTTTTTTTTTCAATTAATTGAGACAGCTCAATGATTTACTGAAGATATTAGCACATTATTTTATAAGAATTAATAATGATTAATAAAAATATGATAATTATACATTAAATTAATATTTGAAATATGCTTATTTATATTTCAGTAATTTAATTTTAATAAAGTAATTCATGTTTTAGTGATCCACATTCCCTAAATTCATTTCAGTACTTGTAAAAAATTATTTTCATGATTTGCTATCACAACATTTTTTCTTTTGTCAAATCAGCTTAGATAATGAATGTGGTTCAGATAAAGTATTCTGAGTTTCTGTTGATTGAACCAATCACCTTCATTGTATTAACGCAAATTTTTAATTTCAATGAACTCAAAATTTTAAGGCAACCAGGTAACTTAATTTTTTAAGTTAAACCTACAAACCGCCTTTTTAAAGTGTATAAACCTTTATTCATTTAATTAATACAGCACAATTACAGCTTTACTGAAGATATAAACACATAATTTAAAAATTAAATTAATAAATTATTAAATTATAATAATTATAAATTCAATAATAATTAATAAAAATAATTAAATTAATATTTTAATCATTACATTTTAATAAAGTAACTGTTTTAGTGAGTGAAATAGCTTTTCCTAGGTCCAATTTCCCTCTATTCACGCAGGGACCCTCGTTAACTCTATTTAACATCTTTGTTTGAATAAAATATTTAAGTGTCTCATTTTTTTATCTTGGTTTATTTTTATGGGACACATCAAACCTCTGTCAGTACACAAGCAGGGGAGATCTTTTTCCTGAATACATTCATAATCCATTGTTCCTGGAATGAGCTCGCTGCCAAACAAACAGCTGCAAACATATAAGCCATCATTACAGAGAATACAAGTGATTCTGAAACACATCCCAAGAGTCATTCATGGAAGATGACACAAAACATATTCACAAAAACAGCATTTGTTTCCACTTCTTCTGTACAAATCTAGAATAAAATTAACAGAAAATTACCAAGGTGTCATGGCATGGCTAGTTATCTTAAAGGGATAGTTCACATAAAATTTTAAATTCTGTCATAATTTACTCAAAAAAACATTTTGAAAAGTTTTTTTTTCTTTCTTTTTTGGTCCATGCAATGAAAGTCAAAGGGGTCCAAAATATCAAAATATCTTTGTGTGTATGTGTGTGTTGTTCCACGGAAGAAAGAAAGCCATGCAGGTTTGGAATGACATAAAGGTGAGTAAACTATGACAATTTATTTATGGGTGAAATTTAGCTTAAATCAGCTATTTGTAAGAATTTTTATGTATTAATAACTTTTTTTTTTATTGCCAATGTGTGTGTAATAATGTATTTTTGCATTACATATTTGCATATAAACTGCATACCCACACAAATCTTATATATATATAAGATATATATATAATATATATATATATTTTATATATATATATATATAAAATGTTATCTTTTAGCATTGCTCAGACATTAATACTAAATACAGAACATGAAAGGTTAAGTACGGCATGCACTATTTATTTTTTAGCTTTTTATATTTAGCTTTAGATTGATTATGATACAACCTGCCATAATTCTAGTATGTAAAATTGTTTATAAAAAAATTATAAATTGTGAAACAAAAAGTCTCCACAAAAATGCACACCACTGAAAAAACTCTACAGCTGGGCTTCATAACCCAGATTTAAAGGCAGTGCTAACCAGTGTTATCATTGAGATACTATCATAGTTTTTTATTTATTTATATATTTTGAATTTTTTTTTTAAAAAAAATTTTCATTTTAGTTAAAGTTTTAGTAATTTTCTTGTATGTTTTTGTCATAATTATAATTTTTTTAATATGTCTATATCAGTTTTAGTTTCAGTTATTTTAATACATCAAGTTAAACTAAATGGAAATGAAAAATGTTGCTTTGACAATAGCACAAATAAAATAATTGTAAGGTTTTTATAATAACCCTGGTGCTGACCCCCTTCAAGATGTTTGAACCGATACTTAACCCAGGGTTAAAAGTGGCCTGACAGGGATAAGAATAGTGTAAAAAGCAAAAAAATTCTCTGGCAAAAAAAGAAGAAGAAGAAGAAGAAAAAAAAAAAAAACTTGCAGAGAAAAGTCTTGTGTGATCCAATTTCAGATTAGCAGCTAGGAAGAGAAAATCCTTTGAATCTGGATTGACAAAAGCAACACAGAACAACTGGCCATGCTGGGGTGATATTTGCAGTGACACAATCATGTAGCATCAAGGCAGACGCTTAATCTTGGAAACGTCCCCCACCCGCTTCGCTCAAGTGTGAGAAATCTTGATCTGAATTGAATTCCCTGCCTGCTAATTGGAATATGCAGTTTGACAGTTATAACCTTTGTGGAACGTGTCTGTTAATTGTGTATGTTGGCCTTACGCTAGCACACAGAGTTATGTTCCATCCAGAGCTGTACGGGGTTAAGAACATCTCCCTCTCTAACCAGAGCAGTCTAATAAACTGAGCCTAGCAAGAGTATAGAATATAAGGACATTTTCTAATGTCTAAAGAATGACTGAACTATGTAATACTCTACTGAAATGTCAACATATAAATAAGCAAGTTGCTCAGACTTGCCAAATTCAAAAGTCTCAACATGAACCCAAATATCTCAACACATTTTTACAAAAATCAAATGATTTAAGTTGCTATCCACATTCATGTTATAGCCTTATATTCATAGTGTATGTCAACTATTCACTCATTTTGATCTGTTTTTATGTCTCCTAATGAATTTTGGGAGAAACATATTTAGAAGAGACAAACTTATTACTTAAACTGAGAACTCCAATAACTCTCTTGAGCAATGAAAGAGCAATACAATTTTCCTCTGAGCAGACATCTTCACTGGCCACTGATATAATGCTCTTGTACAAACACATTTTCTTGACACCAAATATGCACCAACATTTTGGACCCTGCAAAGTATTTGCTCAAGGCCTTTGCTTTTCCTTCACTACTTTAGAGGTGATGAAATCTCAGTATTTATTCAAGCGCCTGTAGTCCTGAGCAGACAGAAGGGAGGAGAGAGAGAGGACATCCTGCTCTTCTTAATAAGATGAAGCTGTTCCAGGTAGATAATTAGACGGATTGTCAATGTAATTACTCCAAAAGCTACCGAGAAGCACCATTAAACTATCAAAACTTTCAGAACCTCACAGATATGTGTTTAGTATATGATACAGTATATGTAGAAAAATCTAACTGCATAACAACACCCTAACAACCTCATGGCAACCACCTAAAATACCCTAGAAACACCCTAGCAACCATCCAGAATATCAATCTGTTTTTCTGACAGACTGTATGGCCTTCAAAACCTTCAAACCTCAAGTGATTTGGCTTTGTTGACAAACTGTTATATCTAGTTTTTTTTAGTTTTTTATACCCAACACTTTTAGTAATTTACTTTTAGTTCAATAAGATCTTATGTTTACCTATGGAAGCTTGTTTCCGCCATGAAACAGTAAATAAAAAAAGGTAATTCCGACTTTTTATCTCACAGTTCTGACTTTTTTTCTGGCAATTGCGATATAAGCTCACAGTTGCGAGTTATAAAGTCAGAATTGTGAGATATAGTCAGAATTGCATGATATAGTCAGAATTGCAAATTATAAAGTCAGAATTGCGTGATATAAAGTCAGAATTAAAAGATATAATGTCAGAATTAAAAGATATAATGTCAGAATTGCGAGTTATAAAGTCAGAATTGCAAATTATAAAGTCAGAATTGCATGATATAAAGTCAGAATTAAAAGATATAATGTCAGAATTGCAAGTTATAAAGTCAGAATTGCAAATTATAAAGTCAGAATTAAAAGATATAATGTCAGAATTGCGTGATATAAAGTCAGAATTAAAAGATATAATGTCAGAATTGCGTGTTATAAAGTCAGAATTGCGTGATATAAAGTCAGAATTAAAAGATATAAAGTCAGAATTGCTAGCAATAAAGTCAGAATTGTGAAATATAAAGTCAGAATTAAAAGATATAATGTCAGAATTGCGAGTTATAAAGTCAGAATTGCGTGATATAAAGTCAGAATTGCGAGTTATAAAGTCAGAATTGTGAAATATAAAGTCAGAATTAAAAGATATAATGTCAGAATTGCGAGTTATAAAGTCAGAATTGTGTGATATAAAGTCAGAATTGCGAGTTATAAAGTCAGAATTGCGTGATATAAAGTCAGAATTGCGTGATATAAAGTCAGAATTGCGAGTTATAAAGTCAGAATTGTGTGATATAAAGTCAGAATTGCGTGATATAAAGTCAGAATTGCGAGTTATAAAGTCAGAATTGTGAGATATAAAGTCAGAATTAAAAGATATGTCAGAATTGCGAGTTATAAAGTCAGAATTGTGTGATATAAAGTCAGAATTGCGAGTTATAAAGTCAGAATTGTGTGATATAAAGTCAGAAATGCGAGTTATAAAGTCAGAATTGCGTGATATAAAGTCAGAATTGCGTGATATAAAGTCAGAATTGCCAGTTATAAAGTCAGAATTGCCAGTTATAGTCAGAATTGCGTGATATAAAGTCAGAATTGCGAGTTATAAAGTCAGAATTGCGTGATATAAAGTCAGAATTGCGAGTTATAAAGTCAGAATTGCGTGATATAAAGTCAGAATTGCGAGTTATAAAGTCAGAATTGCCAGTTATAGTCAGAATTGCGTGATATAAAGTCAGAATTGCGAGTTATAAAGTCAGAATTGCGTGATATAAAGTCAGAATTGCGTGATATAAAGTCAGAATTGCCAGTTATAAAGTCAGAATTGTGAGTTATAAAGTCAGAATTGTGAGTTATAAAGTCAGAATTGTGTGATATAAAGTCAGAAATGCGAGTTATAAAGTCAGAATTGCCAGTTATAAAGTCAGAATTGTGAGTTATAAAGTCAGAATTGCGTGATATAAAGTCAGAATTGCGAGTTATAAAGTCAGAATTGTGTGATATAAAGTCAGACTTGCCAGGTATAAAGTCAGAATAAAATCTCACAATTTTAATATATGATTTACTATTAATTCATGAGTTTTAAATGTAAGTTGCAATGAATTACTTTAACATTTTCATAATTTTTTTTTTACAAGATTTGTTCTTAATCATATAATACTTTACAATTTATTACTATCTCATTAAGTATGTTTATTGCTTATTTCATTTGAATGCTGGACACATATTTACCCACATTCATTTACTTACTTTTAATGCATTAAGTTTGCAGTTTGGCACCCCGGGGTGTTTTCCTGGACCTTTGCAAACGGTTTTGACATAAATACAGCATGATGCAATAATTGCACGTCTGTGACAGCGAAACACGCATGACACGCATTCAGGTGCAGCAGTCAGTCTCAAAGTAATGCTGTGCATCCATGCGACAGTGCAGGGTGACATCTCCAGACATGTTTGACGGTAACAGGGGAGTGGGCGGACATCTGGATGCATCCATATCATCTCCCTCTTTTAAAGTCCATTTGTCATCGTCTCCGTCTGTCTTATCACTGCTATCGATTGTGGTGGGTGGGCGAAAAAGGGAGGCGGGTGTCAATAGATGTGTCATGGCAAACACGAGCCAGATAGGAACATAATGAAGTCATCGGACAGCAGCTGTCAAGACCTGATTGATTTGGCTTAGTGACAGCCGATGGCGACTGGAGCCCTGCAGGAATGTACAAAAGGCAGAGATATCTGCCAGGGGTCGGCCTGGGGTCACCCGTCTCACTGCCAGCTTGAATTGGACTGTAAAAAGACATCTCACTATGAGTTCATGAAGGGGCATAAATGATTCAGGGCTAGCTGACTGCGGTGAGGATCCGTAACAATGCATTCACACACAAACCCTGCATCAGGCATCTATCATTAGTGTCACATTTATGTGTGTAAGCCTGGATTAAATATTTAAGAATATGATGTACCTTGAGACTGAGATAATTAGTGGTGTTTACTAAGGCAAGCAACACTATTGCTCAAGTTTGGAGTCAAAGTTTGAATTAGTCTCACATTGAATTTCGATGACAGGAAGAGGAATTGTCTGTATGTCTGTCTGTCTATCTATCTATCTATCTATCTATCTATCTATCTATCAGTCTGTCTGTCTGTCTGTCTATCTATCTATCTGTCTGTCTGTCTGTCTGTCTGCCTATCTATCTATCTATCTATCTATCTATCTATCTATCTGTCTGTCTGCCTATCTATCTATCTATCTATCTGTCTGTCTGTCTGTCTATCTATCTATGTCTGTCTGTCTGTCTGTCTGTCTGCCTATCTATCTGTCTGTCTGCCTATCTATCTATCTATCTATCTATCTATCTATCTATCTGTCTGTCTGTCTGTCTGTCTATCTATGTCTGTCTGTCTGCCTATCTATCTGCCTATCTATCTATCTATCTATCTATCTATCTATCTATCTATCTATCTGTCTGTCTGTATGTATGTCTGTCTGTCTATCTATCTATCTATCTATCTATCTATCTATCTATCTATCTATCTATCTATCTATCTGTCTATCTATGTCTGTCTTTCTGTCTATCTATCTATCTATCTATCTATCTATCTATCTATCTATCTATCTATCTGTCTGTCTGTCTGTCTGTCTGTCTGTCTATCTATCTGTCTGTCTGCCTATCTATCTATCTATCTATCTATCTATCTATCTATCTATCTATCTATCTATCTGGCTGTCTGTCTGTCTGTCTGTCTGTCTGTCTGTCTATCTATCTATCTATCTATCTATGTCTGTCTGTCTGTCTGTCTATCTGCCTATCTGTCTGTCTGTCTGTCTGTCTATTTATCTATCTATCTGTCCGTCCACCCTAGCAACTGCATAGCAGCACACTGGCAACCACCCAAAAATCCCAAACAACCATCAAGCAACACCCTGGCGACCACTCAGAACACCCTACTATTATGGCAAGCATCAATCACATTTACTTCAGAGAATGTAAAGGTAAGCATTTGATACCCTTGCCTGTGGCCCCTGGATGTCAAAGCTGATAAAATTAGAGGTTAATTGGCTTGTCTTGATGAGAAATGTATCATAACTGTGAAAAACAAGTTTTAGATTTGCTCATTGTTGCATCTTTTGAAACTTTGACAAACTGCTGAACTGTAAAATGAGCAATTACAGCTATCGTTTAGTCGCTCTACATATCCCGAACGTGCTTGAGATTCGAGCATCCTGCTAACAGCTGCACATGTTGCTGAGGTTCTTTGGAAATCTATTGACTAGCAGTACAGGCACAGCGGTGTCACCTCGCACTGTCTGAAACAAACAGAAAGCCTGAAAATCTGTCATGAGGGGACAGGATGCACTGCCACTCTTTCACTTCAGCTTCGGAGGAATTTGATTTACCAGTTAGCAGAGAGCAGTACAGCAGAACTGATCAAAGCGCTGTTATTTCTCACGGGCCACAAGTGTCCATAACCCATGCTGTGACGGGTTATTGTGAAAGTGCAAGACAAATTCAGACAGTTTCAGACTACTGTTGAAGCACTAAGGACACTTCTGAACACTGAAGGGATGGGAACTACATATATTCAAATTCGATTTGCAATTCTGCATCCTGTTTGCTGCCTCAATCTAAATTCAGGTATTAAATTGTAACTTAAAAGACATTCTCAATTCAATTCTCATAAACACATTTTGGTACACTTTGAAATATTGCCTTGTGAAAGCGAACCGAACCAAGAAGAAAATGCAACATTGTAACAAATTAAGAACCTTTCAGCGATCAGTCCTTAAAAGAACCATTTTTTCTTAGTATAAAGAACATTTTAAAAATCTAAAGAACCTTTTTCCACTATAAAGAACCTTTTGTGGAATGGAAAGTTTCCATGGATATTAAAGGTTCGTCATGGAACCATCAATGCCAATAAAGAACCTTTATTTTTAAGAGTGTACTGAGTGAATCCTTGCTCCTCCTTCATTCACATCACTGAATTGGCCAAGTCCAGCAAGTACCACTTCTAATTTACCTGACCTGATCCATGTCAAACCCTGGGTTATACACACATACAATAGGAGTAAACTGCACACACAAGAGTAGGTTAAAAAGCGCAGCATTTCTTCATTTTTCAGTCCATGTCAGCTCCTCATCACTCCTTTCTGCTTTATGCTTGCACAACTTCCATAAGCCTCCTACTTGCATGAGGGAACGTGATGGATTTCATAGTCAAGGTGCTGGTTTAATCCAATTTTAATCCATCTCCCCGGGCCGGAGTTTGAGATGGCTTTTATTCCTTTTGTCAGGTTACTGCTGAGAATGCAGCCCATTCTCATTTCCCATTCATACTTATGTGTACAAAAGAGTCATATGCACACAAAAACATATGAAAATATGCAAGCTATCAAAAGCATATATTTACTTATACACATGTTCTAAAAGTGATTCCAACGACATAGTTTCTCTGTGCCGTTATCGTTATGTTTGTGGTGTGGACTATTCTTTTATATTTAGAATGATTTTTAGATCTATATCTTTATTGTTATCATTATAGTTATCCTCCTTGGTGTAATTCATGAAATCCCAGAAAGTAATGCACAGACAATTTTACTCATTGCATGTCTATCAGGAGCAGTTACTATAGAGGTATTCATGTAATTGATGTCAATCTTCACTGTTAAAATCATTCCTATAACATTACATTCATTCCTTTGACTACAACTGCTATAAAATAAGACAGATAAAGTGAGATATGACAAGCTTCCAGCCCTCCCAGGAGCCAAGACGGAGATATAAACGAAATGTGTTGAGCAGCTGTCAGAGAGAGCACAATATAGTATTTGTTACTATCATGAGTGAGATAAAGCTTCCGGTACATGATAGTCAAACTCCTGCTTCTAAATATTATATGATTAGTATAGTCTAAGACATCATTTACAAAACAAGTTAGAGAAGGTAAACTTCAGTCTGGTCTAAAGTATCTAATCCAGTCCAAACAAGCATTAACTACAACATATATGATAAGGCACATGACAGATTTGCTTTAACCATATGCTACATTTTCTTATAGCTGTGCTCAGTGAGTGTGTAAAGCGACCTGGAGCTGCAGAACTCCTCCTCGTGTGACACAATCTGCCATGGAAAACGTTTTATCATCAAACCCACGAGACACTCACTGTGTGCCGGCCCCTCCACTGTGACAGGGAATACGTCACAGGCATAAAAAAAACGTCAAATATAAAAGTGTAATCTCTTTGTGCTCTGCTCTTTATGGTCCCTGACGGTAACATGCATTGTGTGGCGAGCCGCACATCACCGAAGTCACGTAGCATTCAGAGGAAGACTGAATTTTAAGGAAATGGAAGTGCCGAATCCTCGAAAAAGACGAATAGATATAGAGGAAAGTGTCCATGCAGCAAATCCTTTTGTAAATGGGAATCAGGGGCACAAAGCGGGCTGAAGTATTTAATCCATCAATACCGATTCCAGCAGGCAATGGCGTACGCTTTAACATGAGGGTCAGGCCTGTGACTACCAAACAAACTGTATTCACCATCTACGTGATCGGCATGTACGATCATTTTGTTTGGACCAACAACAGGAAGTGTGTGTGGCATCTCAGAGGAATCATTGATCGCTCAGTTGTTGCTCAGGAGACTCAATGGAGGTCTTAACATGGTCTCAGATGTTTCACCTAAAAGTCTTTTTGAGAGATTGATGTTAGAAACAAATGAGACAATGGATGGCATACTGCAAGATGTCCATCTGTTCATCCATCCATCCATCGGTCTGCCTGTCTATCTATTTATCTATCTCATCCATCCATCCATCCATCCATCCATCCATCCTTCAATCCATTCATTTGGTCCATCTATCTATCCATCTATCTATCTATCTATCGGTCTACCTGTCTGTCTATTTATCTATCATCTATCCATTCGTCTATCTATCCGTCCGTCTGTCCGTCCATCCATTCGTCTGTCCGTCCATCCATCGATCCATCATTCATCCATCCATATATCTATCTATCTCATCCGTCTATCTATCCATCCATCCTACAATCCATCCATCCATCTATCCATCTGTCTGCCCATCCATCCATCGATCCATCCATCCGTCTATCTATCCATCCATCCGTCTAACCTATCAATCTGTCTGTCCATCGATCCATCATCAGTTCATCCATCTATCTATCTATCTATCTATCTATCTATCTATCTATCTATCTATCTATCTATCTATCTATCTATCTATCTATCTATCTATCTATCTATCTATCTATCTATCTGTCTGTCTGTCTGTCTAGATTAAATGGAGAACAAATGGAGAAGTCTCCTGCTTCTCATTTGACAATATATCAAAATCTTCAATCAAAAGTCTGAGATCTCAATATGAAGACTTTTGTATCTTGACAAATCTGAGCACAGTTTTCTGTAGGAGGTGCATATGAATTTAGTAGGGTCTTTTTCTAAGCAGACAAAAACCTAACAAGAAAAAAAAAAAAAAGGCTTAATTTGCTTTCCATTTAATCTCATTGTTGTCCAGCATATGAAACAAATTAGATATTAAAAACATTTAATTTGTTATTTTACTTTACCTATTGGCTTAATTTGTGTTTAACATGAGTTAACATATCTAAACATAAATGCACATAAAAAATAAAAAGTACAGCTATTAGAGAAGCAAACATGAGTTTGTGCATGTAACGGAGCGTTGCAGCGTGTAAATGAGATGCATTTGTCAGGGCTCATATCAGTGGGGACCGTCGCAGTCACATCAGACAGGTACACTAACTAATGCCGAGCTGTTAAAGTACACCACTAATTTTAGCTAGCTGTCAAGTAATAATTGGGGAGGAGGTGTTTGCTGTGCCAGTGCGAATATGCACGCTAACAATCTATTTGTGGAAATTATTTTTACAGTTGAGAGAAGACATAACTGCCTGCTTTCCGCAAGAGGCGGTTTAATCGTTGTTCCAGGCCTTCTGTGTTTATGTGACTGAGTAGAAGCGAACGAAAAACGGTGGCAAAGTTCAAGTAAATAGTTTGCATTATTCGCTGAGAATACATTTAACAAACAGTAATTAGAGGGCAAATGCAAACGGGGATGCTCGTTATCTGGGAGTTTTACTGCGTTACTGCTTGTTGACTTGCATTGAAAGCGCACTTCAGTGAATTATGTATGTCCCATTTTCTACCTTTCAGGTCGTAGTAAATGCGCTCTCTGTAAGGGAGGAAATCCATTTCATTTGTCATTCAGAAATTCTCTCTCTCTCTTGCGCTTTCTCTCTCACCCAGGATACAAACCTAATGCCTACTAAGCGGCAAATGGGAGTAAAAATAGGCTTTGGCGAGTAACTTTATTAGCAGCAGCAACATAATACATGGTTTAAATTGAACTGTAAAAATGACATTAAGCTATACTGATTTTTAAAAGTTTTTAAAAAGGTCTCTTCTGCTTACCAAGGCTGCATTTATTTGATCATAAATACAGAAAAAAAATGTAATATTGTGAACAGGGCTTGTGGCTAGTGGTTTTCCAAAGTTACTAGCTATTCAGCATTTTCACTGGCCACAATTTTGACATTGATACCATGGGGAAAAACTGCCATATAGATATTTTTAATATTATCTCATAATTTGGCAGTAGGTATATTAGGCTGCTGTCACTTTAAGACCTGATGCACAGATCCATTATACTGTTACACATGCATTTTCTTTCTCAGCTGTTTACGTTCACTTAAAACATAACTAACTGTATTTACGTGAATACTCACCAAGACCAACATTTTGACATTATTTTGTGTATTTGACTATTTAAGAGCAATAAGCAGCGAAAAAGAACTCAATTTAGTACTGAGAGGCGGTTTTATGCGCGCGCACTTTGGGTGTGAGTACAAAATCTGCGGGAATAAGTAAAATTATTTGCAATACTACGCACAATCCCACACCAAAATTCAAGCCCTGTAACACCAACAACATTCATCCAGAGGAAATGAAACAAGTATCGATATGTATAGAAAAATCTATATTTTTGACAACACTACATTGCACTTATTTTATTGTTTCAGATGCCTTTTTTTTTTAAAAACTACAACTGAAATATATATATATATATATATATATATATATATATATATATATATAAATGCAAAGAAAAGTTCAAAAGAACAGTATTTATTTAAAATAGAAATATTTTGTAATATTTCAATGTCTTTACTGCAACTTTTGATCAATTTAATGCATCTTTTAATAAAAGTAAAAAAAAAAAAAAAAAAAACTTTAGACAGTATTTCTGACCTCAAACTATTACGGTAATATAATATAATATAACAAATTTACAACTAATTTATGAAAATATAAATATAAATTAAAATAAAAAAAATAATAATGCAAAAATGTTGGAGACACAATCTGGCAATCTGGCTCCAACGTGTTGTGCAGTCACAACATAGTGTCTGGTCAACCAAAGTTCGAATTTGGTCCAGGTCATTTTTGATCTTGATAACCCCAATTATTAAAGTCCTACAATGTTCTTACTACAGAAATTAATTCTACCTCAAACTCGTGAATTTTCCAAGTTTTCCAAGCTTTTCTAAGCAAACAAACTTACAATTCTGCCTTGTGTACACTAGTTCCATCACCCAATAGAGTTACTGAAGGAGGGACATGAGCCATATCTAGTGACCAGAATATAATATCAACCACTTAGAAACCACCCGGAACAAAACAATCTCTAAAAAACTATCCTCAACACACTACCATCATGGAGGTGACTTTTGCACAGGCAAGCACTAACGACAACATAATGTACAAACAACCCTTTTCAAATCCTGTTGACTGTTACTTGTGTTCCACGAACTTCCACCACCGTTAAACATGCGAGCCGATAATGGCGGGATTGTTACAGTACATCAGTGGCTGCGACGTGTCACGCGGTTTTGTAATTGTCGCCTGGCAGGGAGGCGCCTCACTCTAAGGGACATCACGCCGCCATCAGCCTTTTGACAGCCACCCTCGCTAATTGTGACAGTTCAACGCTTAGATCACTTTGTGCACCGCTAATTCAATACCCCCATGCATCATTTTCTCCATTAGAATATGCAAATGCAGCCAACTCTGAACATCGCCTTTCTTTTTTTCTCTCCTGCTCTGTCCTCTCCTCACCCACACACACATATCTCTGTCTCTCTCTCTCTTTTATGGTACAGATGAGAGCTGCTGAATAATGTGTCCAGTGGGGCAGAGGGGTTGGAATTAGGGAAAGTTTGTGTATTTATATATATATATAAAATGTCCCTTTCCTTTAAATATTTTTGCCCTATGTTTGAATCATTCTGGCCCAATTTAACCTCTGTGTATAAAAAGTTGTTTCCTAGGTGAAGCAAATTATACCATTTTGATGAAAGACTACAAAGACCTTTGGAAATATTTATATGCACCAGATGTTCACAATAAGACCAGTAATGTGAATTAATAAAGTAAATAGGTCATTTTTGATTTCATGCTGACTTTAACGCTGCTTTATGTACTTTTAGTGCCACCGGCTCTAACACTGCTAACAAGACAGTTTTAATACCATAACCTACTCATCATAAAATTAGAAACAGCTACAGTGATCGTGCAACAGAACGCAGGCTTATAGTCATTGAGAAAGACAACTCTATGAAATGAAAACGACGAAATGAGCTGGAGGAGCAAGTTCATAGTGGCATTCAAAAGAACTGCAATAATAATCATTGATTTGTTTTGCAAACACTTCATCTGCCATTCTTCGAAGAGACAGGTAGTCCCACCCCAAACTCACACCACCAGTTGAAGCCAAAGTTGACATGTTGGACAGTTCAAACAAACAAAACAACATTGAAAGCGGCATAAAACCCCAATGTTTACACTTTTCAGGATGTCAACGTATAAACAACGTATAAACAAACATAAATAGTTATGCACTTCACTGAAATAAAAATCCCTCAAAATTTTAAAACACACAACTAATAATGAAGAAACAGACATTTCTTACCCCATGTGAAGGATATGTGAGCCAGCCCCAGTCTCCTGATATTTTGGTTGTGTCCAGGAGATTCACTGTAAATTGAAAATAAAAACATGTTACAAAGACATTCAAAAGACCTTTCTTGAACTCTGGAAGCATACCCAGTTATATGAGCTGATGCACTTTAGAGTATATTTTGATATCTTCTCTTTACTGATATCTGTATTACTGTAACATGATTTTTTGCTTAACACTAAAAATCATTGCACTAATATGGTTTTTCAATATTAATAATTGTATTAATAATTATATTTATACATACATTTTTCTTTTTAAGTGAATATTTTGTTTGACTCTTGTAGACAAATATACCAAAGGGCTAAGAAAAGTAAACTTAATTCAAGATATCTTGTTTTAAAGACCATTTACTACAAAATATTTTAGTAGTGCTGTCAAATCGATCAATCACGATTAATTAATCACATCTAACATAAAAGTTTGTATATATATACAGTGCTCAGCATAAATGAGCACACCCCCTTTGAAAAGTAACATTTTAAACAATATCTCATTGAACACAAAAACAATTTCCAAAATGTTGACAAGATTAAGTTTTATATAACATCTTTTTAACTTCTAACATGAAAGTAAGGTTAATAATATAACTTAGAGAACAACATTTTCAGTTTTACTCAAATTAGGGTGATGCAAAAGTGAGTACACCCCACTGAAAGTCTCTGGAGCAAAGCTAAATTTTAGACTACAAATGTCTAATTTAACAAGAATTCAACCACAAGTGAGTCTAATTATTCATTACACAGGTGTCCAGCAGACAGTTGACTATAAAAGGGTGTTAAAACCCCTTCCCATTTCATGCTGTCAGCAATGGCTCCACATGGAAGAGAAATGTCACAAGACCTGAGAAAGAAAATAATTTCTTTACACCAGAAAGGTGAAGACTACAAGAAGATCAGCAAAGCTTTACTTATCAGTCAGAATACTGTAGCAAAAGTGGTACAACAATTTAAAAAAATGGAACTGCAACCATCTCACAGAGATGTCCAGGTCGTCCACGGAAGTTAACACCTCAACAGGAGCGTCTTCTGATGAGAAGGGTTGAAGAAAATCGGCATGCAAGTTCACTGCAGTTATCTAAAGAAGTAGAAAGCCAAACTGGGGTGACTATTTCCCGTGACACAATACAGCGTACACTGCAGAGGAATGGCATGCATGGGTGCCGTCCACGAAAGAAGCCTCTCCTAAAGCCCAGGCACAAAAAAGCCCGCCTAGAGTTTGCCAGGGCCCATGCTGGCAAAGAGGAAGACTACTGGGACTCTATACTCTGGAGTGATGAGACCAAGATAAATGATTTTGGAACTGATGGCTTCAAAACTGTATGGTGTCGCAAAGGTGAGGAATACAAAGAAAAATGCATGGTGCCTACAGTGAAACATGGTGGTGGCAGTGTCCTTATGTGGCTGCATGAGTGCTGCTGGTGTCGGGGAACTGCATTTCATTGATGGCATCATGAATTCACAGATGTACTGCTCTATACTGAAAGAGAAGATGCGACCATCACTCCATGCTCTTGGTTGTCGTACACTTTTCCAACATGACAATGATCCTAAACACATATCTAAGGCCACTGTTTGATTTCTGAAGAAGAACAGGGTGAAAGTGATTCGGTGGCTCCTGATCTGAACCCAATCGAACACCTATGGGGAATTCTGAAGAGACAAGTTGAACATCACTCTCCATCCAGCATCCAGTCTCTAAAAGAGGTCATTCCTGAAGAATGGAAAAAGATAGATGTTGCAAAATGTCGCCAACTTGTTCATTCCATGCCTAGAAGACTTGGTGCTGTCATTAAAAATCATGGAGACCATACAAAAGACTAGATGTAGTAGTTTTTGTTGTGGGGTGTACTCATTTTTGCATCACCCTACTTTGAGTAAAACTGAAAAATGTGTAATCTAAGTTATATTATTAGTCTCACTTTCAAGTTATAAGTTATTAAACTTAGTCTTGTCAACATTTTGGAAATTGTTTTTGTGTTCATTGAGATATTGTTTAAAATGTTACTTTTCAAAGGGGGTGTATTCATTTATGCTGAGCACTGTATGGTAATAAAATATGACGACAGTTAAACTGTGTCAGAAAAAAATTATCTTGATTATGTCAGATAACACTTAAGCAAAACATGGTCAGGTCAAAGTGTCTGAATAATTTTTGGTTCTAAAATTTTCTCAATTTTACTGGTAGTCCACTGTAAGAAGAATTTTTGGGTATAATATGTCACAGTTTACTTTATTTTGCTATCCTTACTTACATAAATGAACTACAGTGTCCTACATCCACTAGTAAAAATATATCAAAAATATCAAAAATGTCTGAATAATTTTTCGTTTGACTGTATATATATATATATATATATATATATATATATATATATACACACTTACACACAACATGTGTTTATGTATGTATGTATGTGTATATTTAGATTAGATTCAGATTAAGCGAATTTTTAGATATTTTTACTGAAAAACAAGACAAAACTACAGATTAATACAATAATTTCTTGTTGTGTAGTTTATACAGAGGCACAAACATAGCATGATGAAGCACGTAGAGCCGTAGCATTGACATATGCAGTGGGCCGTCCCCACGGCTTTATTGATGACCAGACACCTAGCCTGTTTTCGGTACGAATCAAGGTCACCGCGGAACAAGCATTTTTTTCTCCATGACTGTATCCGAGGGCCAAGCCATGCTAGATTTCTTTCACAGATAAACACGGTAAACTGTATCTTCCTGCTCCCATCCATCTGGGACACATGAGAGGTGCTGCGCGTCTGGCCCCGAGTTGCCGGCGTGACACTTGACGCAGGAAGCTGTGACAGATGTGCCCATCTGTGCACTAGGAGGAGTCAGTGTGAGACGTTCACCTGACCCAGTTTTACCCCCCATAAGCCCAGAGACCCTGAGTCCTGCTTTACATTCAGAGCACCCAACTAGTTGGAAATGGGTAAACAAGGAGTCACCTTCAATTTGAAAAAATGCCAGCTGCCACATGGACGTGTGTCGGGTACCGCGCTAACAGATAACACAAACCGGCTTCGCCGTCCCATAGGTACCACAAAACAACAAATTAAGCTTGCCGTTACCTTCACATTTGACTTATTACGTCTACCCGCGGCTCAACTGCAAAGGTATTTTTAACAATGTTGTGAAGGTCAAATATGGGCAGTAAGTTACTCTAAAAAAGTTATTAATTACTAGCTACTAGTTACATCTTCAACAGTGTAATTAGATTACTGTACTAATTACTCTCTCTAAAAAGTATTGCATAACTAATAACTTTCTAAATCCCATATCAACCTCAACCAGTTGAACAATACAAAGAGAGAAATTAAACTTATATTTGAATTCTTTCAACTAAATAATATAAAATTAAATAAATTATTCTTGAATTGATCAAAGTATTTAAAGGGAGACTGATACGATAAAACAGACACCATTGTGTCACTGTGTATCAAGTGCTGAGGAAGATCTGGAGCTGAAATTCAGATATGGTAATGGGAATTTCATTTCCGTCACGCACTGTAAGCGATAGACCAATCAACAATAGACTGGGCCATCTGACCAATCAAAGCAGAGTAGACTCTCAGAAAGGAGGGGTTTAGAGAGACTGAATCCTTTATCAAACCCTTTCAGACACTGTGAGAAAAGAGGTGATGCTGCACTGTATATTATGAGAAAATTAAATTGTTTTTTGACCTTGGATGCATGTAAACCTACTGTAGGAGACCTCCGAAACTAAATTAGGAAGCTTTATAATAGCATAATATGGGCACTATAATCCTTCAGAATACAGCACACCTGCAACAGTGCGCAACAGTGCACAACAGTGCTATATGTCATCAAATCTATCCAGACAGCCGTCAAGAGACATTTCCACAGACCAATGATTTGTTTGACTACCACTGTGTCTGTCATTATACAGAGTATTTTGCCATCTAAAAAACATAACAGATTGATCTTTATTTGAGTGAAAAAGTTTGAACTCAGAACACTTTTTCTGAGATTTAGACCAATTTCAGATGTTAAAAATAAATAATAAACTACTCTCAGATAAAAACCTTTTAATGATCTTTACACTGTCAATCTACTCTCAATACTACGTTATTTGGTAAACAAAGGGAAAAAAGGGAAACAAATAAAAAGTGCAAAGTAGAATTTGTCATATTTTAATGCCTAAAAATATAAAATGCACTAACATCTCCTTTCTTCTCTGATGACATGTTTACTGGCGTGAGGGCGGGACAACCTGTCACTCATGAGATCAACCAATAGCAAACAACCATCCAATCAATTCCTGAAAGTCAAAAAAAAAAAGTCCCACCCAACATTTTTTCTTGTTCAAGAAGCTGTTTCACTTATATATGTCATAATAGAGAAGAAAAAACTGTTACAAATTGTAACAGTTACTGTATTATTATATATTACTGTACTGTGTTATTGTAAAGTGTAACCAGAACTATAGAATCTGCTGTTTTTGTGCAAGTACGATGAGTAAAGATTGCTGCTATATAGATTTATGCTGCTAAACTTAATTAAAGGGGACCTATGGGGAATTATGCCCATTTTACAAGATGTAATATAAGTCTCTGGTGGCCTCAGAATGTGTCTGTGAAGTTTCAGCTCAAAATACCCCACAGATCATTTATTATAGCTTGTCAAATTTGCCCCTATTTGGGTTTGAGCAAAAACACGCCAATTTTGTGTGTGTACCTTTAAATGCAAAGGAGCTGCTGCTCCCAGCACCCTTTCCAGAAGAGGGCGGAGCTTTAACAGCTCACGCTTTGATTGTTCAACAACAACAAAGCTGGAGAATCTCACGCAGCCAAAATGACAATTGTTCAAACCGGAGTCGACACTGATGGAGAGACTCAGGAAGAAGTTACAACTTTTAGAATGAAACTGGATGTTTCTGAATGGTTAGTGGATAAATGTATGTAGTTGCTCTGGAGATGATTCAACTCATCGACTAGCATGTGCCGCCATGTTAATCTTTTGTGCAAATCCAGCGTTGAATTGACTCTCGTTTGTGAAGCAGTCTGGCGTAAAATGACGGCATGTCAACAACACTCTACTACAACAACTCTTCCTCTTCTCTAAAGCAGCCCAACATGGCCATTGTTGTGTGTTCTTGGGGGCAGGGTTTGTGTAAATTTTGGGGTTTGTGATGTCACCAACCCGGGAAGAAGCTCGTTGTAGTCCCTTTCAGCCATTTGTTGCTTTAAGAAAATATCTCCCTTTGCATTGAACTTTGAGCGTCGTAACTTTGCAGATGTTGTTTATGCTCAAACAGCAACATTACACACTAACTAAAGTTAAAAAAGTGAAATCATAATCAAGGACCCCTTTAAACAAAGGTCATTTATTTAGATTTCTGTCCTTATAAAGGAATTAAATGCATTAATGTGAACTGACTAATGAACCACTCCTGTACATCAGGCCCCAAATGAGCTCTTATTCTTCTTGTATTTTACATGTACTCCAGGGAGCCTCTCTCATTCCTATTCATTAACAGGTTGTCTGTGCAATTTTTTTTTTTTTTTTCACTTCTTTTAAATGTCATTACTTTGGTTAATTTTCTACTTAGAGAACTTTTTCAGCTCTCTCTGATCTCTTTCTTTCTCTGTCCCTCGCTCGCAGGGAGCACGTGTTGTAATCAACGGTATTAGTGCACTCAGTGATTGGACTTCTAATTTGGAAAGGCTGTTTTTGATGAGAGCACTGGGTCAGAAAGTAGGAACAGATGGCCTCTATCTCTCTCTCTCTCTCTCTCTCTTTCGCTGTTTCTTTCCTTCTTGCTCTTTGGCTCCTTCCTACGATCCAGTGTTGAGGGGTAACTAACTAAGAGTAGCAGGAGCGCTGCTACTAGCTTAACATTTATCTGTAGTGTGACAGTAGCACAGCTGCTTTCAAAATAGTGATGCCAAGTGCACAGTACAGGACAAAAGCGCATGTTTCATACACTAGAAGTGCACTGGCAATGACACTGTGCAAGTTAACTACAATCTGAGGCTATTTGTCACAGACTTAAAACCAAGGGTGTGTGTGTAGCATGACAAAACCTGAAAAAAAAAAAAAAAAAAAAAAATCACACTGCATTGTGAACATGCAGCTTTATAGCTGAGAAAACTAACATAATAATCAAACAGTCTCCTCAAAGTTGAGATGTCTGATTCATTTTAGCAAATTGGTTTATATATATATATATATATATATATGTATATACACACACACATACATATAGTCTCCTCCAAAAGTTTGGAAATACCAAGGACAATGTCAACATAAATCCTTGTCATGCCTTGTCATCATCTCCAACCTAGGTCTGTCTAACCTGATTTGTATTCAATCAGTAAAACTAATAATTACCCTTCAAAAAAGAAATCTGTTCTGACTGTGACGTGTATATATTACCAATTATTATGTTATCAAAAGAGAACATCATTATTGCTGGTCTTCAAAGATAACTGCCAGTTACTTTAATGCATTCATGCCAAGAATGATAAGAGTTTATCCTGATATTGTCAAGAATCTTTTACATTTACAAACTTTTGGATATATCCAAAATGAAATGAAATATAGATTTAGAAAAAAATATAAATAAACATAAACAAACAAACATGCATTACTGTTTACAGTGTCACAAGAATTCTGTTTTAAATAAATCCTGGGGATGATGGTTTCCACAAAAATATGAAGCAGCATAACTGTTTTTAATAATAAGAAATGTTTATCATATTAGAATGATTTCTGAAGGATCATGTGACACTGAAGACTGGAGTAATGATGCTGAAAACACGCTATAACATCACAGAAACTAATTACATTTAAAAATGTATTCAAATAAAAAACAGCTATTTTAAATTATAATATTATTTTACAATATTATTGTTTTTATAGCATTTTTATCGAATAAATGTAGCCTTGATGAGCAGAAGAGACTTCTTACCAACCTCGAACTTCTTAGGCTTTATAAAAACATGAAATATCATCTGATAGTTATGCCAAAAGATATTGCCCCTGTATATAGCTTTAAATACCCATGTCTAGCCGTTTAGTGGCTCTTACTACAGTAAATTTCAGAAGCCCATGTCACAATTACACATGGAGATGCTTGTCAGCGGTGACGAATGCCTTTCTTCAACAAATGCATCTCTCCAGGGAATTAGGTGTACACTTTTTAAACAATTTTTAATCTTTTGCCCCCTCAGAAAATGTACTTTTAAAGTGTCTATCCATCAAAAACAGAAAAGTCACCGACCTGCTCTGAAATAATTTTACAGTTGCGCTCATTCACAAACAGAGACGTCCCGCGGGCAGTGGTTAACTTTTCCATCTTTTCCTTTAACACCCTGAAATCTGTTCTCCACGTTCGGTTCTTCTGGCTTTTCAGGCCGAAGCGTCTATCAGACCTGAGGATTGATGGAGGGCTGCTCTGACCTGAACACGGGGTCACTGACGGAGAAATTACAGTGTCTAAAACAGCACAGGTGAAGCATTGGTCTCAAAGTGCAGAAAATGTCTTAAGCACAATGCATTCTATACTATCTATAGAAAATTTCGATATTCTCAATACAAATTTAGGTATCACAGCAAAAATCCTAAAAAATAAAATAAAATACATTTTATTTTTTATTTAATTTAATTTTAATTTTAAATTAAATTAAATTTAAAAATAAAATAAAATAAAAAATCATAAAATAAAATAAAATAAAATTGCATAAAATGTACCAGCAGAGTGATTAAGCACAGTGCATTTTGGGCTAAAAATGTAAAGCTTTTCCTAATGAGACAAGAATATGTATGCCATCCTGATGGGAATAGGAACATAATGTTTATCATTACGGAATGTATTTTTAATGAATAGACGTGTGAATAATGTAAACGGGGGAGGAATAAACAAGAGAATTAAATATATATATCTGTGTTTGTTTGTTTTGTTTTGAATTTTAATTATCCAAAGCACATTTTCACATGCTCAAAACTAGGTGTTAAATTAAGGGTGTTTTTCTTTTAAAAAAAAGCACAAATTACTAATACTATTGCTTATGCTTATGATTAGGGATTTAAACTTCAGCCTGTAACTCATATTTTGTGCTATGCTTTACTTTACCAAGTGATTATACTTACAATTTTATTCAAAAGTATCCAGTAAATATCTTTTCTTTTTCTTTAATGCAACTACAATGCTAAGAGCCCAACGTGTCTTAATAGGATGAGCAAAATTCTTCTAAATTTAATTTTAAACCAGCTATCTGTACCTCCTGTGCCTATTCCAGATGGAGCAACATCAACAGATGCAGTTTTTCAAAGTACTGATGTAGTTTTTAAGATTAATTTTGATAGGCAGGACATCCATATGGCTGTAATTCAACAGCTGACCGATTCCATTCTGATCAGTCAAATCACTGATCTATCACTTTCGCTCCTCCTTTGCTCTTCTACTCTATGAAAGAAACACACACAGACATAACAGCAAACAACTCAAAAACAAGGACGTTTTTTACCTTCCTGGAAAATATCATTATTTCTTCCTTACTAATTGGCTATGTACTGCAGTTAAATAAGGTGTCACTCCTTTTAAGCACTTAATTCTGTTCTATAGACAAACAAAGTTAAGTTGTTCACAGGTGTGACCAGAGCCGTTTCAAGTATCGTCCCCACCCTCGGTCAGTCTGTTCACGATCTTGAAAAGTTGAGCATTTTTCAATTTTTGCCGCGAGCAATGCCAGTGAAGAGACGCAACAGTTCGGCAACACATAACGTCACCCATTCAAAGTAAATGAGAAGCGTTAATGGCGACGCCCCCTGTGAATGCGCCGTAAGGACGAACCAAAGCCGAACCAAACTAGTTATTGTTTGTCATGATATGAAAATTTCAGAAGTCTATACTACTAATACCAGTGAAATTTCACTATTCTCAATACAAACTTTGGCGCCACAGCAAAAGCTAATATTGAATACACTTTTTCATTTAGAAATTTGATTATGTACATTAAATTACAAAATAAATGTTTAATTAATTGAGAAACATTTACATGTCAAGAATCTAACAGCATTGCCAAGTATTGAAATAAAATAAAATAAAATAAATTAAACAAAACCAAATAAAAAAAAAAACAACTAAATAAAACAAAAAACAAAAGAAAAACAAATATATATATAAATTAATCAATTAAATCAATTAAAACAAAATAAAATAATAAAACAAAACGAAACCAAATCATAAAACAACTAAACAAAAACATAAAATAAAATAAAACAAATCATAAAATAAAACAAAACAAAATAAAATCATAAAATAAAATAAATAAAACAAAACAAAAAATCAAATGAAACAAAACAAAAGAAAAAAAAATCAAATAAAACAAAACAAAACAAAACAAAAGAAAATTATAAAACGAAACAAAATCATAAAATAAAACAAAACATTTCTCAATTAATAAAACCTTGCTGTAGGAAACAGAACCAAAAAACAGAATAAACAGAATAAAGATAATGAGATAAAAATGTAAACCGAGTTTGTCAGATATCTAACAGCATTATCAAGTATTTGAAATAAACATTCCGAAACTGGAGAAATAAACCTGACTGGTCACCAGCAAGCTTAACTAGTCTAGGCTGTTTTCAGCTGCCTAGTTATCTAATCCTCTCAGCATGCTGCAACTGATTAAGGCAAATTTCACGTTAGGACTCCTAACCAGGAAGCTGATCTGACAAATATTGTTTTTCCATTATAATTAAGTTGACTTCGGATTTCACACAGCGACTATGTGCCAGTGCTTTTGTTTCTCAGGCGGAAAACCGGCCATCTCTCTCTGTTTGAAGTGACACATCCTTTCAACACTTCACAAGGAAAACAACAAAGGCAGGACGTCTAAACACCCTCGCGCTCGACAGAGAGCTGCTGCAGGGAGTCTGCGAGCGACACGACGCTCGCGTTTAAAACAACATTCTGTTTATCATCTTATCATCTGAAGCGGAGAAATCCTTGAGGACTCATTTCATGATCTATCCTCGGAGAGGCCTCTGCTGAAAACACATCACGCTTGTACGAAACGGTCATTAGATCGCCACTATTTGCCAGCGTCGAATATATCCGACTGCTTTTAGTTGAGGATGACTTCAGTGAACTGTAATGAATTGTTGATGGCATTCAGAAACGGAGATAAATTCCCCCCGCTGTACCACACACGTCTGTCTGTTCTCCTCCACGGCTCACACTTCAATTATTTCGGTAGACTGTCTGTCTGACGGATCGGTTTACGCCAGCGCTTCATGTTCTCCTCAGTCTGAGGTGAGCAAAGACCTGAAGATACATGAACACAAGCCTCCGTCTGTCCCTGGAGGACACAGTGGGCACAAACGGCCACGCGGCGTCAAAGCCGGACGGTCCTCTGGGAGTATTTGCTCACTTGTTTGCTGGAGCAGCGAAAAGACCTGCAAAGCTATTTTTGGATAGGGGAAAGTACAGCAAAACTACTATGTGGAACATCCAGTATCACTTTAGCAGTAATGAGTGGGAAATAAATGTTCACTAGTTCTCAAAAGGATTTAAATGGTTCAGACCTTTCACAGTCTCAATGTACAATTCGTGAAAGAATCTAATCAGTTCTATTATGTAATGCCCACTTTTCACAATCCACTTAATTCACGACGGATAAAATCAAGTCAAGCTCTACATTTTTCTGAACCACACAACTAGTGATAGTTTATCATGACACAACAATTTCAGAAGTCAGAAGTTTTACTACAACACAAATTTTAATACCTCAGAAAAAACTGACAGAATATTGCACACGCTCCTTTATTTAGAAAGTAACATTATTTAAATTAAATAAGATATGTTAATTGTAGGCGAGTAGGCTACAGGATGGGAGGGAAAAAAAACCTGAAAAAAAAAATAATTAAATTAAAAAGTTATAGTTTTGTATATACATAACTCCTGAATAAAAATTAAAATGTGTTTGGACTGATTAAAAAAAAAAAAAGTTTAGAACAAATTTGATTGGTTTGTCGATAGTGAGCGCAAATGCAGGCGATAAGAGGTTTTATTAAGCGAGTCATTGAGTCGTTCATTCATGATTCATTCAAACGGCCGATTCATCAAGAATGAGACAGATGTTTGTGAATGGGTCATTGAATCTTTGACTCAAACGATTTGTTCAAAACACTGAATCATTCAAAACACGATTGAGTGTTGCTGTGAGATGCGCTATGTTGTGATCTTTGTTTGGATTCATCGGATCTATTTTCGCTGCTAAAATAGACCAAAACAGTCATTATTTCGTCTAAAATGTAAGTGACTTAATATTATCAACTTGTTTGTTGAACTGTCATATCAGTGTCACATTTTCAGTCGCGAGGTGATGGTAAATGAAGTGATGGTCAATTGTCAGCTCTCTTGGTCGTCAGGTCGTGTGATGTATGTTGCTGAATATTCAAATGTTATAAATATAAAAAAACACATTTTGAAATTTAACTGCAGTATGTCAATTTAGTTTATTTGTGTGTGCTGCGCTCATAGACTTTAGAAAACGGCGCTCATTTGTTTGATTTCTCCTCGAGAAGCTGCGCAAGCCTCAAAAGTTTAAGGTCCTTGCACTCTGACTGAGTCCGAAACTGTCGTATTCGTTTTTTCATATTCGTCATTTGGTGGATCTCAATTGTCAAAAACACCCCTCAAAATATTTGCTACGGATGTGAAAAATGCAGAAAATCGAACCATCCGAATTCATTTTATTTAATTTTAACAATAATAAAGCATAAATTATTATCAGAGGTCTGGTGCCAATTCCCAATTATAGCAATAGCCTAGTAATGATAATAGGCCTACTGATGATAATAATAATAATAATAATAACAACAATAAAGCATGTAACCTCATATAATTATATAGCAATAGCCTAGTAATGATGATAGGCCTACTACTACTCATAATAATAATAATAATAATAATAATAATAATAATGCCTGCAAGCACTGGGGCCCCAACTGCAATGAACCAGCTTTGGGGGGGCCCAGCTTGCAAAAGGTTGAGAACCCCTGCTTTAAAGTATACATGAAATATAGTTATAAAGTGTGTCAGGTCATCAAATCAAATCAAATCAAATAATAAAAATAAAATAAAAAAAAAAAAAAAATAATAATAATAATAATAATAATAATAATAAATAAAAAATAATTAAAAAAAATTACTAAAATAAATAAATTATAATTACTAAATTACTAAATAAATAAATTACTAAAATAAAAAAAATTATTAAAATAAATAAAATAAAATAAAATAAATAAAATAAAATAAAAAAAAATATTAAAATAAATAAAATAAAATAAAATAAAAATAATAATAATAAATAAAAAAATAATTTAAAAAAATTACTAAAATAAATAAATTATAATTACTAAATTACTAAATAAATAAATTACTAAAATAAAAAAAATTATTAAAATAAATAAAATAAAATAAAATAAAATAATAAAATAAAATAAAATAAAATAAAAAATAGTTTTTCAGGTTAACAGCATTACCAAGTATTAAAGTAAACAATCAGACCAGTGAAAAAAAGAAAAAGAAAAAACAACTTACTTGTTGCAAAGCTTAACTAGTATACGCTGTTTCTAGATTCTAGTATGCAGTGCCAAATTTCCACAATCCAATCAATTCCAAATACACAAAATCAAAACCTATCCTACATCCTAGTTGACTACATGACTAGTTAAAACCAACATTAGGTGCGTTTACATGGAGCATTGTAATCAGTTTAAAAGTCCAATCCGAATGAAAATGCTCCATATAAACACATCAATCGGAATAAAAATGCCCAAACCGAATGAAATTGTAATCGGTTTGAGAGGGGTGGGATAAACCTTTCTATAAACCGAAGAAAATAAAAATTCTGCCATGTAAACGAATTAAACCGATTACTTTGCGTCTACATCATCACGTCAAGAGGCCAGGGGTCGTCAGAATGCACAATTGTGGCGGCAAAATCAAACTGGAGTAAAATTGAAACAACACATTTATTAATACACTGAAGGAACTCAGTGTATCATCCATCATAGGAGGGAGGGGTAGTATTGAAATGCTCCGAGATGCACAGCCACCAAAAAAGGTCAGCTTCCTGTGCCCATCTTTTCCTCATACCTTCCAGCAGTAATATATTACAAATTCACGCTGTTGCCGCTTGATTAAGAGCAACACTTTACATAAAAATAGTGCGCATAAGAAATAATGGAGCTTCATGTTGACAGGAATACAAGGTGGCAAACAGGATATAAGCTAATGTGCGCATTTCACAAAGTCATTCCGATTGAAAGCGCCGGCACATGTGAACACCAAATCAGATTAGATAACGTCTCATGTAAACAGTCCACCGAATCTTTCAATCGGAATGATTTTAATCAGAATGACAAAAAAGTGTACATGTAAACGTGGCTAGTGTTTCAGGTTTATACGGTTTTATAATAGATCATATTTCTATAATACTGAAATAAATATGCTTGACTGCCAAAACAGTGTCAACTAAACACAAAAACAGACTGTATATCTACATTCTTACATATCCATGTAATGCTTAACAAGCAAATTCTTATTAGAAAGCACCATCTTGACTTTACAGATGAATTAAAGTGAATTCATCTTAAGGCCCGTTAGACCAAGAATGATAACTATAAAGATAACTATAACGATAACATTAGCATCCACACCAGCAGAAACTATTGTTCTGTTTATTCTAAGTGCGTCTGTTTATTCTAAGTTGTCATCTGCCACTTTAAAGCAGAATGGATTCTGATTGGCTGTTAATAATAATTTTTAATTTATCAGCTGGAAAAGAAAATCATTCTGAAAGTGATTTCAATGATATCATTTGTCTGTGCCGTTAATGTTACAGTTGTGGTGTGGACTCTGCTATTCTTTTATATTTAGAATGATTTTTAGAACTACATCATTATCGTTATTGTTATCATCCTTGGTGTGAACAGTATGGAAGCTTGTTTCCGCCATGAAATAAAAATAAAAAAGGTAATTGTGACTTTTCATCTCACAATTCTGACTTTTTTCTCAGAATTGCAAGATATAAAGTCACGATTGTGAGTTCTATAGTCAGAATTGCATGATATAAAGTCAGAATTGGAAGTTATAAAGCCAGAATTGCGAGATATAAAGTCAGAATTGGAAGTTATAAAGTCAGAATTGCGAGATATAAAGTCAGAATTGCATGATAAAAACTCGCAATTTCACAATTCTGACTTTATTTCTCAGAATTGCAAGATATAAAGTCACAATTGCGAGTTCTACAGTCAGAATTGCACGATATAAAGTCAGAATTGGAAGTTATAAAGTCAGAATTGCGAGATATAAAGACAGAATTGGAAGTTATAAAGTCAGAATTGCGAGATATAAAGACAGAATTGCATGATCAAAACTCGCAATTTCACAATTCTGACTTTATTTCTCAGAATTGTCAGATATAAACTCGCAATTGCATGTTATAATGTCCAATTGTGAGGTAAAAAAGTGTTTTTTTTTTGAATTACAAGTTTATATCACAATTCTGACTTTATAACTCACAATTGCATGTTATAAAGTCAGAACTGCAAGATATAAACAATTCTGAGAAAAAAGTCATAATTACGAGTTTATCTCGCAGTTCTTACTTTATAACTCGCAATTACAAGTTTAAATCTCGCAATTGCGAGAAAAAAAATTGTGAGAAAGTCACAATTACCTTTTTAAATTTTTTTATTTAGTGGCTTCCATTGATCAAGGCCTTTACACTCTTCTGATTCTGAACGGATTCCTGCCTACCAAGCTCTTTGATAATTAAAGTGTCTGTCTGTTTCTAAAAGATACACCTCAAAGTCACAGAAAGATCATCTTTATGATCTCTGGGAGGCCTGTGCCGTCTCTGTAGGGAACCGAAATCTACATTGCTTATGAATTCACTTTATTTAATTTCTTCAGAGTTTCCTAGGCTTGACAAACATAAGCCCGATTTGTGTTCGCATTCAGCATGTCAGACAAAATCATTTGACTAAATCAGTAAATCCCTTACAGCAATGCATGATTTCTCATATAGCAGTCAGGATAAGTCGCAACACAAGTCTTTCTCAGATGAACAACGATAAGTCTTTTTTGACAGTCATAGATAGACATATTTTAATCCATATAAAAGGCTTTAGTGTTGGGCTGCCATTCAGTGGAAGCACTGAGGTGAATCTATACACTCTGATAGCATTTAATGGAAATAAGTCCAATACAATAGAGTAGATACTAAACGATTGCTCGCCGTACCCCGTGAAATGACAAGACACGCTTGACTGAAAATGGGCAATGCATTTCAAAGCCACGTTGCCGCTGATATGACACTATGGCGCTGGCACTATTACGTTTCTCAATAAAAAGTCTAAAAATAAACAATGTCAAAACTCAACGCTTGGAAAAAGAGATTATTTCTTTCATTACCAAACTATAACTTGATTTTCCACAGCTTTAAAAGCCTCGGGAAAGTGTGTTGTTTAAGTAAACAAGTTTTTGCTGGTAATTATTTAACGTATATGAGAAATATCAAGCTTCGCTCACACCTCTATTAAACCTTTAGTGCGCAGGCTAGATATTTTCTCCAATAATCTGGGCCGCAACCTAAAAAACTTGTTGTACGCTGATGCAACGGGGTGAAAGAGATATTAAATAAATCTTTTTCCTCAGAATGAGCTGCTCTTCTCTCTTTCAAATAATCTTTATTAATTTTTCTATCTTCTATAGCATCTGCGCTCGCTTTAAATGATGAGTTTATTCGTCACCTTTTAATGTGATGAATGTGCGAGCACGAAGCATCAATATTGCTGCGAGAGTGTTGGTTGTGGAGATCTCACTGTAGACTTCCACCACGTTCACCCCATCACTGAATTAGGTTAAACCTTTGATTTATGTGCAGATTATGAGGTTTAAAATACATTTCCACCATGAAAAGAGAGGGAGAAATCCATCACTGAGCATCAGACAGAGTTTCAAGAGCGCTGCATCACATTGTTTTGCGTTGTGACGCAGAGCGAGCTGGAACACAGAAGAATCTTCTAGACTCAAAATATTCCCCAATTCAATCTCAGACACCAGAAAGCACTTGAAGAGCCCCCCAAAAAGACTAAATATGACTTCATGTTGCAATAAATCTGTATTTAAGCTTGAATCTTATTTTATGAATCTGAAAAATTCTATAAACAGGCTAGTGACAAAAAGGGACATCAAAAATGATGAAAAAAGAAGACAAATGTTTTTTAGAAATGAGGTCTTAGATGTAAAATATTTGCATTTATGCTGATTTCATATAGTTATGAAACATTTTTTGATTTAAGGAGAAAAAAAGTCAGTCTTTTTTTCATCAGAATTGGACTTTATAACTCACTATTGCAAGTTTATATCTCGCAATTGCAAGAAAAAAAAAAGCCAGAATTACACTTTGTTTATATATGTATATGTCTGTATATGTGCATGCATATATATATCACTGTAAAAAATTATTGTTGGTTTAACTTAAAAAAGTAAGTTACCTGGTTGCCTTAACATTTTGAGTTCACTGAAATAAAAAAAATTAGTTAATACAACAAAGGCGATCGATTTAATCAACAGAAACTCAAAATATGTTATCTGAACCACATAAATGATTTGACAAAAGAAAAAAAGTTTTGTGATAAATCATGAAAATAATTTTTTAGTGTGTGTGTATATATATATATATATATATATATAAAACATTTATAAATATTATAATAATAAAATATAAAACTAACCTTAACTGCTTCTCTACTTTTTTCAAGAATTTCATCCTTTTCATGAGCCTTACACCACTTTGACATTTCTCACAGCAAAAAAAAAAAAAAATTTATATATATATATGAATTTCATGCAATTAATATAATACAATAATTATAAATACATAAATATAAATACAATCTATACATTACTGTATTTATACTTTTATTTTATGTCATTTTATGTATAAAAAATGCATTCTTAATTTTTGCATAATTAAGAAAAGTCACAAAGAGCATGAATTCATTGAGAGTCTGCATAATTCTGACAAAAACCAAACTTTAAAATGTGTCTGTTTAGATAAAGCCTAATCCTGGTCTGGCACAATTAATGGTGACTGTCGGTTTAAAAATATTTATTGGACTAAACCTAATCCAATTATTTCAAACCAGATTAGTTCCTTCACCTGATCTCTGAGGAAGCGTCTCTGCAGGCTGAAGAATAACTTTTTGAGGGCTCCTGCGGCACAAGCACACAGAGGAGTTTGGGCTTTCTGCTCTGCTCTCCATCACACAGGGATGCTGAGGTGCATCTGGTCAGCGTGACAGAAACGGGCCCTCTGGCTGGAGCAGTAGATTGTCACGGCACAAGCACTGCCATAAAGTTCAACACAGGCATTCGTTTATGTCTGCTGTGGGCCACTCCATTTTCCACTATGCCCGAACGCCATCTATCTCCTTTCGTTCTCGCGCTCTCCCTCTCTCTATCTCCCTCCCTTCGTCCTGAAAAACAGCATCAAGTGGCTCTTTTTTCACAGTGTCTGTTCGTCTCGTTCAGGTTGGTACTAGAACAAATTGCGTGGAGTGACACATCATTTCATTATAGGGTTGGGAACAGAAATGCAGAATGCATTTAGCAAGACCAAATAACATACTATTTCTGTGAATCGAGTGTCCATTCCAAACCCAAGTGAGTCGCCTCGACAGCCCTATCTGCCACTAAACACAAGCACCAAACTGCCTGTATTGATTTCGATATCCTCGTAACACTCGTTCACTACTGCGAACCCAGACAGTCAACAGTGTTGTCTGATAAAGATTGTTTGATGGCACACAGGCAACATTGTACCTTCGGCAAAACAAGATCCTGGATCTTTGAGTAAGTATGTAATCATATATAAGTATATAATTGCAAATGCTTAACTAACTTTGTTTTTATTGCTCAACTGTTAGCTTTAACATGATTAGACATCATGAGAGAACTACAACAGGTTTTTTCTCTCTTAACCCCCTTGGTGCTCTTCGCATGTCGGTCAAAAATGACCAAAATGTTTTTTTATTTAATATTTTATGTTTTTATAGGATTTTATGGTACTAAATTATATTTACGCTGTAGTTATAACCCATTTATTCACATTTTGAGCATAGACCTGAAAATGAAATTTCCAATTGCCAATGAGTTGAGAAAGATTAACTTGTTTTCGCATTGAATTAAATTTTAAGATATTATTACAATTTAAAATAACAGTTTTCTACTTTACAATATTTTAAAACGTAATTTATTTTTGTGATCAAAGCTGAATTTTCAGCATCATTGCTCCAGTCTTCAGTGTCACATGATCCTTCAGAAATCATTCTAATATGCTGATTTGCTGCTCAAGAAACATTTCTGATTATTATCAAATGTTAAAAACAGTTGTGCTGCTTATTATTTTTGTGGAAACCCTGCTAGATTTATTTGCAGGATTATTTGCTCAATAGGAAGTTTAAAAGAACAGCATTTATTTGAAATAGAAATCTTTTGTAACATTATAAATGTCTTTACTGTCACTTTTGATAAATTTAATGCATCCTTGCTGAATAATAATTAATAAAGAAATTGACTGACCCCAAAGTTTTGAATGGTAGTGTATGTATTTTAGTGGATAGCAACTAAAGACTGAAATACCGAGTAAGATGAGTGTATGCAGTGTAAAGCTATAGGATCTCAGTATCCCTCTTGTTCTCCTCTGGGAAGTGAACCCACAACCTTATGATGCTAAAGCACTGCACTACAGCTTCCCTTGAAAAGCCTAGTGCCTTTCACCCATTGCCGTATCTCCACTTATCAAAGTCACAAACGCACCGCAATCAATATCAGATTCCCGAGACACAGAGAGCCACATGCAGGTTTCAGCTCTGCTTTTTCTCCACAGTGAGGACGGACATGTAAGAAATCATAATGCATCTCACACACTGCATTCCTGTCATTGTATCAACACGAGACGCTCAGTAAAATAGTGCTAAACAGATCAGAGCAAACGCATCCTGCAGGAGGAAGACGTACAAGGCCTCAAAACAGCAGGATAAGTCGGGGAAATTGTGCGTAACCCACCTGAAATTGTGCATGAACCCTGTGATGCTGAGACCCCAATTACAGAGCAGGACTGCGGTCTCTTTCCTCTGCCTCCCACATGGATATAAAGAGAGAAAAGGGATTTGACAGTCCTGTTCAGGAATTATTGTTTCCTCCCTGGGAAGATAAGGATTTGCTTTGGGATTTTTTCCCACTGTCACACTTCAACTGTCACTTTTCTTCCTGCTTTTAAAGCCATTGAAGCTTTGATGTAACCTACATGCAGAAGCGTAAGTGTCTAGAATCTTAAATGCATACTGCACAAGTTTATAAAATAAAGAACAATGTTCTGTTGAATGTTGAAAAATAAGTAGTTTCGTTCGTTGCACTTTAAGGCGATTTTATTTAAACCTACCACACTAAAAAGCACTATATAGCAGGGTTACTACACTGTAAAAAAATATTTTCATGATTTATCACAACATTTTTTCTTTTGTCAAATCAACTTAGATAATTAATGTGGTTCAGATGACATAATATTTTGAGTTTCTGTTGATTAAACCAATCACCTTCATTGTACTAACTCAAATTTTTAATTTCAATGAACTCAAAATTTAGGTAACTTACTTTAAGTTAAACCAACAATTCTTTTTTTATAGTGTACAGGTTACTAAAACTAAATTCATTAAAAAAAAAAAAAACAACATTTTCAATATTTGAAATAAAATAAAATATAAAAAACTTATTTCAGCTAGTTGCCAAGGCAACTTTTCTTGTTTTAATTTAATTTACCTTGATGTACTAAAATAGCTAAACCTAAAACTGAAATAAAAGTTAATAAAAACTACATAGACATACATTAAAAAAAAACTATTAAAAATGAATTGAAATGAAAAAAAAAAAAACTAAAACTTTAACAAAACTTAAAAAGAAAACAGAAAATATAAAAAATAAAATCTGCTTCATATTAATAAAAACTGTAACAGTATCTCAATATTAAAATAACAATATACAGTTGTTTTTACTATTGTAAAAGCACAAAATCAACATTTTTTGCATTTCTTACAAACTTAAAAACTCACATTTTTATTACATAGACCGTTTATAATTAATTAAAACAATCTGTCTTAAAATGTACACTGTAAAAAAGAATGGTTGGTTTAACTTAAAAAAGTAAGTTAACTGGTCTCAAAATATTATGTTATCTGAACTACATAATGTAAGTTGATTTGACATAAATACACATAAGATTGGCGACAGTTCCATCCAATTATACTGATGAAACTAACGGCCAAATACGGGTAATTTCTTTAAAAATGGAATTAAAGAGTAGGAATTAAGAGTTTAAATATGAACTTCTACTGCCGAACACTCTATAGAGAATTAAGATGGCTACATCATGGACCAATGAAGTAATAATTTAATTTTATAAGAATAAGCGCCAGTGCAGCTTGTCTATGAGGAACTCGGAAAGATCTTTAACGCCTTTAGAAGAGGGTTCTTACTAATGCGGTTCAGATACGGACCTTGAGGGTTCCCTCACAGCTACAGAAACCCCAAAAGGTTCATGTTCAAACCTTGAGTGTGCTGTAAAATCATCAGAGCAGAACATTAATATCTCACAAAACAACATTCATGCTAATCTTTTCTAATCAGAAAGGTGCCAATCACTCTTCAAACAAGATTTCATTCATTTATCACCAAGCAGAGGGTCTTTAAAAAACTGACTAAAATTGATTTAGTTTCTAATATAAATCCCACAGATCCACTGATAAGTATTCCAATGATGTTCTGGATTAAGGGCCAATCTAGAAAATTACACAGTGGAGAACTAACTCTAGATGAGAAGGTACTCATTTTTTTTTTTTTTTTTTATTGGGGGGGATCTCTTAATAATGTTTTGTCCTTACATTAGCCATAAGCAATTTGGATGTGAAATTAATTGGGTATCTCTCACTCTGTTAATGTCTTTCAGCAAAAGAAAATAAAATAAAATAAAGAAGACCAAAGACTTTGAATCAATCGGTTCAAGCTCCTGAGCAGAAACTAATGTGTTTATAAAATTATCCATTATCCATTACATTACAGTACAGTACGTCTTATTGCATGCCTTATGATAAAAACAAAGTACAATTTTTCTTACAATTATTATTGTGCTCTCTCTGACTTCATAATCACTTCTTTCTCTCTCTGTTTGTGCACTTGATGTCAACATTTTCGAATGCCTTTTTAATCATGACAAAAATCGCATTAAGTTTTAGCATCTCTGGCAACATGATTCATCTTTTACACAAGAACATGCACAACATAATCATCACTACAGAGAAAAATCGCTTGGATGTTTTATGCAATGCACTACAAACTCCGGCTTAATGTCGCACTCTCACAAAAGCTACAGTACTTTATGGGGCAGGCAAAAAAAAATTTCAACAGGGATTTTCAAAAGTCTTTTGTGCAGGTTAATGGAACAATTCAACAAAATACCAAATGCATCAGCAGTAATGCACCGAAACTGTGTAGCATTAAAGAATACAGAGTTATTTTGAATTTCAAACATGTGTCTTGTCAATTGAGAGCTCAAAATAGGTGCCATGTTTTCTTTTGTCACTGCAACTCGTTCAGAACAAATTTCTACCGAGATGTCTTTGAAAGTGTCTGCCATGAAATTAAAGGTGAAATTGAAAGGTTTATTTGTTTATATACTGCATAGGAAAGACCGGGGCTAGTTGTCACACTTTTTACTCCAGTAAATATTTCTCAGGGAAGGCTTTTTTTTAAAAGTCAAAAGTCAAAAAAAAATTTGGAACATATTTAACTTGTTCAAAAATATGATGCTGCATTGGTACAAGCATTTATGCATTAGACTTTTGTCTCACAACCTCTGAGATGAAGCCATTGTGACAACGTCGCTGTGTGACAACTAGCCCCGGTCTCCTCCGTTCAGTTTTTTAGCCCTTGTTTGGCAGCACAACTCTCATCTAGATGTTTTTCTTTTGCTCTCTCTCACCTCAGTGGTCTTTACGCTGTATTGAACGGTTTGTGACAGTGACTGGAGAGGCAGAAATATCACGCAAACCGTGTGTTCACTTAGTGTGTCTGAGCAGAACATCCGTGTCAAGCTGCCGTCTCCGCCACACGCAAACCCTCTCCCTGAGCTGAAAAACACGCGACGGCTGGAAACAGGGGAAAACAGTCACGTATCCAGAGGCTGGATAAGGTCACGAGGTCACAACTGTTTCCTGTCCACATAGTAAACAAATATGATATGACAATAAAACAGAGACTGACCACTGAGGAATGCAATATTCTACAGCCCAGGTTTTCAATAATGCTCTCTGTATGTAGACTGATATATAAAACATAGTCATTTCTTTAAAAATACCAACAAGATGTCAACAAGATCTTCTTAATACATGACAGCATTTAAGACACTTTATATATTAATAAATTTTTTTTAGAAATGTGCAACTGTGTATGAATCAGAACCTTTGAGGTTCATAGAAAATCAGTAGAATAGAAATGAACAGAATAGAATGGAATAGAATTCATAGGATGAATATATTTGCAATACATTTTATTTATAACAACTAATTTAGAGATGCGCAACTGTTAATGAATCAGAACCTTTGATGTTCACAGAAAATCAATAGAATAGAACAGAATAGAATAGAATTAATTGGATGAATTCATAATATATTTGCAATATATTTAGATTTTTTACATATTTTAGAATTAGATTAATTTAATAAGTAAATATGTAAAGACAATCAAAAGAATACATTAGAACTGAATAAATAAAAATATATTACAAATATATTATAAATTCATCATATGAATTCTATTTTATTCTATTGATTTTCTTTACATGCATACATTTACATATTAAATTAATCTCATTTCTTATAAAATATATGTAAATGCATGCAAGTAAAGAAAATCAATAGATTAAAATAGAATTCATTGGAGGAATTTACAAAATATTTTAATTATTACCATTATATTTTAGAAGAAATTAGATTAATTTAAGTAAATATGTAAAGACAACCAATAGAATAGATTAGAACTGAATAAAATGGAACAGAATTCATGGAATTCATAGGATGAATTTATAATATATTTGTAATATATTTTTATTTATAACATTTTATAATAAATTAGATTAATTTAATATGTAAATGAAGGTATGTAAAGAAAATCATTAGACTAGACTAGAATAGAATTCACATTATTCATTTATAATATATTTGTAATATATTTTGATTTATAAACATGTACAGAAAATCAATAGAATAGAACAGAATTCATGGAATTCATAGGATACATTTATGATATTTTATAATAAATGAGATTAATTAAACTTGTAAATGTAATGGATGTTTCTGTGTCTATCCAAACGTACTAAAAGGTATATGCACATTTTACGAACGAACACCTACGGTTACGCACGAGATCAGCGTGCTGACATCATCAGATGGAAAACCGGTAAAACTGTTATTAAATCATTTCAGATGTAAAAGATGCAAAAGGTAGTGCTTGTTAATATAATAAAAACTAATTAATGAAAGTTAATAACAAAGAATCAAAAGTCTAATGGGGGGCCCATGAGTTAGAAAGGTTGATAACCTTTTGATCTAGACAAATAACACAAATGCATGATTTTTCATTTTGTCAATTTTGAAGAACGAGTTATAAGAGTGAATGGCCACACAGCCTGACAGAGCACATGATACTGCTAACTTAACAAGACAACAGCGTGTGTGTGTAAGCGAACACATCAGTGATGATCTGATGTTAGATATGATGAGTTGTACATCATTGAGAAAAGACCCTCATCCAACAGTGCTCTTTATGGCAATTTAATGCTCAAAAATATAGGATTTACGGCATGATATAGTCATGTAGTCAGTGATATGATGGCAGATTTCTATCAGAAACCCTAACAAGAATCAGAAACGCTCTCATTGTGGATGTTATCGCACCGATGAGCCCAGCAGAACTCCGAAAAAGTGGCAAGATCAGTCCAATCACAATGACAGATCCGAACAGGCAGTGTGTTCCCTCTTTCACAGTAACCGATCAGCCCACACGCACAAACACACACACTTACTTTGTGATATACGTGCACTTTCCAAATCATTTTTATCACACACGCACATGCACTTCACACTCAATTAAAGTTTTCCTGTCATTTGTACCGATGCATACAAGTATTTAATGGCCAAGTATCATCAAGGGGAGACCGGGGCTAGTTGTCACACTTTTAACTCCAAGGCATATTTTCTCAGATAAGGTTTATTTCTGAAAGTCAATATTTTTTTTGCCTACATAAAAAGCATTAATGGCCAGAAAAAAAGAAGAAGAAAAAAAACACACTGACTTCTGGTGATAGTGGGGCATGTATGGAGCAAGTCACTTTAAACGGCCCGTTATATGCTTTTTTAGCAGAATTCAAACTGATACACAAATCAAATTATGCAAAACTAAAAAAGGTAACATACAAAAATATCAAACTACCTTTCCGGCAATCATAAATTGCACTGTATAAAATTACAACATTTAAACAACTTATATAAACCAGATATTTATGAAAAACACTGACTCCTGAGAACATTTTTGAATTATGTTCATTATATGGCTGATTTTTCACTCTTGTTTTATTGTGGTCATCTAACAGCTGTAACAAAAATAATAATATAATTTTATATAGCGCCTTTCTACCAACTCAAGGACGCTTTACAATAGAGCAATGAAAATGTAGAACAATAAAGTAGGAGAGAAAATAGAAAAGTACAATATGACTATATAGGAATTTTAGTGTGGGGGACAGAATAAAAAAACTGATAAAACAAATTAGATTAACTTTAAACTCTAATTCTTATAGTTACTGAGATACAGACGTTGTAACAACTTCCCTGTGTGACAACTAGCCCCGGTCTCCCCATCACCCTGACATCTGAGAGCAAGACAGCATAAATCCCCATCTGTATAACACACACACACACACACACACACACACACACTTACCTTCATTATTAGACGTTCCTCTGGAGCCCAGGACCTGCATTGATATAGTCCACACTAAGAGGGGCAGCAGCCCTGGATCTGATGCCATCGTGCAAATGTGGACCCGGCGCACGGGGAGAAATCTCTCTCTCTCCCTCTCCCTCTGTCTCTCTCTCGCTCTCCCCTCTCCCTCGCTCACTCCCTCTCTCGTTCTCTGCCAGTGTAGAATCGGAGCAGTAGCCTCTATCAGGAACTGCTTTCAAAACTGCCTGCCTGCACTTGGGCACATGCAACATCACCAGGCGCAGCATGGGGGGGTGTTCAGCGCTGCCTGTCACACAGAGCAGCCAATCAGAATGCAGGGTTCGGAATATGCACATCCCTATCTTTACATCCAGCACACCTCCTATGCATCATCTACGGCTACAATCCTATGCATATATTTATTGATTAATAGTTTTTTTATTATTATTATTTGACATATCAGATTATAATGCAGAAATGAATTTTGTTTACAGAAAATAAGGAGAATGGGGTAATTAAACAACATTACCCTACAATTTCCTGGAGATTTCTTTTCTGAATTCATAATTGATGAACTTTGCAACATGAATTTTTCTGTTTATTAATATGAAGCTGCTTTGAAACAATCTGCATTGTATATGCGCTATAAAAATAATGTGATTTTGGACGGCCATTTGTGCAGTTTTTTGAGATATAGCTGATTGTATTTTAGCTCATTTACAATAACACAACTACAAACCAAATAAATTAATTTTAACAAATACTGAGTTGAATAAGCATAACACAGCAAATAATGTCAAATAATTCAATTATACCCACTACAAGAATACAGCATACAATCTATGCTTATTAAATATTTCAAATGTTAGAATCAGATTCAACAATAGGGCTTTTTCTGACACCGTATTTTCAATATTTGGATCTTTCATCATGTCTACCTTATGATTTTGTCCTAATATTCCTGAAATGCTGCACTTTTTATAACTTTAATGCTCAACAATGCTGGATTACTGAATAATAATTCAGTCAGAATCTTTACAATCTTACATTTTCCCAAGCAGAACAAGCTGTGCATCAAATATGTTTATCAAATATCCTTCCTTTCTCCCTCATTTTAGCAGATAAAAAAAGCAGGACATTCAATTTCAGATCAGTGTGTTATTTATGAACAAGAGGCCACCACATCGTCTGATGGATTTTCTGATTAAGTGCTTCAGGCGCAGATAAAACCATGTCTGCATATCGGCTTGCAGCTCCATCTCTTCTCAGTCCGTTTCTCATGGCAATATCTGATTCAGTTATAGACTTCCAACCTCCAAACTGGAGTCACTACTTGCTCTCCTGACATTGATTCAACATAATCCATTAAAAAAAAATCTGCTTTTCTGCTAGTGTCATATAACCAATTTAGATGTCTGCTGAAATACACAAACTTTTTAGCCAAGGAAAATAATTTTTTTCACATTATGCCAAATTTGCTGTATATTTATACATGTAGCCAATTTTCTCAAATTTAAACACTCTGCCATTCAATAAAAGTTTGAATGTTTTTCAGTGTGAACAGCTTTTAAAGAAAAAAGGTAACAATTTAACTTTCATCAAGTAATTAACAACTCATATCATGACATTTATAAGTGTTGAAATATATATATTTTTTATAATCTGCATGATAAAGAATATGTATGAGACAATTTGGTCACCCTGACTGAAGTTTAAAAGACTGAACTGAATTGTGCTGGATAATGACACTAACTTTGCAACACTGACACTTTTAATAAACTGAACTGAATCAACATTGAACTGACTTGAGCTGAATACTGACACAACTGCAAAAATCATGTTTTTCTTGCTTAGTATTTGTCTTGATTTCTGTATCTAAAACTTCTTAAATCAATATACATTTACTTGAGAAGCAAAATGACTTTTAAGTTTAATGACTTAAAACACTTCTGCTTAAAACGAGAAAAAATATCTGTCAGTGGGGCATGAAAAATAAATTTAATTCAAAGGGACAAGATTATTTTTCATACCTCATTGACATTTTTTTTCTTGTTTACTTTGATAAATTTTTCAGTAAATGCTGCTTCTCAAGTTAATGTATCTTGAATTAAGAATTTTAAGATATTTGAAAACAAGACAAAAATACTGAGTATGAAAATGTTTTACAGTGTGCCTTAAACTGAACTTGTTTCATAATTGATGAACATTTATTTTTCTGTTTATTAATATGAAGTTGCTTTGAAACAATCTGCATTATATATGCGCTATAAAAATAAATGTGACTTTGTACGGGCATTTGTGCAGTTTTTTTTTTTTCAGATAAAGTTGACTATTTTAACAAATTTACAATAACAACTACAAACCAAAAAAATGAATAAATATTAACAAATACTGATTTATTTTTTTTTAGTACGCAAAAAAAAAGTAAGTCATCTGAGAGACATCTGATGCCTGGGACAATGGTCATTATGCAAAAATATTTGACCACAGAATGCTCCGATTGGCTAATCAGAATCAAATATTCCACAATAGCGTAATGTTCTGGAAGAAAAAACTCTCCATAGGGAAACTGATTTTTAAGGATAACTTATAAACTTTTAAAGACAGACCAACTGTGAGCTAAAATGTTAATACATTGTATTTGCTTCTGATAAAATCGTCAGCCCACTTATGTTTAAAATAATTGCGCTTAACAGTAGAATTCCTGGTGAAAAACTACATTACCCATGATGCTTTACAGAATCAAAGAGGCAAAAAAAGCAACACACGCCAAAATAGCTCTTTAGCTCCACCCACTCCCGTGAAGCACCTCAAATGACAAGTCGATCTCTCTAAATACTGTTTGTATATACATTATTATTACTTTTACATCGTTTTTAATTAGATTATGCTGCTGTTCGCAATGCTTCATGGGACTGTAGTTCTTCCCCACACTAAAGCCGCTAAGTTTGTACCTTTGTCTTTTTGTCCGATTTTCCAAAACTTTTTTGCTTTAAATCAAAGTTTGTAATGTTAGGATTCACCTCATAGCTGGCTTGGTTCATGGTTTATAACTCTTTCACAAAGACTTTTCAAAATCCCTATGGGAAAAATGAATGGAATACTTCTGGAACCAGCGCCACTGAAAAAGACACTGTTACACTCTATAAGCAGAATTACATCACATCACAGCTCTTCTAATCAGAATTAGAGCTATTTGATTTATAATACACATTATCGTAAGTAAAAATGTTTGTAAATCATCATTAATAAAAGTTTGAAATAAAGCAGTGTTACCATAAATCGGTCTAGCTCCGTCTCTGGCTCTGCAGCTGGGCGGGAGAATCACACAGAAGATGAGAGGAAGGAGAGACACTTGGGGGATTCCGAGCCAAAACCAGGGTCTGCGTCTTGCCTGCCAATGTCTTTCCTGCTCAGGCTGAGAATACAGGGAAGATGTTGTGCTGGGTCACAGCTAGTGCTGTTCAGTCCCCCTGTGAGCAAGATGCCTACGTGCAAGAGGGCCAAGACATTTGGATGAGTCTATGAGCCTCTGTTTATAACTTCAGGCCAAGTGAGATCTTATATGTGGCTCAAAAGCTAATGCAAGCATTATTATTGCTTATACTTAGGATTAATGATTTGAACAAACATCTAACTCTGAGTATTAAACTTTAACTTGCAACTCGTACTGCACCATTTGTTCTACAGACATTATTAATCCATCAAATATTGCAGTTAATAGGTTTGCTGTTACTTTTAAGACTTCACTGATCTTGCCTAGCAGACAATGAACCTCCCTAGAAATATTATCACAGTTTCATGTTGCTTGTTATTGGTGTAAAAAAAAAAAAAGAAATAGTAGTAAAATGTCAACTTTAAGCCACATAGTAGCGTCTGCATTATGCAATAAGTGGCACACATACTATGATTAGTTATTTAGCAACATCTGTCTTTCGGCAAATCAAGTATGACTTTTGGATGAACGCCACTTCATGTAATTAATATTCATGAGCCAAGATGGTAATTGATATAATATGTATGCAGAAAGCATGTTTCTCTATATACACTACTGTTCAAAAGCGTGGGGTCAGTAAGACTTTTTTGAAAGAAATGAATCATTTTATTTAGCAAGAATGCATGAAACCGATCAAAAGTGACAGTAAAGACTTTTACATTGTTAGAAATTAAATCTATTTCAAATAAATGCTGTTCTTTAAAACTTTCTCATTAAAGAATCCTGAAAACTGTTTACACAAATATATTAAGCTGCAAAATTGTTTTCAACATTGATGACAATAAGATAAGTTTCTTTATAATAGTAAGGTAGATAATAGTAAAAGATAATAATACGTTTCTTGAGCAGCAAATCAGCACATTAGAATGATTTCTGAAGGATCATGTGACACTGAAGACTGGAGTAATGATGCTGAAAAGTCAGCTTTCATCACAGGAATAAATTACATTAGTTATTCAAATAGAAAACAATTATATAAAATTGTAATAATATTATTGTTTTTACTGTATTTTTGATTAAATAAATGCAGCCTTGGTGAGCATAAGAGACTTCTTTCAAAAAAATTTAAAAACTCTTACAGACCGCAAACTTTTGAACAGTTGTGTACATTCATTCAAACATAGCTAACAAATAAAATAGCATACTTGCAAACAAACATTATACACATTACTGCCGGGCTACAGCCCTGACAAGGAACAATCATTTTTGCAGTGCTAAAATGTAAGGCTCCTTCCTCTATACATGCCTATTTTAGAACATTCTATTGTGTCTCTGCAGTGTGGAAAAAAGACCAGAACATTTTAAAGATGGATGACTAAATCATACGGATTGATTTCATGCTTTCAAATGCATTCTTTTATGCGTAAAACTCTAGAATATCCAGATAGCGTTTAGATTAACATAGACGCACAAAATGATTTCGTTTCTTCAGCAGTGTGCTTTTAGACGAGCTAGTGTTCCCATCTTACGAGCAGAGGCTTCTTTAGCTCTTTAGTTACTAATCCTCAGGAGGAGACGAGAGCAGCCCGGCATCTGAGCTTTACAGCTGTTCGCCTTTCAGCAGACGTGGAAAAACACAGACAGAGATGATGCTACCTTAAAACTTAGTCGTGCCACAAGACCAATCAAACGATTAAAGCTTATAACTACATTTTAACATCAAAGCTGCTTTAGAGTTTACTGCATTATGAATGTGTTCAATATAAATCTGCACCATTAATGCTTTGATGAGCAATCATTGAATTTAAACAGAGTTCTCCAACTGCAATTCTGCAACAAAAACAAAGAAAAAAATTTAATAAAAAAATACAGATACAGCAGCACATATGCTGCCGTATCATTATTTCAGGTTGTGTCTGACTTTAGTTCAACAAAGTAAAAAATAAAAAGGCATTTTGTTCCGTTTCAATGCCAGAACATAAACAACACATATATGACAGGTATTCTCAGAGACAGAACTTGTAATCAGTGCAAACCATATGTCTCGCAGCTCATAACCAAAACCCCTCATTAAAATCAAGAATATTTCATTTCTCATCGAGTGCAGCTCTTTGTTTCATAAGAAATTGTCAGTGGGACATCATTAAGGCACAATCAAAATTACATGCGACAAGTCGTTCTGGAGAAGAAACAGTGTGTGCTTTTGTGAAAAGGAGCCGAGCAGTACTGAGAAAGAAGAAGTGATCACACGTCGACTGAACTGAAACGTCTCCCATCAACACCATCGCCACAACATGGAGACGCCACAAACTGTGTCTCTCTTTCCTCACAAAGCTATTGAAGTTTCCTCAGCAGAACATACAGTTATAATCTTCAAAAAAACATGCCCAGGTAATATTTCACAACAAAATCCTAAAAGAATATATATATATATATATATATATATATATATATATATATATATATATATATATAAATAACACTTTAGTTTAAGGTCCGATTTAAGGTCCGAACTAGTTATATGATTTCATATGAGTCTCTTCAGACCTTAGAAGTTAGAACTGTACATGATTTATGAGCTTCTACTACTTTTGACCTCCTAACTAAACCCCTTTCCACAGATTGATCATAGAAATAAAAACAGTATAAATAAAAATGAATAACAGTTTTCTCTTAGTCCTATTAAGTGCAAACAATAAGTGAAACCATAATCAAAGTACTCTCTCAATATTCAAAGTGCAAATAGACCAAATTTTTCTTCAAACATGATACAGAGCAAAGAGATGATTAAAACTACACAGCCCAGCCTAAGATAGCTTTCATATTGGGAGATATTTGCATGCATCAGGAAGCCGCTTTCAAAATGTGGGGTATTGAAATTGCGTCTGAATGCGCACTCACCTTCGCTTTCGATTTCGCAATCACGCATACTCTCCGATGAGTCGGATGCAACAAATTCTTGCCATGGTCTTATCAGTCATCTCGTCACTTACGCTCGTCACGTGATCTACATACGACTCTGCAGCTCGTGTTTGATGGGACTGAAGCGACTCTTATCCAACTGAATTAAATGGTTTTTATTTCTGTTTATTAATATTCATATGTTTGCATTTAATGACATCACAAGACAAAACTAGATCTTTTCTTCGTATTGTGATGTACGGATTATTCAAGAGAAAAAAATGTAGGGCAGGTTGTTGATTGGATGGAGGAAGTCTGAAGATCAATAATCAGCATTTAGAAACCTTACATTAGTGGTCTTAAAAATGAGCTTCATTTTTTTTTTATGATATTTTTGACATGGGCATGTTCTAGAAGGGTTTTGTTCCATTCACCCACTAAAATGAACTTTTCTTCGGCCGTATGCCTCAAGCAACAACCACCCAAACATCTTCTCTCATCCTGATGTGCTGTCATGCGCTATGGCCCGTGCTAACCAGGCGTGTGTCTGCCTCGAAGTGTTTAATAAACTCCAACATACTGCTGCATGAGAAGCACTGCTGGGGATCTGACGTTCATGTGTGTTTGATGGACGCTCGGGCAGCGTGCTTGGCACACGCCGGCCTTGAATTACCTGCCTGGCTACCCCGCGGCCTGCCATTTTGTGGCACTGTGTGGCAGCAGATGGTGCGGGTCACTACACAGGTCTTGGACGCTGAGTGGCTGCTATATATAAACCTGCAGCAACACGCTTGTGTAGTCTAATGGATTCACCTATTTATGGAGAAATCATAATAAATGCAATTAGTATTATGATGAATCACGCTCATACCTAGAAAAGAGATGAGATGGATGTATTTTAAGCCAAAAATGATGTATGAAAAAAAAAGTTTTTCTTATTAACACATCGTGGCACGCATTGTTGTCTTACGTCATCTGTTATTGGCAGCACTTGTTGTTCTCTTGTTGCCATTACATCATCGCTTAGCTATTTTTCCGTGACAAACTTGCAGACAAATGCTTTTTAAAGACTTTTCTGGGTGTTTGGAATCTTTAAAGGGATAGTTCACCCAAAAATATCATATTAAAAAATTATAGCATTAACTCACCCTCATGTCATATGACTTTAGAAGACTTATAATGTCACGCTCAAGTAATATGAAGTATTTTTATGGTACTTTTATGCTGCTTTTATGTCTTTTTTGAAGCTTGAAAGCTCCAGTAAGGAGAAAAGAACAGCCATAAACTTAATATATATATATATATATATATATATATATATATATATAACATATAAACACACACACACACACACATATATATATATATATATATATATATATATATATATATATATATATATATATATTCTAAAGATACATTATATAAACTACTTTAATTTTAAAATCATTCTTATGTTTGCATATATATTATATATGCTATATTATATAATATATATAATGCAATACTATATATGCTATATATTATAATATAATATAATCTATATAAGTGCAAACATATAAATTATATAATATATATTAGAATATTACACACAAATTATATATATTATATAATATTTTAGTAAATACATGTATATAAATATTTTAGCAAAACATTACAGTAACTAATTAATAAACAATTATTACAATAACTATATATATATATATATATATATATATATATAATATATATAAAGTTATTTTTTTTAAATATTTTTTTTTTCCCTAAATTATTAGATATTAAATCTAAAAAGAGCAGCCATATTCTTCGATCTCTCTTTATAAGAGGGTGAGTAAATGACAACAGAAATTTTTATTTTTGGCCAAACTATCCCTTTATCGGTGGCTGGAGGGCATATGAGCATGTCACAATGAAGATGCCAACCTTATGGTGGCCGGTTCTCCAGATGGAGCGCGCGCTACAAAGGAGAAGCCTGTTCTCATCAAAGGCTAATGTGAAGTTTTAATCAAACGCCATGCGAATGCCAGACCAAACAGTGAAAGGATGGAACGGACGGGTCAAATTCAGTTCAAACAGCCACTCAAAGGCTTCCTAAAATTGCCGCCAACTTCAAACGCACAAGCAAATCACTTTCTCCATGGCGGGATTCAGAGCCAATTTTAAGCTAATCACATTGGGAAGCCCTGCAGCTTTGTTAACCATGACGAAGGTACAAAAATCATCAAAATTCGCTATGAAACACAAAACAAGCTAGTGCTAGACATGCACAACAATGAAGGTTAATGAAAAAATAACACGCACAGATTCAGTTTTGTCAAATGGCATTAACAAAGATGAAAATAAGCTTTTATCTTTCTTTGTTTCAGTGCTAAATAAAGCCTAAATCGTAATTTCTAAGCAAGAGAAAACCACACATTTCAAAGCAGCAGTCCTTATAGCCACTGTTTTCATTTTATTCTATATTTTTAATATAAATTTGATACTTTTTTGTAATTTATTTAATTTTTTGATAATTTTTAATCATTTGCTGTACATAAGCAATATCCAAAAGACATTAATATTACTGTATTAGTAATGTATTACTGTATTACTGTATTTTAATTCCCACTTCAATAATGCCTCCATTTTCCACTTCTCATAACTCGTAATTGGTAATCAAGTAATCAATGTGCAGAAAGTAATATGCTAATATGAGTGTCAACTGGCCTTTAAAAATAAAAATGCCACTGTGAGTGTGGTAAAAATACACCGTGAGTCACAGATCCAATGCAGAACATCTGTAGCTCTTATCACCGATGACAGTTTGAGAACATCTAAAACGACATTAATTACATTCCTGACAGCCGAATCAGCAAGTGTGATCAATGTGACATTCAAAGTAAAGCCCTCTGCAAAAATCACACACCTCTAGCATCTCACATTATAGGCCAAGCATGAAGTGTGTAGACGATCATGACAGGTTACCACCCGCTGATCTTATTATGTTGTCTTCAGCTCTTTAACGATAGCGAGAGGACTTTGCTTATTCAGTCAGAAAATAATCATAATCACAAAAGCACAGTCTAGACAGCCATTGTTTCTCATTAATGTGCGATTCTTTCATTCCTGACTACTTGAAAACTTGAAAAACAAAACTTCTTCAAACTAATTCATCTGTGTTATCACAAGCCTTGAATTTTCATATTGTTTGTGACAGTAAATCTTTATATTTATCTACATTTTCTGTTATAAAAAATACAAAACTGTACATAAAAGACAAATAAATTCTGTTAAGTTCTAAAAAAGTGCAAAGTTAAAGGCCATTGATTATATCTGGCAATGATTACAGTATCACTCTCAGAAAAAAAGGTATAAAAGCTGTCACTGGGGTGGTACCCTTTCAAATGGTTCTAATACACTTTTGGTACCAATATGTACCTTTTGAGGTACTAATATGCACTCTTTAGGTACAAAGTTGTACCTTTTGAAAGGGTACCGCCTCAGTGACAGCTTTTGTGCCTTTTTTTTCTGAAAGAATGATATATATATATATATATATATATATATATATATATAGTGCTTAGGAATGTCTTTTGTTATCCACAGACCAAGAGGAATCAAGAAAAGACAACTTTTAAGTCAAGACCATGACAAAACAATGGCTGGTTTTGAACCTTTTCTGAGTAATTCTGGCAAATTGTAGCTTTTTTGACACTTCCCAAATTTAGGAAACGGTATTAAAGAGACACAAAAGAAAACATTATAATACAAACAAAAAACGACTGTTTTTAAAATAAAAAAAGCATTGAAGAATCGCCACGATATGGAAGCTTGTTTCCGCCATGAAAAAAAATATATAAAAGGTAATTGCGACTTCCAATTGTGTCCAATTGTGAGGGAAAAAACAGAATTGCGAGTTTTTATCCCACAATTCTGACTATATAGCTGGCAATTGTGAGTTTATATCTCACAATTCTGAGAGAAAAATGCAAACTCGCAATTGCGAGAAAAACAGTCAGAACTTTTTTTCTTGCAATTGCGAGTTTAAATCTCACAATGCTGAGAAAAAAGTCAGAATTGTGAGATGCAAACTTGCAATTATGAGATAAAAAGTGGCAAGTTACCTTTTTAATGTTTTTATTTATTTAGTGGCGGAAACAAGCTTCCATACCACAATACGTTGCTTCAATTCCATCTAAACTATTTGCTGAAGACTTGTTCATACCTGTCTGTGATAATAAAATAAAGTCTATAGCTTTATTACGTTTTCTCTTTGATGCATATTAATGAGTGTTTTCACTCCATGTTTCAGTTATAAATGAGAAACTTTTGTTGTTGAAATGTGGATGCACATCACAGCAAATGAGTCTCTCTTTCCGCCCAAGCCGTCGGTGGGAAAGTCATAAAGTGGCTTATCTCTCTGAGTTCAGAGATTTTCTCTTATTTAATTTATTTTTATCTCATTCATTGTTTTGCACATTTGCATAGAGTCTTTATTCTGCAAGTCCCTGCAAGCACTTAAGGTTGCTTTTATGAGTAATATACATTGTTAGCTATTTTGTAAATTAATGGTCCACTAGCCTGATTGGATCAAATCAAGGGTGGACAAACTCCTCATCCACCCTCACCCTCATTTTCGATCTGCTTCATCCCATCTCTTTTTTCATTCTATTAGAGATGGTGAAAGATTGCCTTATCTCCCTCAGAGGCATGGAAAGCCGCCTTGCGTGAAAGTGCCAGGATTCAAAATTCAAAGTAGTGATTAATGTGGCCGTCCTCCTCATAGACTGTGAAAATTAGCTCCCAGCTCTATTGAACGTGACACTGCACTTGGGAAGAATCCTTACAAACTGTAAATACGGCGTAGTCATGTGTACTCGTCTACTAGCACTATTCCCCTCATGGACTCACACACCTGGGAATTTAATATTCAGTGAATCTGAAGACTTTCAGGCAAGGTGTAAAATTAAAACCCTCTAAGAGTCAAAAGTGAGTAAAAAATGACTTGAGCAAATGTTGTTTACCAATTCATATAGTGTGGCAACTACTAAAAACAGTAGCTTTTCCAGTAACAAGCAACATTTTGAACGGAGGCAATAATCAAACACACGCTCGTGAACTGTACTCTCTTTTACGTAGCACTGCGAACTCTGATTGGTTTTAGTCATAAATCTTTTTAGTGAATCGGTTCGTTTGGACAGTTTAAATGAACTGGTTCAAAAAAAATTTCACAGATTGATTAAAATTCCTTTATTTTTTATTTTTTTTGGCCAGTTATTTATAAATAAATATAGAAAATCTAATATTATATTATATTATATTATATATATCTATATATATATATATATGATGAAAAATTATATAAATTATATTACATTATAAATAAAGATATTAGATATCATTTGAATAAATATTATTTGTATTAAATAAAAATGATATATACATGTGTGTGTGTGTGTGTGTGTGTGTGTGTGTGTGTGTGTGTGTGTGTGCCTGCATGCGTTTTGGCCAGTTATTCATAAACGAATATAGAAAATAAATATAGAAAAACTAATATATATATATATATATATATATATATATATATATATATCATTTATTGTGTGTGTGTGTGTGTCCTGGCGCTTCTCTTACCTTCAGTTGTTTGATATTTTTTGGATGCAATTCTCAGTTGTCCAGTTTCCATATTTGTCATCATAAAGGTGATGCACCTTGAGAAAGAAGATGATTAGGGGTTAATTATCACTTTATCAGAGGCAGAGACATGACATCTTGCTATGAAGTATGACCACTAAATGGCTTCCTAATTATGATTAATCACTCTGAGATGACACCCGGGTTTCATATTCATTCATCCAGGTTAAGAAAGACAGTTTCAATTAGCTTTTTTAGGGCAGAATCACACTTTTACTTTAACTAGTTATACTGATGCAATCAACTAGGAATCTTTTAAATGGAGCTCGTTTGGGAGCAACATGTGCTGCTCTCACTGAATTAGTGACACATGCTAAGGACTGTTAATATTACTATTGAACAAACCTTTAACCCTAAGGCCAGATATCTACTTTAACCAAGTAAGCAAACTTAAACGTCAATGCTTGACCAATGCACTGAAAGCTCACATTCTCCTTGAAGATGCGTTGTGATAAGAAACCTCAGCAAGGGGGCGATAGAGTTACCTTGGCTGCCAAGTAAATTGGATGTGTTATTATTCTTTTAGCTACAGCTGCACTAAACATTTCAATGAAGGACACTAGCCATATCTAGAGACCAGACAAACAGATTTGGGGATGGGGTTTCAAAACCACCTGGCAACCCACCAGCATAGCAATTAGCAACATTCCAAAAATGATTCAAAACACCATAGAAACTCTTTAGCAATGGTCTGAAAACCACCCGCAACGCCCTAACATTGTGGTGGCTAAATTCCCACGGCTAAACACCAATCACATTTTATAGAAAATTTAAAAATCCACTTTCATTTGGGCCTTCAGCACTTTGAACCATTACTCCTTGGATCAGAGATATCAGAAGCATCAACATGTTAGCACAGCTCATGTTTCAGACATTCAAGGGTGTATCTGAGGTTATTCGACTTGTTTCCTATCGATTGCGGCTCTCTAAAGACCATGAGAGGATTTTAAACATGTGGACTCTTCAATAATGAGTCAAGCTAATTAAGCAGACAGGGAGGAATGTTGTTTTTGTTGTCTGAAGTAATTAGTCACTTGTTGCCCATGTAGTTAGCAGCTGTAGCTTTCACAACTACGTTTTCTGAAATGAATACTACGGTGTTCTGAGTGGTTTTAGGGTGTTGCTATGCAGTTGTTCTAGTGGGTTACTTACCCATTTAAGTCAAAGAGTCTCCATGACATTTTGATCTCTACATATGAATCTCCTTAAATGCAAGGTGTCATTCATGCCCATAACCACCAGGGGCAACCGCAGGATTTCCTCCTGGGGTACAGAAACTGGATCAAGCACCAATCTAAAAATTCACAAAACTTTCTTAATAGAACGCGATATTCAGGAAGCCAAACACTTAAACACGCAGACTATATGATATGAACTTAGCATGGCTCCAAAAAAAAAAATGTTTACGACAGCATCATTAATTTGTGGAACTTGTTATCTCAGTCACATATGGCTGGAGCTGAGACTCAAAGACGCACGCTCAAACAAGCCTATATGCACATATATTATGCAAAATAAAGGAAGAACAAAGTAAACAGACGCTATAGGTGACAGGAAGGACTTCATTAGGGAGGGATTTCTGCTGAGCTGACAGACACCCTGCTCTCTCTCATTCTCTCTCGCTGTCTTAAACACACACACACACACATTTATGCTTCCCATTCTTGTGAGAGAAACAGTGGGATTGGGAAATGGGGGTGGACAAGGAGAGAGACAGAACAAGGCCCGTCACCACACAGCAGAGGCTTTTTGTCACTTTCAGAGGAGGCCTGTAAGCGAGCTAGTGGCAGTCACAGCGGTTGTGGGAGGCAGGGTGAGGGAAAGTTCATCTGGAGGCGCTCAGCTCCAAACGCAGCTCCAGAGACACGGATTGACTCCAGGCTTTTGGCAGTACGACAGCAGTTAGTGCGTAGCAGGCTAATACAGCACAGTGCTTTTCACAGACCCTAATCTACACAACAACAGTGGTTAGGACAAAAACTCCAATATGAGTCATGTTTATACATAGCCGTGCTGGTTTTGTTGTTTTGTTGCGCATTATGGGTTATTTTTCATGTCTGTTTGATGAAGGGTGGAGAGGAAACCTGGAGCGCTAACCGCATGTCAAGCCCAATTAAAGTGTGGCACTTTTGGGAGGGGAAACACTCGGCGGTCAATTTGAGTTCACTGCAACTTGCTAGAATTTGCTTGTGCTTTTTAAAACACTGTGAGGTGGTCGTCCATACAGCTAGGGTCCAAAATTTACCTACACCGCAAATGACAGGTGAATGGAGAAATATTCCTGACCAGTCATGAAATTGTATTTTGAATTATTTGAATTTATTAAATAAATTGAATTATTACCTAATTTTATTTTTGTCCCAATGCAACATACTTTATTTAGGAAATGTCACTGTAGAGGTGAAAACTTTGCACTTTTATCATATTCTTGAATCCATAAAGTCATTTCTGTGGATTCCTTTACAAAAGTTAAAAAAGAATAGAAGAAGAAGAAAAAAAGCACCATAAAAGTTGTCATGTTTTTAAAATGTGCTAAAAAAAAAAAAAATAATAATATATATATATAATTGTATGTCTCTTATGCTCACTCAAGGCTGAATTTATTTGATCACAAACACAGTGAAAACACTAATATTGTGAAATATTATTACAATTTAAAATATTATATTTTAAAATGTAATATATTATTGTAGGAATGGCAAAGCAGATCGCCCTCCACTCTGAGATGGCGAGAAACATCTACATTCATTTGATTTCAAATGACTTTGTGCAGAAATGCATGTTGGGTAAAATGAAATTGATAATGCGGATGATTCTTGAGAATATGCATTAATTATTTTTCTTGACATAACCGCAAAGCCTCACAGAAACAGAGAGTGCTGGATAAAGAAACAGCAGGAAGAACTCCATAAACAAAAACAGATAGAGAAGGTAATTGACAACACATCTCTTGTTTCTCCTGTTTTTAAAAAAAGTCTCTTCTGCTCACCAAGGCTGTATTTATTTGATCAAAAATACTGTAAAAAATGTGAAATATTATTACAATGTTTTCTATGTGAATATATTTTAAAATGTAATTTATTCCTGTGATCAAAGCTGAATTTTCAGCATCATTACTCCAGTCTTCAGTTACATAATCCTTTAGAAATCATTCTAATATGCTGATTTAATGCTCAAGAAGCATAATTATTGCTTAATATTTTTGTAGAATTTTTTTTTTTTTCACTTTTGATCAATTTAATGCATCCTTGCTTAATAAAAGTATTAATAATATAAATAATTGTACTCATCCCAAATTTTTTGAACAGTAGTGTATAATATAAATATAATTTAGGACATAAAACCCACTTCCATGTCTTGAAAACATCATATCGTGTTTTTGTTCATCTGTATTTTTGATGGGTTAATATTAAACCGAGGAATATCCCACAAATGTGTCACCACATGGAGTTCTGAAGGGGGAAAAACACAAATTTAGACTCCTTAGATACTGCAATTGACAATTAAAACTTGTAATGTTTGCAGCCTCAAATATTACACGTTACCAGCCAACAGGCAAGTAAATAAACAGCTGTTTTACAGCCCATTGTTTCTGAGTGCCTACAGCTATAACTATCGCTGAGAATAGGTTCGCACTAGCATGCCTAAACATCCCCAGAGCTAAAAATGAAGTTGAGATGTTGACATGCAGGGAATTCTCAGAGGACCGGTCATTTAAAATACTGTTTCACACGACTCAAAGTTTGCCATCATCCTTCATCAAAAACAAATTATTAACCTTTAGAAACTAGCGCGGCTGGCAGACATTCCCGAGTTCACTCCAGGCTGCAATATCTGCCAAAACTCGGCTGAAAATACACACAGGGACCATTTTCTTAACAGCTGGGAGTTCAATTAGCAGCTGATAAGCGAGCAGGGGTTGGACCCTCCAGTTTCCGATTCCTCATGAAAAGAGGAGCAGAGCGGGCCGACTCGGCACCGCAGGCCAGAATAGAAGAGTAATGTTCCTCCGCGCACAGCTGCTAACTGACAACAAAGGACTTGTCATCGTGATTAATGGCTTGAGGAAGCCTCTCTTTGTTACCAGGGCAGCACTGTACTATGTTAAAGGCTATTAACGTGGGGAATAGATGGGGAAATATAAAAAAAAAACCCAAAGAGGGAGGGGAAATTTATATATAAAAATCAGTACAGGGCGTGAATAAAGGAGTAAAAGTGGCTGAGCTGGAGTAAGGGGGAATCCGTGATGTAGTTTGCTGGAATTTTACCACACTGGCAATGTGGGGCGTATGACAAAGAGCTATTTGTTGAAATCACTGCATATCGGTATTCGTGGTGATAAATACTTAAGGCTGGAGATCTGTCATCTGCAGCACTGGATTTAGGAGTTCCAGACATTCTTTCTTTTCCCCTTCATTCCACCAGCTCTAAATGAAAAGAACTATTTATGGAGGCCATGATATGATGCACTGTCAGGTAAGTAAGAGTGAAAGAAGCAACTTTTCACATTGATTTTTATGTCAGCTGAAAACAGAAAGGTTTTGGCTCTGATGTTGCCATGGCAACTAGAGAGAAAAAAAAAAAAGATTTCAGATTCACCTTCAGTGACTGAGATCCTCCTGCCACAAAAGTTGGGCGGGTCTTTTGATGGCAAACAATCGTTGATGGGCCCCACTGACTTCTATAGTATGGAAGAAAATACAATGGAAGTCAGTGGGATTTATCAACTGTTTGGTTACAAACATTCTTCAAAATATCTTCTTTTGTGTTCAGCAGAAGAAAGAAATTCATGCAGGTTTGGAACAACCTGAGGGTGAGTAAATGATGACAATTCTCATTTTTGGGTGAACCATCCCTTTAACTCCCGAAACTCTGAAACTAAAAATGCTATGCAGTGTGTACGGAACCAAACTGAACAACTAGTTGTTAATGACGAATGTTTCTCTCTTCTGTATGTGCTAGAAATCACAGGAAAAGTGGTACGAGCCTTTACTCATTCATGTTGCCAGATCTTGCTAGCAAAACAAGAATAAGCCTACAATATACAAAAATAAATGCTAAAATTAAGCTAAAAATAAGACCAAAATATCATGACACGCACCTGCTCACTTCAATAACTCCGTGAACTTGATCGCTTTATGAGCCAAACTTAAACAACAAGCCCAAAAATGCTTAGAATAAGTGGACATGGCAACTTGTGTATCTGTGTAAGTGCTCAGTGAAGAGGTTCATTGTTGAAGCACTGATCATTGTATCCAATCACAGACATATCTGATGAGTGCATGAACGCAATGGCCAATCGGAGGCGTTTACGAATCTGCTCAACAGCACTCAAGGTGTCACATTTTTTAAATCTCAGTACCGACTTGGTACCGAAGTCTGTACTTTTGACTACTTCTGAGCAACATATGAGCAATGACATTTCTCTCTGGGTTCTTAGTTTTCCTCAGAACTTCTGACATACGTCATGCTCTCTCGGGAGCTGCGCTTTTCAGTCTTGTCAGGACTAAGCTTTAATTCCACTTCCCTTACACAAATGACTAAAGGGATTTTTTGACATTAAGTAAATCTCTTGTCACGTCCATTCGCTCTTCATTGGCTAAAACACTGACGTAATCAGTCAAATTCAGATGGCTTGTTTTTTAACATCATGAAATATCTGACATACATGTCTTTCTCGCAGCTATCTTCATTGTGTATTCAGTCAGGCACACGTCTGGCTTGCCATTTCCCTATTGCGCGCTGGCAGTCGTGGTCTGAAGGAGCGGCCGACCCTGCCCTCGGAGCAGACAGCTTTCCCCTGACTGGGCCCACATGGGACATCACTGCTGCGGTGTTTTAAGTGAGAGGAAAATGAGAACCTTAGACACAATGTCACACGGCCCATGAACTATGGAATAGCCTCTGCACCGATAAGACAACCCTTTCCGACATGGGAATATTTGAGGAGTCTTTCATATGACAGGTCTAGTGGAACACGGCCTTGAAGGGTCAAATGGAAAGATTTCACGCATGCTTATGCTGGACAGGTTGGAGCACCATGCTAGGGGAACTCCGGTTATATTTCTGTTCTTCAAATCAAAGTGTTTGATAGCATGCAAGTTCAAACTTTACCATGCACACTGGTCCAAAACAATTAGTTGGATCAGAAACATTGTTTCTGCATCAGCTGCTGCTCCTCGGTGGCACACGCGTGTCAGGATGGAGCTGAGCTGTCAGGGTTATTCTAAGAAACGCAGTTTGCGTCAGCTGGCACAGCTGAGACAGATGCGAGACTCATACATGTGATATCAATCTCGAGCGCCCAAAGCGCCATCCTCCAAATCTCTCACGAAAGCCTTTGAAGCAAGTCTTTGATGTCTCACCATTCTCTAATTACATGCATTGTCATGGTTATCACTCATTAGACTCAACTGGGTTTGTTGAGTCTTTAATGGATGCTTGCAGTTATGTGGCTCATTGGTTAAAACTTGGGGCCTGTAACATAAAAGTTGTAGGTTCGAATCACAGAGGGAACGTTTCATGCAGTGTTAATCTCACCAATGACATAACTGTTGATAAAAGGTTTTGATCCACTTTTTACCAACTGAAAATAATGGCACAAACAACAATACAACATGATAAAAACACGTCAAATTGCAACAAAACCAACATTAGTCACATATTTAAAAACGTTAAAAAAAAAAAAAAAAAAAAAAAAAAACATAATATAACTAAATTATTAGACAGTTTAGGATGTTGCATTATGTATTGTGTGTCTGCACTGCAAATAGTACCATAAAAGTAGACCCTTGCACTGTGTTCCAAGTCTTCAGGAGCCATACAATAGGTTTGCATTTGGAACAAACCAAAATTTGATTTTCAAATTAAAAAAAAGTTTTGAAATTGTGATCAAGCTCATATTCAAAATTATGACACATGCAAGAACCAATGGTGCAATGTGTCTTCATGCAACAAGTACGAATGACATGTGAACTATTCCTTTAAAGGGGACCTAAATGCCACTTTCACAAGATGTAATATAAGTCTCTGGTGTCCCCAGAATGTGTCTGTGAAGTTTCAGCTCAAAATCCCCCACAGATCATTTATTATAGCTTGTCAAATTTCCCCCTATTTGGGTGTGAGCAAAAACACCCCGTTTTTGTGTGTGTCCCTTTAAATGCAAATGAGCTGCTGCTTCCAGTCCACTTTCCAGAAGAGGGCGGAGCTTTAACAGCTCACGCTTCGGTTGATCAGCTGGGGGGTGAATCAACCATCCCTTTAAGTCTGCTAAACGAATACTAATAATACCCTTAATTGTTTCCAGCAAGATCACCTGTAACGTTCAAGAAGGACAGTGGCTGACAAACTTAAATTGTTTTGGTGAGGAGGCAGCCACAAAACTGTTGATCTGATACGGCGCCAAGTACGCATAAATACCGCTATATACGTAAACAGAGGAAGACAGAATAATGCCCAAGGTCTTGTGGGCAGGTATGGTGATAGCCAATGTCATTTGGCAGATGGGGCAAGGTGATATCACCAGCTGTTGCTGGCCCATAAGCTGGTGTGGAGACGAAACATTAGATTATGGTCTGTTGGGGAGAATAAAGCTTAGATGCAGCACTCATGTTGAGTAACTGTGGAGTACCAGGTGTGAAAGTTATAAAAGCTTTAATATCATCATCTTATCATTTCTAATGTAGCGTGAGATGATTATGTAGGTCGTATTATTAGAGTTTAAAAAGCATAAAATTGACCATTTCTGAATATCTGTTTTGTATCTTCAGGTTAAAATTGCATTTTGCACTGTATGTGTGGATATAATGAATGTGGATCACTAATGAATATGCTTCCCCACTTAGGAAAACAATTAAACTGGAATCGTTGTTTTCATTGTTCGCAGAGCGGTTAGCACCAAAACCCTGAAAAGGAAAAGACCAATGCATGTTATGAATTCTCTGCCAAACGTTCTGCCATAATTAAAGCTGTCGAGCTGCAATTATTAGGACCTTTCTTCCCACCCTTCCCACGCTGCAAAAACAAAAAGATAAAGAAAAACCCCGGGCAGCTATAATCAGAACTTTTCTCAAATGTTGAAATTGCAAGTGGGAGAAAGGGGCCTAGTCGAGCGCAGTGGACAAATGAAAGCTTTGCCCAGCTCTGAGGATGGGTGTTCCTAATCTTTCACAACAACGACCAGCTCTGACGATCTCTCTCTCCGTTTTAGAGCAGCTTATCTCTGTTCCCAGCACTAATACAGAAGATAGGAGTCCGCCGGCTTCGACTACTGTAAGAGAAGGAACACAAAACCTCAGAGAGTGTACAAACATGCCGTACATGGACTAGAAATTTGAATAGGTGACGTATATTATTGGACACAGCAAATATACGTGTATATGTTTCTGTGTTTGGGGTGCAAGAGGTCATGAAAAGCGACAAGCCTTAAAGTATAAGTCGACAAGCTAATGTATACGTTTGCAATGTTTTAATTGCAGAGGCTTTTTTGGTCGGGTAGAATTTGCGATTTCTATCCCAGTTCTTTTGCTGGCTTCCAACAAGGCCCGTTTCTAGCCTTTTTGGCACCCTAGGCAAGATTCCTATTGACAAATTTGAATGCAAAAAAAAACAAAATGACTTTAACAAAACAATATGTTATGTTGTTATTATTATTATACAATAATACACAGTTCCCACTTTTCAATATAACAACTATGCACATCAATGTTCAAAGGAAGTAACTGGTAAACAACTACAAGGACTTAAAACAAATTGACCTTGGCATATTTGAGCATATGTTTACTATTTTGTTTGTACCATTAATATAAAACTCTCCAGCATAGACAAACAGATTCTCATAATCTACATACCCAAATCACAATGCCTGTCTGTCTGTGACTTCAAATGCACTATTACAGCATAAAGAAATGCATTTATTGGATGTTTTTAAGTTATTTCTTGATATGCACTGAATTCATGTAAACTCATTTTTATTTTATTTAATTTTTTCTGTTGGAACTATGTTCGTTTGGCAGGTCCACGCTGGTTGTCAAACTGGTTATGACGCTATCACTTGGTCAATTTACACTAAACAGACATCTCTGATAATGATTTTTTATTCAACTTTACTATGCTATAATATTCCGCTGCTGAATTGAGCACGGATTTGAGTGTGGTAAATCCGTCCCGTAGTGCTAATATGCAGTGTCATGTTTTGCTCGTGATGTAGTAGAACTTAGAACAATTAACCACTTAGTAACATACCAGTATATTTCGCTTTCTTTTTCTCATCCTCTTTTTTCTTTTTACGATACTGAGCCCCTGATGGCTTTGACCTTTTCATGATGATGAAACTAAAACACTTAATCCAGGTAAGCACGTTCCCTGTTGCCTTCTACATCTCATTCCTCGATTCTCTTTCTAACAGCAGCGGCCACTATCACCAGGAGACTTGTCATTCAGATAATCGCAAATAATCATAATGCTTCGAAAATAGCAAAAGTGCGAAATAATAATAATAGTAATAATAATAATAAAATATATATAAATAAAAAAAAATCTCTTGATGGAGCGGGGGTTCTCACTGGCGCCCCCCTAACAGTTTGCGCCCTAGGCGACCGCCTAGTTTGACTATGCCTAGAAACGGCGCTGCTTCCAAACCTGTGTTTTCTGCCGACTGGTAACCCGGGGTGTCAAAATACTATTATACTAAAATTCTATTGGGTAAATTGGCAGTGGGTTGGATCACAGAGACCAAAACAAATACAGTCATTCTGACACGGAACGCGCATTCCAAATTAGAATAACTTGTCTTTCAGAGAAACAAGTATTTGAACTTAGCATGTTTCCTACATCTCTGCAAACATATTATTATTTTTATGCTTTAGTACAGTCAAAATATTACATGGAGCACATTTAATATGTGTTCCTGGTCTTATTGTGAATGATTCAGCTGTGTATGTTATTCCAAAGTGAAAAATGCTTATCAAATTCTACCAACCTGTATAACCAAGTCCCTGTTTTTTAAATATATACTGTTTCCCTTAAAATACAAAACAGTATTTAGACCATCTCCAAACCATGTTACATTTCTTTTTAAGAAACTATATTATACACAATATCTCACAAAAGTGAGTACACCCCTCACATTTCAGCAACCATTTTATGAAAATTGAGAAATGAAAATTGGATATACTTTAGAGTAGACAATGTGCAGCTTGTATAGCAGTACAGATTTACTGTCCTCTGAAAATAACTCAACATACAGCCATTATTGTCTAAATAACTGGCAACAAAAGTGAGTACACCCTAAGTGAACATGTCAAAACTGTGTCCAAAGTGTCAATATTTTGTGTGAGCACCATTGTTACTCCACAATGACATATATATAGGAGAAACACTAAAATTATAAAAACATGAAAATATTATTTTATATATATATATATATATATATATATATATATATATATAATTAAAATCATGTTTCGTTCATTCTGAAAAAAGCTCTATAACATTCCTTTGCAGATGCTATGTTTTTTGACATTTTGTAATCAAATTAAATGTAATATGTATCCAAATACTTTTTAGGGCCACCAGGCATCAGACTATGGAAGTGACAGTTTATGTTGGCTCTAAAATACTATTGTTCATCATCCACCTCATTGGCCTCAATCTGTTGCACAACTTGTGTGCTGTTTAGGCTGCTTGGCAAACTCACCATGATAGTGTCTGGGGTGCAGGCAGCAAGCACATCTCATGGGTAGTGTTGGTTGCTCTGCCCATGCGTTCTTATCCCCAGTGTCAGATCACTGACAAGACCTGACACCCAGCTGATCATGGTGCCAGACAGTGACACACCAATGCTGTGAGTGCCACAGGTCTTTATTCTAGACGGGGGTTGTTCATTTGAGTGTTAAGGACTGTCAAAAGCACAGCACGACAATTACAGGCCACTGCTTTTCTCTACGCCTGTATCGACTGGACTCTGACGTGCCCAGAGAGAGGCTTGCAATGATGGAAATGCGGTTCTGCTGCAGGACGTAGAATGAAATGACAGGGGATATTCGCAGCGTGGAAGCCTTTGGAGTCGTGTTTAACGATTCCCGTGGAGTTGAGATTGGAGATGGATTGCAGTAAATGAGCACAGGAGGTCTCTGGAAGTTAAGACAAACACAGATTCACCATATTCATGCATGCAAATGTTCACCACACAAAAAATAACTATTCATAGGAAACCCCCAGCGCTGCAGGAATAGTCAGCAGTATCAACATTTCTATATGTATCTTTGAATATCCTCAGCATATTTTTTCCTTCTTTTCATGTGTCCATAACAGGAATTAATTGTTAAAGCAATAGTTCACTCAAAAAATTAGAATTTTGTCATGATTTAGTCACCTCTTGTCAATACAAACCTGTATGTGGTTAATTTGACAGTTTTCAACAACAAAAAAAATTATTATAAAAAAAAAAACAGTATCAACGTGTCTATACGTATCCCTGAATATATATATAGAGAGAGAGAGAGAGAGAGAGAGAGAGAGAGCTAGTCAGACTAAGACGTTTGCCTTAATAAACTCCTAATTACTGCTTATTAATATTTAGTAAGGTAGATGTTAAGGAATGTAGAATATGGTCATGCAGAATAAGGAATTATTGTGCTTTATAAGTACTAATAAACAGCCAATATCCTATTAATATTCATGCTAATAAGCAACTAGCTAATATATATAAGTGTGTACATACATACAAATATTATATATATATATATATATATATATATATATATATAAAATGTATAAATATATAAAATCAAGTTAAATAAACAACAAATGACCAATATTAAAACTCTATACTAATGCATTTTAACAGCACTAAATAGTAAATAGTCATCTGCTAAAGATTACATTTAATAGTGTTAATTATTAGTGTTAATTAAATTAAATGTGTTTTAAAAATATAAAATTATTGTTGGTTTCAAAGATTAACTTTAGCATTAGATGATGGCAAAAGTAATCTAAATGTAAAAATATATGAAATGAGCATGCATAAATATTGCTCGACAGACACTATTTACACTACAACCTGTAAATCATGAGAACATTTTCATGAAATCGTCCTGAACTTCTTTAACACAGCAATATACCTGCTAATGGCTCTGTCTGTTTCTGCACGAATACACGAGCGTCTATGATGTCTTACAAAACCAGAAGCACGCAGCAGTCATCTGAAGTGCATACACTCTCACTTTCAATGTGATTCCAGCACAGTTCATTAGTTCAGATTGCATAACTATGCTAATGAGTAAATGGTTTTACCGCTGTAATTACACTACAGGGATTTGCGAGATAAAAAAGAATTATATAAAACCCAGAGCACAAAAGTTTAACATCTGCTCGATGAAATAATTAACCCACAAGCTCTGTTTCACTGTCGATGTGTCGTCTGAACCTTGGGGGAAGTTGGGAAAGGTTCTGTGTCAAACTCAGAGGATTCAAAGCGGGATTTTGTAATGTTGGCTCCTTTTTGTAATCTTGCTTGTATTGTCTTTTCGTAGCCAGAAGCCAAAAGTTTGTCGAAGAGGACAACGGAGGCAGACGACATTCAATTTGCAGGGAAACAGTGTTCCTTGGTCTATGTCCTTTGTTATCTCGGGGGCAATGTTTTTTCCACTTCATGAATTAAAAGGCAAGTCTTTAAATCAAATCTGTTCTTCCACATCATATTGAGAATCTCTGGAATCGACCCTCAGGCGGGAAAATACGTCTGGGTATATATGCAACGTTCAGCTTACACACAATTGACAAGATCCAACACGCCACATAAACTCTGCAGCGTACATTAAACACCTCAATGAAGTGTTTTGCACAAGATTGGACACCGGCAAGACTGATTACCCCCGGTTCAGTTTTGACAGGGGCAGCGTAAAGTTTCCAAATCCATGCATTAGCGTTTTAATGCTACCTCACTATACGGACCTGTTAAGCTTAGCCATGTAAGACAGTACATCTTTCCTGTCCCGGGTTGACACATAGTACTTGATTTTCTCTGGTTTTAGCTCATTTAGAAGTAACCCAAGGGCTATGAAAGTAATTATAAGCAATGATGAAGTCATCCTAGTCCATAAATTCTCAGAGAGATTCCGTATGAATTAATTGGTTTGTACAGCATTGATACCGCAGTACTCTCGGGAGCCAGCGTGCACAAAGCAAAGCGTTCACTGTTGCCCTCTTATTATAAAGCCTATAAGCATTTGCTTAATTTTAGATGCAGTATCAGTAATGAATCGGGTTCACATTTCGGTCATTTGGCACCTGACGAACTGCTGGATTTGTTTCAGAATAATAATTGGCCGGGAAAAGCTTAGAAGCTGTGTGGGAAAAAATGGCAGTAAAAATATCATGTCAAACATCTTTAGCGAAGAGGTTTGAATTTGTATTTTCCAACCACAATTTTTCTTATGCCATGACAAAATTGCTTAATGAATCATTCAAAGCAAGACGAATGTGCACTTCAAAATGTAAATAGGATGTAGAATGTTGACTTCAAAAAGGCATGTTTTTGTGTCATGCATCTCTTTTTATCATGATCCAAATTGCTCTTTGCTTGATCTTTAATCTTGTATTATTTATCAAAATCCACTTAGATGGACCACAAATTAAATGCACATATCTTAAATTATTTAAGATGACGAAGATTAGATACATGCCATGGAAGAACTGACATGGAGTCCAACCACACTTTTTACCCCTTTACAACAGACTTTAGATATACAACGATGGTGCACTCATACTACTTATCAATGGAAGACAGTGCAACGCGCAAAATGTCGGATTAAGTCCTGCCTTCTAAATCAAAGAGCCAATCGCTGATTGATAAAGTTGTCGCACCACTGCAGCTGGCATTAAAAGCTCCAGTTGCAATAGAAATAGTCAGTGTTTTGACTGCTTATGACTGTAACATAACCCGAAAAATGCATTTTTTTTGTCATGACGAGTGTTTAGAAACAAAAACCTATCAGACAGTTGTTGTCAGATTTCATTGGTGATTTCAAATATGAAATTTAATCGCTTTGGGGAATTTAATGTTTCACCATTTAAAGAGATAGCAGCTGCACTTGCATAACTGAAATAGCTGCCCGAAAAGCATTTCAAAGATGAAATGACTTTCCTCAAAGAGACTTTGGCTACATTCAAACTGCCAGTTTTTTTGGGATTGACAATTTAGTGTGAGTCTTGAAATGTCCCGTTCACACAACAGTGGCGTATCGAATACTGTCTGTATGAACGTGCAACGGGAGTCAACCCTGTATTCTCTTACCAGTAACCACAGACCTTATTTAGAGCAGTGCCATGACAGGTATGAAAGCGAGGCTATGAGGGACAGACTTGCCGTGTTTTCAAAGGCATCCGCTATATAAAGCTCCATAATTACTTATCATTTTTCACAGCTCATGTTATCTGAAGTTTTTTGTCTACTGAAACTTCTTGGAAAGTCATTTCGTCAGCAGAACAATCCAAAAAGAATAAATAATAGTACAACCCACTGATGTCTATCCCTCGTTTTTTTTATTCCCGCACTGATGTGAATAAGGTCTATAGCGTCACTTTTGACACGACAAGAGTCCAACTGAGCCGTGAGTTCTCCATCAAATCTACATTAACCGTACATGTAAGCTTTTATATTTGTGTGGAGAGTGGATCATTTGAGTCGCACATAGAACACAAAACTGACTGGAAAAGTTCTGATAGGTGGAGAACAGTGACTGGATCTAAAACCTTCAGATGACGCACAGCTCATATCTCTGAAACACACATGAAAGCCTGCAACACATGGTAGACACGACGTATGACGTGACAGACAACTAGTTGTTCAGTCCGGTTCTGTTCACACAGCACAGGTTTTTTTTAGAATGCTGTTGTGAGTCCTGAAAATTAACGGGTGTGAGTTCGGATACGGATTGCGGTTGTCACTCCCATAAATAACTGAACTGTGTGAGAACCATATTAAGGACTCAAATACAGGACTGACAACCGTATTCTGCTGCTGTGTGAATGTGGACATCACACTGGATATCAAGTTGTGATTCTGTTTTTGGAGCCAAAATGGTCACGTTGAACTTCGTTGTATGGAAAAGAGCTGTTTCTTCTCATTTTTTTTTTTCCTTTTTGTGTTTACAACAAACAGGTTTGGAGTAACATTAAGGTAAGTAAATAATGACCAAATTTAAATCTTGGGCTGCAAAATGGCATTAACCATGATATTAATCATAATTAATTCATTTAACCAACCCCAAACTATACATAATTCATTTACCTAGGTGATAATTCATGTAAAAATCTAATTTCACTTACCAGAAGTTTCCTTCCATACCTCACCTGCTCATCTGTATTCTCTTCTGGAGCGACTTGTTTTGACAGCTTCACAGAACTGTGTACAACTTGCTTAAGAAAAACAATAAACAACTGTAAATATCCACAGCGGTTATTATTCATATTAAAATGAGTATAATATTTTCATTAATTAAATTATTGTAAATATTTACATAGGGAACTCAAATAAACCTGGCACTGAACAAAATGTCTTTGTTTTGTTAATTGATTCAAATGAATTCTATTGTATTATTTTAATTAATAATTCACTTTAAAGAATAATTTTGAACATCTTGCTGATTTAATTGTATATCTGAGTAACACCATGTCCTAAACAAACGCGATGCGACACGCAATAAAAGGTATCTTTTCCATGTTAACAGAGTTAACAGACTCTATTTCAGAAACGGTTTCTATTTTTTTATTTATCTCAGGTACTTTTTATGTGCTTTATTTAATGTTTAAAGTGTCTAATGTGAGTTTGAATATCATTTTGTCTGTCTTTTATAGCCGTAGGCCTAACGTTACTGAAAGCAACAATGGACAGTTCACCTCAGATCTTCTAAATGAATAAAAGTGAACAAGAACGTTCAAACTGTCAACTCATTGTGAACAGACAAGTCTATTTTATTACAAAAATTGTTTCAGTAACTCAGTATGTATTTTTAATTATATTAAAATTGTGTAATATTCATTAATTTGATTATGTACTTATCCATTTCAATGCGAGTGCCGGGAGCTTGCAGAGAGAGCCCGCCCACGCGCTCTTCTGATTGGCTGAGATCTTTGATCGACTTTATCACGTCTCATAGTCGCGTCGCGTCTGATGCGGACAAATTGTTTGTCGTTGGAATCTCATCGCATCTGGTTAGGACACGGTGTAACAGGGACATGTTAAAAATACAAAATATAAACATATTATTATCAATTTAGCAGTGTCAAATTGATGCTCAAATTTGCACTTACATAAGTCTGATTGCTTAAAAAATAATAACAGATTTCTTCATTATTTGAAGTATCAAGAAGACATAAACGGTTGAATACTTAGTCTTAGGGGCTTCTGTTTATGTTTTGAACAGTGTTTTTTTTTTTTAGTATCAATGAAATACTATTATTGTTTTTATTAATATTTTGAACTAGTTTTTATTTATACTGTATATTTTAATTTTAAAGTTTTAGTAGTTTTCTTGTGTTTTTATCATGGTTTTTTTTTTTTTTTTAAATATGTCAATATAGTTTTTAATTTTTATTTTAGTTATTTTACACATCAAGTTAAACTAAATGAAAATGAGAAATGTTGAAATAAAATAAGTACGTTTTTTATATTTTATTTTATATACACATGTTTTAGCTTTAATTTCAGTTAGGCTAACTATAATATCCCTATCATCTACATAAATGTACGTGAATTTATCAACCAGTTACAAGCAGGCACAAATGTGTGGCAGGTTCAAGTGTGGTCTCCTACAAACAGCTGTGGACACAGACGCCTTTAACACAAGTCCAAAGGACATGCTCTTTTTTCTCCCCTCTTCTCTGTGACTCACAGTTCCTTTTGCTGTGCTCTGCTCCCATCCATTTTTCAGGCCTGGCAGAGCTGGCGTGAGCCGGGCCTTGATGGACAGCCCGCAGCTCAGGACCCAACATTACCTGCTCTCTTTCTCTTGGAGCCTGGTGGAGGGAAGATAATTGACAGCAAGCCCTTTTTATTTTTTCCCCGCTTTCTTTCCTTCCACACTTCTTGCAGCCCGGAAAGACATCCTCTGGTGGAATAAAAGTGTGCCTATCGAAATCCCAGCAGAGACCGCTTGTTATCTACTAACAAGATATCTTAACTGTGGATTGAGTGGTGTGTGGAGGGGGAAACTCTACGGGGGGACAGGAAGCTCTCGGAAACATTAAGATGTCTATGCTCTGTGCGCTCAGTCTGGGCTCTGACTGTCTGCTATGGAGATGGAGTTATGCCCTAATGCATTACGTACGCGCCTGACAGACGGGTGAAAGGCAGTGAGTGAGATTTGAGCTTTTTATTGGGTCGTAGTTGAACTGTAATTAAAAGCCATAGCTGAATGTCATTCACTCTCATCACTGCGTTATAATTCAGCATCTCGTTACAGCATTCAAGCAGTGCTATATAATATAATACATTAATAAATGATAATATATACAGTACCATGTGATGATAGAAATGTGTCAAGCAGTAAAAAGGTCCATGTGGTCATCAGTGGACATGTAAGATCTACAAAAAATGCAGAAAAACATGTTTATGAGGTATATGTGAAACTGAATTTAGTTGTTGCTGATCAATTCCAGAATTTAGAGTTGTATAATATATTCATTTTATTGTTTATTTTTTATGGATTAATATGATTTTTGGATATCTATCAAGCTCTAAAAAAGTATAATTTACAGTGAAAAAGTACCTTTGCACTGAATTATTCAAAAATAGGCACTGCCACATAGTTATATATAAATATAAACATTATTATATATAAATATATACATTAGTAAATATATACAATATATCAATATATTAAATAATGATTAAGTTAATTACTTGTTAATTATGCTGTATAATATATATATATATATATATACACACACACATTTATGTATAATTTCCATTGAATTATAAGCAAAAATATTTGAATATACAGTGATAATATTAATTTTAATTGCTTTTGAATTCAAGTGTTGAATAATTTCTTCATTTTTCTAAATGAATATGAATATTAATTGAAAATAATTACAATGAAAAAGTACCTTTCATTTGTAGATTCACCGCATTTTCCAAAAATGTCCACTTATATATAAAATTATCAAATATACATGCATTATATAAATATATTAATGATAATTAATAACTCATTGTTAAGTTAAATAATTAATAGTTAATTAAATACATTTTAATATATTAATATTAAATATATTAAAAATATATACAATTATTTGTATAAAATTTTTCATTTAATTTTAAGCAAAACTAACTATATTTTGATATACAGTGGTGATAAAACAGATTTTGTTCATATCACTCACCTCTAATGCAAGGATATTCTGTAACTAATGATGTTGTTAAATTGGGTTTCATTCATTTCTTCCTGTATATGTGGCCTGCACTGGAATTTTAAGCATCAGTGAAGACTGAACAGAAAGTGTGGACTCACCAAGCTCCTCTAATGACTGTCTCGTCCAGGTCAGCCAACTGTTTTTTTGCCTTTCTAGTTCTCTTTCTTTGATCTAATAAAGCTTTGGCATATTAACCAGAGAAACCTTGAGGTTACGGTGGATGTGAAATCTATTTTTAAAGATGTGTGGGCAGAGATAGCTCCGTCTTAATTAAACCTGAGAGCACTCTTGTCGTGTTATTAACTTTGTTACGTATGAAACAGCTCTGTAAAGTCAGGAGGGAGCAGAATTGACTAAACAGTTTGCGCCAATTTAGCACATTGCATTTCAGAGCAAGACCGTGTTATACTGCTGATCCATGTGTATTTAATTGTTAAATCATTATCAATGTAGGTAAGGTTTCAAAATGTTACCTAAAAAGGTTTCTGTTTCAGTCATTGAATTACACATCATACATTAATGTGGACCTATAATGCCCTTTTCACAAGATGTAATATAAGTCTCTGGTGTCAACACATTGTTTTTGTGTGTGTCCCTTTAAATGCAAATGAGCTGCTGCTCTCCGCCCCCGTTCCAGAATAAGGCGGAGCTTTAACAGATCGCACTTCGGTTGCTCAACAACAACAAAGCTGGAGAATCTCACACAACCCAAAAATGACGATTGTCAGATTGTCATTTCACAACCTATAGACCTTATGTAGCTCCGCCCCTTTTCAGCGCTGCTCTCCTTGTCTTTTGACTTCCGGTTTGTATTTCCACAGCGATCTTACGTATTTATGAATGAACTGCTCGTTTTAAAATCTTCCCGGTCTACTGACATTTGTTAAGACATCTGCTTTAAACATAACAATGCTCATGATAACTTTCATTAACTCTACAACAGGTAAATCCACTTCACCAGCTAATTTTTCTTCAACAGCGATGCCATAGAAATATACCGCAAAAAACGGAAGTTCAAAGACAATATTCTAAAGATGGCGGCGCGCTTGTTTCTCTGGTAAATAAGGTCTATAGCTTCAGTTATATACTAGTATTTAAACCATGTGATTTAAAAGACATTAATGGTCATTATAATTTATTTTAAATGATATAAATCATAACGTGATTTTGCAGGCGTTAAAAATACTACCCATTAAAAGCCTGTTGAACCAATGGGACAACTCGGGGTCCTAAAGGAGACACGATTCCCGGGGGGACTTGATTTCTCACCACACCCAACAAAGCTTTCTCTAATAATTATGGTCTAGAGCCCTGTATTATCGGCAAAGTTAATTAGCTTCATGACTAGTTTTGAAGGAGAAAGTGTCCCCATTTGAGCAACATTTAGTTTTGCGGCATTTTTTGCTTCCGTAATCATGTTATGTGAACCTTAACTGACAAGCTGTTTACCAATGGTGCTTGCTAGCTATTTTTGAGCCCAGCCTGAATACAGTAGTGACGGTTTCTTTTTATAGTTTACTCCTTCCCGGGCCTTCCTCGACCCCACATATTTTTCTTGCACTTGTTCTAACAAGGTGTAGCACAAATAGCCGTGCTGAGAGTATGGAGGAAAATCCCAGTGGGATCTACCGTGTCCCAGCGGAGCCGCTGTAGCTGTGGAAGACGAACACGCGCGTGCTCCGCGGAAGATGCAAGTCGTCATCATTATATCAGAGTCAGCACCTAATCATGAGCAAGACATGAAAAATATCTGCCGTTCTTCTTTTGTGGAACAAGAGCCATCTGAAACAGAACATTAACACAAAGTTAAGCATAACAAAAGAAACTCAAAAGTAGAAGTCAAACTTTTACAGCACTGAATCCTATTAATAATCATTTAATGGAGACAACTGTGAAATTCACTTTTGACTCGTTTCACTCATTCACTCATTTGACTCTGCACCTGTCTTTAACATCTCGGCACTTGATAATAAAGCAATACTGTCACAGTGTTTTTACCATTTTTATGGGGTTTTGTTGTGATAACTCACCTTAACCATGGTAAAATCGTGTATTTTTGTATCGCTTTTACAAAATACTGGGAAAAGATTTCAAGATCATGAAGATAAACAATTTACTTGTGTATTTTTGTTTCTTAAGAGAGTTTTGGGAGACACATCTGCATAATATAATCAAACTAACTAACATCTGATACATAATTACATTTTTTTTTGTATTAGTTCATTTATGTAGTACATTTATGTAGTATCAATAAAACTCACATTGATTCATATTTTGGATTTTAGTGTCAGAACTACTACTTTCATAATCAGTACTTGATATCAGACCTCATAAGAGACACTTGAACACATAATCTTTGAGAGAAGAGTTGTTCTTTTGGATTTGAATTGTTAACAGACTCTCTAGTGATAATCAGCTATAAATAAGTCCAAATCGAGACTGCCATCCCCAATGTAATCAGGACACATAATGGAAATATGTGTCTGAGATGATGCATTGTTAAATAGGCACTAATTCTGCACACACACAATAGACTGTACAAGGACAGATAAAAGGATTAAGGCTAGTTGTGGGTAAACAGGAAGCGATTGCTGCCGCCACTGTTGAGGACAGATCCCACAAGACGATGTTGAATATCTGCATGTGAGTAAGCGAAAGAAAGACGTCTGTTGGAAAGAAAAGTCACAAATGACATCTCTTTATTATCTCAATTTGTTCTCCTAAACAGTAAAGAGATTGAGAGCAATTTGAGTATCTTACTTCTCAAAATAAACCCTCTTAAAATCCTCCTCTAGAGTTTCAGAAGAGATCTTAATTCTATCTCACACCTGAGTTTGCAATCAAACGTCAGAGATCTCATCAGTGATGGGGAGTCGATTCTCGTTGTTGACTCTGTCGCTGTGTCGAAATCACTCACTTGTTCACTGATTCTCTAATTCCTAAATAGTGCGTGGCAGTTGAGTGCACTATATCAGTGAACAAATGTGATGAATTCGGACACTGATGTTTCTTGTGACTTTTACCTATGTAAAATTGGTATCGCCAACACCTAGGTTACGACATTGATCTTTTCAAGGTAATGTCCATTGCTAAATTGGACAAATTTGGACAGTCACTCTAAAAGTGTGTTGTTTTATTAAGGGGAATTTAAGCTTTGTGTGTTGAGAAAAAATATTAATTAAGTGTGCAATAACGACTGCAATCTTGTATTATTCCATCCTGAGCTGTTTTGATGTAAAGTAAATGGAGGGTATGGTGGGAATTGGGAGTCAGAGTTGACTCTGATGCTTAAGTTTTAGCATTTTAGCATTTCCTATTCCATCGTCCTGAAGTCAATGTTTTTGAATGGGTTTTTGGTTTAATGCCTGAAATAAGGTGTGTGGTGAATACAAGTTCAAGATATTTTCACATTTTATTCTATACCATAAAATACACCAGTTTTTTTTTACTTGTCTTGAAAAAGGCGGTTGCTAACATGTGGCTAAATGTGACTACAGAGGTTGTTGGGGACATTAAACATTATCAGGCTAAACAGATGAACTTCTCTACTCACTAGTCCACTTTTTTGCAGACTCATTGTGTTTATAATTGTGCTCTTGAAAACTATTTTACCTCAAACTCTCAAGGAAAATGACGTTAAAGTCATGCGATGCGACCATGGTGTAGTGAGTTTATAGACTACATTTAGCATTTTACTTATGGCGACTGTATTTAGGCTTCAAAATTGTTCACTGTTCACTTGTGAAGATTATCATGATGAACCAAACATGTAAGAATTATAAACTTTTCACACTGAAAAGTAATTCAGGGGACCTGTTACCACAACTTAAAAAAAATGCATAGTTGCAACTTAAAAATTCTAATTTATTGTTTTAATTAAACCTTTTAAGTTTATTGTGTAGAGTTCTGTTGACATAATAATGTTGATCATTACATCAACTTTATATCATCTGTAATTTAAACTCAAATTTCTGCAGTAATTGGCTTTTTTTTTTTTTAAATTAGGTTTTAGTAACAATGAAACTGTTTTGATAACTTTGGAAATTAGGCAGTGGATTTATAGTTCCCAGCATGCTTTGCATATAGGACTGGATAAGGAGAATGAATGTTGAAATTGAGTGTTAATGTATTTGTTTTTATTAAAGGGAAAGACCTGTCAGTGTTTAATGTTGTTATGTTTGACATTTAAAAGAGCTTCTGTAATGTTGAAGTTTTTGTGGTTACCATTGTGCTGAAGAGTAGATGCTAACTAACATTACATTGACTGCGCTATAATGCCAGTGACAAGTAATATCTTACTTGTAAATGAAATATACGTTAAATAAGTTGTGTTAGCATGTGCTATGATAGCTGTTGATTTGAACTGAAATAGATAAGATTAATTGGTTTCAGGGCTACAACTCTGATAGTATGAGCGACTTAATTTTTTTGAGTAATTAACTAAAAAAAAATTGTGTTTATGCTACAAATTATTAAGTTCCTCTAACTCAGTGTAGCTTGTTGGTTGAACTTAAATTCACTCAAAGTTGTCATAACTCCAAAAAAATTGATGCAGACTAATTTTTTTTGTTGACATTATTTTTTAGAGTGTGGGCACAGAGCTTTTTCTACAATAATCCAAAAGGCAATATAAAAATCCTTGGGTTATTGTCAAAGGAACCAGGATGATGCGAATTTACGGGTTGGCCTACTAGGTTATCCTAGCTGCTATCGACATAAAATTTCCATTGTTCTATACTCTTACTGTATGTCAAAAATGGTGTAATTTGCGTGTAGTTGTGTTTCACCAAAGGAATTTTTTCAACTTTTTAGACAAAGTTGATACTTAAACTTAGTCAACATAAAAACTATTTTACATCCGCAATGCTGCATTTCCAAGTGAAACAGGATATTTAAAAAAAAAAAATAGGATGTGATATTAAAGAGGATGACATGGGTGATATGAACTGAAAAGTAAAGTAATTTTAGAAGAGGCAAAAATGTTTTTCATAAAAGATAAGGAAAACACGCACCAATGAATCATGCACAAAAAGAAAGAAATTGGGTCAAGTCTTAAAGAGTAACAAATTTGTAAGGAAAAGAAAGCACAAGGAAATGTCATGCCTTTTTAAAGCTATACAGTCATTGCATGTACATAACATGTGGATAGTTGTCCTCAAAAGTAGTTCAGTACATCAGGCTGGTGAAATGAGTCTGTCTAGGAGAACTAGAGCAAGAGCAGAGTGTGTGTGTGTATACGAGCGAATGGCGTGAGACACACAGCCTTACTGCTCTGAGCCGGGGCTTCCGTGACTTGCCCAGAAGCCCCCTGCTGCGATGGAGACCGCGTGCTCCATTCAACAACATTAAAAAAGGATGAGCACCATGCTTGAATGGGGACCAGGGCACATTGATGGATAATTGCCTTTTAAGTGCTGCACGCGCATTCACTCAAGTGCCCCTTTAGATCTATGTTACGACCGAGGCAAACTTATCTACTCAACTAAAAATCAAAACAATAGTAAACTTACTCGCCCTCCCCAGTTTGACGTTGTCAGCTAAACTGGCCGTTGGACTAAAACTAGTATGAATGAATTTAAACTACAAGAGGAACAATTTAAAGGAATGTATAAATAATAATACAGAATTATTATTATAATAAGCACAACCATTTTCAACATCAGTAATAATAATAATAAATGTTTCTTGAGCACCAAATTAGCATATAAGAATGATTTCTGAATGATCATGTGTCATTGAATACTAGCGAAATGGCTGTTAAAGAACAAGATTTACCATCACAGAAATAAATTACGTTATAAATTATTTTAAAATATGTTTTTTTTATGTTTTTATATGGTACTGTGAATCATTCAGTTACTATCAGCACTACTGTCTTGCATGATTTTTTGCTGTAAGTGCATTACTGTACACTGAATTTGTGCTTGTTTATACAAACTGATGTACGAGTTGAAATTATTTTGTGTGGTGTACTGAACCCAGAACAGTCCTTTAATTGAAACTTGAGGGAATCAAAGAGGCTCACATTTTGCATATGAGCCGATCTTCCTTTAATTATGACATCTTTTCCATAATAAACCCCCTCCACCCACACCCCCACCTGCCCCTTTTTCCCAATAAAAAGTCAGCAGTGTGATACTGACGTTTGGCATTTTTAGCAGTGTTTACGGTTTCCTCCTGCACGTTCATTATCTCCGTCACTCCACCTCCTATGCACTTCTCAGAGTTATTTACAGATTCTTCCAGAATCTCTTACCAGCATCTGACTGTCATGAGTGTGTTTATGAATCTAATAACCACACTTTCTTTGGGTTGTTGCCACATTTATATATAGCTGAGGTGTTGGTAAGATTTATGACATAAATTCTTGCCATAATATCACAGATGCAACCAAATGATTCACACAGGAAATCTTGTCTCACAGATAACAGAACAGTTCATTCAAAAAAGAAAATTCTGTTATCGTTTACTCACCCTCATGTCATTTCAAAACCGTATAGACTTACTTTCTTTTGAAATCATTTTAAATAAGAAGCTTTTGAGCTTCAAAAAGAACATGAAGCTATAAAATTATCATTAAAATAGTCCATATGACTCATGCAAGTCTATTCAATATAAATATATACCCAAAAGGTATGGACACTTAAGCTATTATTATAAAAAAGCTAAAAAATATAAAAGCTAAAATATATATATATATATATACATATATATATATATATATATATATATATATATATATATATATATTTTTTTTTTTAAATATATATTTTTTTTTTTTAACAAAATATGTCATTTTAAAGAAATACAGCACAAGCAATTTTCAAAACATTTCAGACATAAAAGTTTGTTCAAAAGTTTTAGGTATTTATAAGATCAAAAATATTATTACAATTTAAAAGAACTGTTTACTATTTGAATATATTTTAAAATGTATTATAAAACAGAAAGTTCCGGCCCTTGATTCTAATTGGCTGAGCCGCTTTTGAAGCCGTTGTAAAATTCCCGAAAACATAGGCTACAGCTGACCGCATTACATAAGTATCGCTTCGCTACTGAATGTGTATGTTGCTGCGTCTGTCTTAGCAACCACTCTTAGCAATGTAAACATATGTTTGTTCTCAACTGATTTTGTTCATTGAAGCTTACTGCATTATGTAGAAGAATACTGTGAGAGATATCGAGAGACCGAGTGTATTACCTGCATTCAAATTTAGCATTTTCCTTCAAGTCAGTCCTATGTTCATAATAAAAAAATCCATTTGAATGTCCGCTGCGATCTTGTCCTTTTAACACTTAATGTTTCCCGTACCCTGCTGACACTGATAGCGCTAGTCAAAGCATTTGTAATTCGCGTCTTGTTCACAACAAGTTTCAATATAAAAGTCTTTGCGACTGAGTGACTCGCTCATAAAGACGATCTTTGCCGCCATCTAGAGGCGTAATAATGTAACTTCTGTTGCTGTTCACGGTCAGGGACTATTTTTTCCAGCGGAAGGAAGCCGTTTAATGATTTTACTTCATGAAAGTTTGATACATTGATACATATTTTTTGGCTTTAATATTTGTATTATGTGGTAACCATTTTGTAAAAGCAATAAGCCCCGTAAAGCTGTGGTTTACAGTGAATTTATAACAGCTAAAGGGGTTTTGGGCACTTTGCTCCGTGTCGTGCCTAACAACGCCCCTTAGCTGTTATAAATTCACTGTAAACCATGACTTCTTAGGGCTTACTGCTTTAATTTATTCCTGTGATGCATTACTCCAGTCTTCAGTGTCACATGATCCTTCAGAAATCATTCTAATATGCTGATTTGTTGCTTAAGACATATTTCTTATTATAAAACAGTTGTGCTGCTTAATATTTTTGAGGAAAGTGTGATTCTTTGATGAATAGAAGGTTAAAAAGAACATTTATACACACACACCTACATATACATTACACACACACACACACAATTCTAATAATACATTTCCTTTAAATGCCATTTCTGCATTTTCATGGCATTTAACACAGCATTCACCAGCAGGGACACGCACGGTTTCTACACTGGTGCAATCAGAGGGAAGGAAACAGGTTTTTGTGGGAGCCACCTTCCTTTCAGCACAAAATCTAAGTGACATGCAACACAGGAGTCTCGCACGTCAGTCTACTAGTACCCGTACCCTTGAGATGAATGTAGTTGGCATCATAAATGACTTATCAGGCTCCTCAGAATCTCACCCACTGTGTCCATTGAGTTAAACAGACATGCCATATCAGGAAAAAGCATCCGTGCCTGCAGTTCAGTCATGCACTTATTAGCAAACACAAGACATATTCTTCTCTTGCATTATTGCATTTAATGATACTTGCTAAGGTATGGATTTGTAGATATGCAAGTGCAACCACTTAAATATGTTGGAGTGACAATTATTGCAATAAATGCAAATTACTCAAGCTTGTTATCAGGAAGGATACAGTTCATTCATACTACCCGAGAGCCATTTAGCATGCAAGAACATCCACAACAGATAAGCCTTCAGAATCTAATATATTTACTTCTCTGAAGATTTCCAAGATGCAAGTGATTATTTACATTGCTAAAAGTTCATTTGTGACCTCTTCATAATCCTTTAAAATAGTCTGGGAATACTTTGACCACAGCCAGGCAAACATATGTTTGCGATATGACAGGAGCTGCTTTGATTGGGCAATAAATATGCAAATGGACCTAAAGGGATATACTAATAGCTGATTGGTTTGAAGATTAGACTTATCCTCAATGACAGGATTTTGTTGGTGGGAAATTGGATGCAGGACGGCATGTTAAACACAATGAGACTACTGGCATTATTAGTATGTAGGGTGCACCGCAATGAATGTCATTACTGAACACACTGTGACAGCTAATCATTCCACTGTTCTGGAGTTACTGTCAAAATAGCTGGAAAAACTAAATTTCAAGGCCAGTGAGTAATGATTCAATGATTTTAGTAATGATTTTTCTTCCTGGCAGACCTATATGCACACAAATCCAAAACCACAACATTTTGTCAAATGACAGGGATCATTGCATAGAATTTAACAAACAAAAACAGCAAATGAAATGGTTTGTTTTATACTTTTTAGTATCAGTTTCAGAATCAAAGCTGATTTGAATGCTTCTGAATGTTTGACACAATGCAAGGGTGTGATGGGTGGTTGCCAGGGTGTTGCCATGTAGGTGCATTTTTTATGCGTTGTTAGGGTGTTCTGTGTGGTTGCTAGGTGGTTACTTACTAGTCCTCCACCAAGTCTCCGATCTTTAGATATGTCTCGAATTCTCTCCTTTCATGATCTGCAGGCAAAAATCATAAGTATATTTTTGACACACAACTCTGTATTAGTCAACTCATAAACTAGAACATAAAAATTCTACCTTAGGGGTCTTCAACAGGGGGTCCGCACTGGTACTGCAGGGGGTCTGCCAATTATTGTTTGATCTCAAACTCATTTTTATGAAAAAATGAAAATATGCATTAAACAAAAATAAATTTTTCAACTTTCAACCAAAGCTAAAGTCCTGCTAAATGTTTCATTGTCCCTCCCACAACAGTCTGTACATTAATCATTTTAATAGCTTTGCAAAGTATATAAATATGTGTAAACATATTAATATGGCACAACACACATGAAATTTGAAAATTAACAAAAGGTTGAAGATGCTTGGTCTTGTAATCATATATACTTGTTCATTTCTGTTCATCTCTGAGGGGCTTGATCCACTCATAGCAGTGTCTGTTTGCTAACGTCTCAATGACAGTAGCCCGTCCTCTCGCCCTAAAACTGTACGAGGAGTGTAATACAGCATAAGTACTACAGAAAGAAATAAGGCAGTCCTGTGATACCAGCGCAGACTGTTTGAAGCTAGTGAGCCTGATTATGATGGTATTTAATTACCTGTTGTAAATGTTGTAAATAAGAAACCTGTCCTTCATCCTCCCAGCTGTCATGAGAATATTAGCCAACATTCTTTACATGTGTTTGTATGGATGTACACATTGTATTGTGATTTACACAAGCCCTTTTTATGTGTCGTGTTTCTAATGTCTGATGCGGAACATTCACTGACGCTCCAGAGGGAATCGCAATGCGCTAAATGCCGGGGGGTGTAAACTTTTGAACAAGATGATGATGTGTGAATTTTTCATTTTTTTAATTTATTTTTTTATTTCATTTAGTACTGCCCTTCAGAAGCTGCCTACGTGTTTCCCAGAAGACAAAATATGTACAATTTACCCTGATCATCAAATTCAAAAAGTTTTTTACCCCCTACTCTAGATGTTTGCAGCTTTTGTAATACTTGCGTATGAGTCCCTCAACTGTCCTCAGTGTGAAAAGATGGATCTCAACATCATACAAGTGCTGCTGAAAAGGGGTCAAATATGCAGAAGATGCTGGAAAACCAAATAATGTGCAGGACCTGGAGGATGACTCAGTGACTTATGAACAACTATCACAAAATATAAAAACAGACGTTAATCATCCAGGTAACAACATGCAGTATTACAATTCAAGAGTCTGTAAACTTTTGAACAAGGTCATTTTTTAAATTCAGTTATTTTGTCTTGTGTATAGTATATATATATATATCCTCTACCAGTCAAAAGTTTGGAAACAGTAAGATTTTTTATGTTTTTAAAAGAAGTTTTGTCTGCTCACCAAGGCTGCATTTATTTAATTAAAAATACAGTAAAAAACAGTAATATTGTGAAATGTTATTACAATTTAAAATAACTGTTGTAGCTGAATTTTTAGCATCATTACTCCAGTCTTCAGTGTCACATGATCCTTCAGAAATCATTCTAATATGCTGATTTGATGCTCAAGAAACATTTATAATTATTATCAATGTTTAAAACAGTCGTGTACTTTCCAGTACACAACTGTTTTAAACATTGATAATAATCATAAATTATAAAAGAACAGCATTTATCTGAAATACAAAGCTTTTTAACATTGTACACTACTGTTCAAAAAGTTTGGGGTCAGTAAGAATTTTTATATTTATTTTTTTGAAAAGAAATTAAAGAAATTAATACTTTTATTCAGCAAGGATGCATTAAATCGATCAAAAGTGACAGTAAAGACATTTATAATGTTACAAAAGATTATATTTCAAATAAATGCTGTTCTTTTGAACTTTCTATTCATCAAAGAATCCTGAAAAAAAAAAATATTGTACACAAATATTTTGTACAATTGTACACAATAAATGTTTCTTGAGCAGTAGATCAGCATATTAGAGTGATTTCTGAAGGATCATGTGACACTGAAGACTGGAGTAATGATGCTGAAAATTCAGCTTTGCATCACAGAAATAAATTACTTTATAAAATAAATTCAAACAGAAAACAGTTATTTTAAATTGTAATGTTATTTCACAATATTACCGTTTTTACTGTATTTTTAATTAAATAAATGCAGCCTTGGTGAGCAGATGAAACTTCTTTTAAAAACATTAAAAATCTTACCATTTCCAAACTTTTGACTGGTAGTGTATATAAATAAAAGAGTGCTGAATTGTACCCAATCCACATCTCATTATCATAAACACAGATCATTTTGCTTTTAATAGCCCTATTTAAATTGGCCTTGTTGGCATGTGTGGTAGCGGTATCATTACAGAATGGCTAATTGACGCTTATTGGAGATAATGAGGCAGTGATGCTCGTATTCTTCAGCGCAGGGTAAAGAACGTTAGGCTGACACTAATTCCAGCTTTGTTTGAGACTGAGTCTCGGCGGAATCCTCGCTATGGCCTTCCTGTATCTCATTTATTCATCAGCTCCAAATCATTTCAGATGAGAAGGACATTAAACAATACCTATCTTCTATTAAGTCAGAAATAAACCGCTCAAGAGCACAAGGAAGGTTTCACACCTAGTTACCGGCAGTTGGATTTGCAGGCGGTCGTCATCTTATCTTGCTGCTGTAAACTTGAAGGACAGAGGTTTGTTGAACAGAAGGACACAGCGGGACGAGAAGTGTTTAGGAGCTGGGCAGATGTCAGGGCCGAGGCTGCTGCTCCCACTTTTTCTACTGTGCCGAGTTCACAATCAGCTTCCCAACAGTGCCTGTCAGAGTTTAATGGGAATTAATGCTGGGAGAAAGTTATAAAACTCTTGAAGTATGTCATCGGGAAAGGTTAAAGGAATAGTTCAACCAAAAATGAAAATTATGTTGTCATTTACTCACCTAACTCACCAAAAATGACAAAGCAGCACCATAAAAGTAGTTTATGCAACTTGTTCATTAAATTCCAAGTCTTCTGGAGCCTTTATGTGAGGAACAGATGAAATTTATTTACAAAAATTATTCACTGAAAATGTTCTGCTCCACAGGTCTCAGATCTCATCTGCATTGGCTAACAACTTAATTAAAATGAAATCTATCTTTTTAAATGCGTGTTCTTGTTTAATATGTCTTATTGTGATTGTCTTTATAACAATAAATCAAAATTGCTCCGCCTTTACTTTTCAAACTTTCCTTTCCAATAACCTGGCTGCATTTCTGGCCTACTTTTCAAACTATTCTCTTTGATTATCCATATTTGCTCATAAATACGATTGATTATGGAAGTAAATGGGTTGCAAATATCACTTCATGTTGATTTCAAGAAGATAGTTCACCCCAAAATTACAAATTTGTCATTATTTACTCACCCTCATGTCGTGACTTACTTCCTGTGAAACACAAAGGAAGATATTTTGATGAATGTTGGGAACCACTCAACATTGGAGCCCTTTGAAATGTCTCAAAATGTCTTCTTTAATGCTCCACAGAAGAAAGTCGTACAACTTTAGAAGGTTTGGATAAAAGTGCATGGAGTAAAGAGTTGCGTTGACTAGTTTTATGGTGCTTTTTTTATAAACTTTCTGGAGCTCAATAACTAAAAATCAGCAATACATTTGTAACAGTATTTATCAATAACATTGATAATGTTAGTTAATGAATATATAACTTAATTCTTAGTTTTCATTTTTGTGTAAACTAACACTCGCCTGAAAATGTTTTAGGATTTATGAGAAGAAAAACATGTACTGTTAATGTCTGTTTGATAGTATTGCCAAGAAAACTAGTTGCAGCTCTGTTTTACAGGTCACCAAGCTTTGTATACATTGTTTAAAGTGTAAAGCCGACGTGAAAAAATTTTATATGTTACTGTAGGTGTGAACCATACAATTAAAGTGAAGGGGGAAAAAAGGCTTTTCTTACCTGAGGGAGGAGCTGATATAGCTGTAATGTTTCCAGATGACCTGTCCATGACCATCTCTGGTTTTCATAGCAATCCTAAAATATTACACCACTCAACTTATGAACAAAGCCCAACTGTTAGAAAAGATAACGATAGCGGTCCACTGACAGAACCCTGTGGGACACTATTTTGTGGACAATGTTAAATAAACGTCATCATCTTTCTGTGGCAGGTGCAACAATGCCACTGAGAACCTGATAACCTTGAGTTGAACTCACAGTGCTACACAGATATGACAGCATCAACTAAAGCTTCCATCTTGAATCCTCTTCATCTGGAGCTGTTTGAATCGTAGCAGGAGAACAGCAATCCTTTGACAACAGAGGTAAATATAAGGCAAAGGATATAAAAAGACAAACCTTAAAAAAAATCCCATGAACTATTGATGCAACCTTTTGTTTTTGGGGATTTTTCGCTGCTAACATGTTGGCACCTCAGTTTCCTTTGCGCTTTTTTTTTTAAGAAGAATTTTACTTCAATCTTCCTTTGTATCCGACATCTCTGGTGGGATTTGGTTAGCGAGAGTCACACTTTGATCATGTTTTCCTTCATCCGCAGACAGAAACCAAGGAAAAGTCCTGTTAGAGTTTTGACATAAACATTATAATGAGGGTTTCACACATGGTTGAAAACATCCGAAAATCTTTAGTACGAGTTCTTCACCAATTAATCTAACCTCAAAGAAACTGTAGGGCACTTTAGCACTTCCTTTTCCTCAAAGAATTATGGCTAGGAGAACAGAAAACAAGATGATGTAGGGAAATGAGAGAAACACCTTAATCATCTCCTCAATGGTGTTGTTTTAGGAAATGCTTTGAAGGTACAAGCTGCATTCAAGTCAAGCAACCACATATCTAACTTCATTTATAGCATTCATGGTTTGACAAGCCGGTTGTGAGTCACGCTTTTAAGATATAACCCAAGGCATAAACCGCTACTAGTGCACCACGTTACAAATGTATCTCATCCTCTTCAGTTTTTAATCACTTCCCTATCTGTACAGACTTATTAAAACGCCATTTCAAGCGGTTTTATCCTCATCTGACCTCTAGCACCCGGCGTTGTCGTTTGGGCGGTGAGTGCACATTTACAGCTGCTGTGCGTCCCATTGATATTTCCCCTCGGATCATCAAAACCCGTGCTCTGTTCACAGCGGTGTAGGGTGACACTTCCCCACCGGGCTTGAAAGTCCATCTCAAGACCCTTTGAACTGAGCCTCTGGGTACTGGAAAGCAGGTAACGTTTATAATAGCTCCCTTGTGTGAGGCCGGTGGTCCCGACAGCCTGGGAATCGATTAAAAGCCTTCACGTCCCCCTCTTCCTCTCCTAGGCTGGCCTAGCGTCTCACCATGCAAGCTAATCCTCTAAGAATGCACAGGTAAGTCAGAGAGGTCTATTGTTTTAGTTTTTTTTTTTTAAAATACCATTTTTACTGCTTGCAGAGCGGACGTCGTACTGTGCGTTGGGAGTATAGGCAGATCACGTTCGTATAAACGGGAATTACATATTTTCCAAATGTGACCTTTCTCTGTTTTTTTTCTCTCAGGATTGTTCATTGTTGAGCTGTTTTGTTTGATCTACCTGAGAAAGCTCAAGTATGGCATGGACACCCGTTCCCAGACCGACAGGCCCTCTTGTTGCTGGAGGATTGGTCTTTTTGCCCCACCTGTGTTTGGTGAGAGAAGGGGAATTTGTCTTGTTGCCCCACCTGTGATGGAGAGAAAGGGTACATTGGTCAGAAAAGCCTAAAAGGCCACAGGAATTTCTTAATATAAGACATGTATCCGGAAAAAAAATTGACTGGCTTTATATAATGACCTCTCTGGAATATCTATATGATATCTATATCTATTTATAAAAAGGACAGTTCCGGTCCTTGATTCTAATTGGTCGAGCCGCAAGATGACAGACATTTATAATGTTACAAAAGATTTTCATTTAAAACATTCAAATTTCTGAACATTCTATTCATTAAAGAATCCTGAATAAAGGCATATCATGTTTTCCACAAAATATTAACCAGCACAAATAATTCCAACATTGATAATAAGAAATGTTACTTGAGCATCGAATCAGCATATTAGAATGATTTCTGGAGGATCATGTGACACTGAAGACTGGAGAAATGATGCTGAAAATTCAGCTTTGATCACAGGAATAAATTACATTTTAAAAATATATTCAAATAGAAAACAGTTATTTTAAATTTTAATATGTCACAAAACGTGCTTAACTTCAATATACACATCACTATCTTTCGAATCTTTTGAACTCTTCATTAGAAGAACCGACTAATTTGTTTGTGAATCGGATCTGCTGCATGTTGTTGATTCACAAAACAAATGGCTCATAAGAGTGATTAGTTCGTAAATCAAACTGCACTGATTGTGCTATATGTTAATGGTTTATTTAAAAGAATCAGCTCATAAGAGTCGTTTGTGAATCAGACTACACTAATCATGCTGAATGTTGTAGAAAGGAATCAGTTCATACGAGTCATTAGTTCATGAACTGAATCAGAGCACACAGGTTGCGCTGTATGTTAATGATTCATTAAAAAGAATAGCCTAATAAGAGTCATTGTTTGTGAATCAAGTTACACTAGTTCCAGTTTATGTTGATGATTCAGAAAAAAAGTCATTCATTTGTAAATTAAATTACACTAGCCATGCTGTATTGATGATTCACTAAAAATAACCAGCTCATAAGATTCATTCATTCGTGAATCAGCTAATCAATAAAATCTATAAATATCTGTAAATCAGTTGATGGTAAATTCATTACGATTATTGATAATAATACAAATCATTCTTGATTACTTTTGTTTGAGATCTTATATAGTGATTAAATGTTAAAAAAAACAAATGGTCACACTTTAGTTTACGGTCCAATTTAGCTAACAGTTGTTAGTTGCAGAACCATTTTCTAGACCCAACAAACTCCATCAATCCAAATAGATTTTGTATTGTTTTTCAGTTATCATCTTATGATCTGTTCACAGCTGTTGTTACCTCAAACAAAGCCTGTTGATGTCCGGTGTTTGGACGGGGGAAGCTTGAACAGGTCAACAGCAGAATGTCCCAAACTTCAAGCTGTTCATCTTCAAAACTTTATAGATGTTTCTTCAGACCTCTGGCTTTTGTTCATGACTCAGCATCACCGTGTTTCATGAGTGAATCTTAAATTCCCTCATTAGTTTGAATAAGAAAGCTGTCCTGACCTCTCCGTGGTGGCAGAGGAGAATGCTGTGTCCTCTCCAGGTTTCTGTCATTGTTATAAATATCTGTAATCAACGGCTCGGCTGGCTTTGTCAAACTCACTAATTGCTTTAAGGAACCAAAACATCAGTTTGGAGAAGTTTTCCAGAAGGTTGATTATGTTGTGCGGACAGTGTGTCTTTAAGGATGGCCTTTAAAGTCAACATGGGCCCTATTTACTTTCTGAACACGTTCCTAGTCTTTTTTTGTTCAGTTCATCAGTGCATGTTGTTCTAAAGAAACATTGGTCACACTTTAGTTTAGGGTCCAGTTCTCTCTATTAACTAACTATTAACTACAACTTCTGCCTCAATAAACTCCTAATTACTGCTTATTAATAGTAAGGGTTAGTTCACCCAAAAATGACATTTCTGCCATTAATTAATCACCCTTTTTGATGAAATTCATGAGCCTTCTGGCCTCTGATAGACTGCAACACAATTACCACTTTCAAGGCCCAGAAAGTTAGTAAAGACGTTGTTAAAATAGTCCATGTGACTACAGTGGTTGAACCTTAATGTTATAAAGCAAGGAGAATACTTTTTGTGTGCAAAAAACAAACAAAAATTTCTTCTCTTCAATGTCAGCATCCTATGCTGATCACGTATTGTAGTAAACACAGAGCAGCGCTTCCAGGTTCTACATCAGAACACCGGCTCATTATTGGCCGGTGCTGTTCATGTGAGCAGCACAACGCATGCGTGTGATGCTGACGCAGGAGCCAGCCAACACTGAGCCGGTGTTCTGACGTAGAACCTGGAAGCACTGGACGTAAACAATGTATGAGAATGACACGGAAGAGAAAAGATTTTTGAAGAGTCTTTAAAGTCTTTAAAAAGTATTCTCGTCACTTCATAAAATTAAGGTTGAACCGCTGCAGTCACGTGGACTATTTTAACGATGTCTTCAGCACCTTTCTTGAAAGTGTTGGTTAAATTGCTATCTGTGGACGAGTCAAATACCATCTCAGATTTCATCAAAAATATCTTAATTTGTGTTCTGAAGATTAAGGAAGGTCTTACAGGTGTGGGACGACATGAGGGTGGGTAAGTAATGACAGAATTTTGATTTTTGGGTGAACTAACCATTTAAACTAAAGTGTTACCAAAGAATTGATTTTGTAATCTTTCGTCAAATTTTACAAGAGTTAAAAAAAAAATTAAAAATACATAATGCAATTAATCATGCCATCTGACCCCTAAATAAATTCCATAATAAGGAAATTTCCTACCATGTTTCTTCATGTTTTTCACAAGTGCAAAGTCAGCTTGGTCCCAGCAGCTCAAAAACTGTTGGAACACAACAAAATGAAACAAAATACAGGGATGTTTCAAATACAATGAGTGTTTTAAATTTGAACTTGACGTGCTTGCTTAAAAATTCATGAAACTGAATGCATATTGTGTATTGATTTACAGACCTGGTAATTACTTTCTCCACTTCTGAAACTACTTTACTTTTCACCTGATGTCACCTAGATGCAGGCAGAAAAGATACATTTTAACCAATCGCCAATGGGTTTTTAGAGAGTTACCATCATAGTGACAATTGGCGCATGCTGCTTGGTTTGAGAGCAGGTAAGTTACATATTTTAAGCTGCTGTACTCAAGTGCTATACCATGCTATTGTTAACATGTTAGCAATTTTTATTTGTATTAAATATTAGCAAGTTGGTATTTTCTGAATTAGTTTGTTATAGCTAGCAAAATATTTACATTGAGATAACCTGATCTTTTTAAGTTAAATGTATAAATTAGTGTACTAAATATTTAAGTGTAATAAAAATATATGAGTACAAAATAAAAATCTTAAACTTTGAGTTTTTTTAATTTTAAAAATTCTCATTGAACTTTTTTGAGTTCTGACAACTTAGGGTTTACAGTGAAGTAAATAACTCATTTTATTTGCAAGAACTCAAAATAAAAAAGTTAATTAACTAAATATTTTTATGTTAATTGCTATCAAAATGTATGAGTAAGCTACCTCAGTACTTCAAGTTAGGAGCAACATGCATGAGTACTACAAACTCAAAACTTGATAGTTCTGCTTACTTAAAATTAGGAACATCATAACTCAAAAAACTGATTAGCTCAAATTTTTTGAGTTAGCCCAACTTATTCGGGTTTACAGTGTAATGCTGGTTAATGTAATATTAGTGATTAGATTAAAAAAGCATTACCTTTGGGATACATGAAGATGCTCTAAAGTGTGAACTTCAGTATCCACATTCCCAATGGATAAAATCAAGTCCATTTTTTCTTCTCAAACACCCTGTTTCATTACACTACATCACATTGTAAAATCAAATCAGTTGCGGATGCACTTGCACGTTGACTTTGAGAAAGAGGAAACATTAGATCTAAAAATCAAATGCCATATTATTAAAGAAAACAGCACAATTTCTGTCTACGCATATGACAATTGAGATGTTTGAAAAGTTGATGTTGCAGTATAACGTATTTTGAAAACGGTCTAAATTGTACATTGCTTGTAACTGTTTGGCTATCAGTACACACATTATATCGTTTTGTACATTGATTACTTCGACATGCAATCCAACAACAAAGTAAACTTGCTTGGTGCCATTGTAGATGAAAGAAAAAGAGATCCAGCACTATTGATTTCAATGTAGTTACTGTGGTATAGTTTGTCGGATAACAGCTCTCCACGGTCGGAAAATCTGCTGGTACTTTTTTTCCTTTTTGTTCTCCGCTGTGGGAGCTTGAAGACAAGATTGCATCAATAACAACAACAGCAGCGTCATTTAGACTTTCCAAACAAAGCCTATACCTACAGCACCATGCATCTCGTGTGCTGTCCCACAGTTTCGCGGAGAACTTTGATGGCTCATTCGTTTTAATTTGGGGTCCTCGGGCAAAGGGAGACAATGTAATTGCTACATCGTTTCAAAGAGCGACGTGCGATCCAAGACTGTTCGAGAGACACACCGACAGGGCGTTTATAGCGTAAAGACGACTGCTTTCTAGACAGCCATGAATACTGTATATTCCCACTTTAATATCGCTTTGCTTTGTTTTTTGTCTTATAGGAAGCCTTTGGAAACTCACCAAGGGCTACAATTATTCATTCTAGTAGGTATTTATAGATGCTCTACTGATAGGGGAGTAAACAGGACGGGCTGAGCACTGATTAAAACATAGCCTAAAGTTGGCTTGCCTCAGGGGTTCGGGAAGGCAATAGAGCATCTCTATCCGGCCAATTGGAGTGGACGCATATGAAATCCCGTTAGTGGTGTGCATAGAGGGGAAAGCCAGAGGGCCCCGGCACGCGTTACGTGACTGGAATGGGCCGACGTGCAAGTAAGTCAACTTTAGACAGTTGCAGAAAGCTTTTCTCTTCATTAGAGCTTGGTGGACATTTAAACAAACAGGAACTTCTCCAAAACCCAAACATATCATATTTGTCTTCAAGAATTATAACTCTCTTCGAGAAAGTTTATTATCTAGTAGCCGCACTGAAGATGAAGGAAAACTACTGCAATGAAAATGATGTATGGGACTTCAATCTGGGAGCAGAGCGATACATCACTCTCAAGCTGTGCTCCTCAAAGCTCTTTTAATGAAGTGCATGGAGAAATCACAGCCAGATTTAATAGATTCAGGAGGAAATAAGTCTTGCTGTCTTCACAAATATGAGGAAGCATGATGCTGTTTTGTTGCTTAGTATTAGTTCATAAAAGAACTATTAAACAGCAGCAGCAAGTGGCCGCCGAGGGTCGTTTCAACCCAGCAGACGCGCCGAGGATGCTGGAGTTGATTGATGCTGTGTCATTATTTTTGGTTTGCTCAAGGTAAACTTCCAATTTTGCTTAAAATTGTAAGTATACATACATGTCACATCCAAGAATGAATGGATGTGACCTCATACTCTTAAAAGCATTTGTTACTGAGGGCAAACTGCTTTTTTTCTTTAAACTGAGATTTTTTATATATATATATATATTGCCTCTGTACACTGAAAAAAAAATGTGGTGTATATTTACTTTGAAGCAATTATCACTCAGAAATTGCTAGTAAATTTTACAAATAACAAAGAAATGGCAAGCAGTGGAATTGGGCTACTTTAACACTGTTGCCACGGTTGTTTTTCATGTCCGTGGGTTGAAGCGACCCCAAATAACATGATATTTAGCCCCTGGAATGCGAATTTTACCTGGGGAACCCCGCAAAAAACGCGGCTTTTACCCCCTGGAACTCTGATAGCAAGTAACACTGAATTTTTGAACGTGAAATGACTCAAACACAACTATTAAAAAAGGTTCAAACATTCACTGATGCTCCAGAAGAAAACATGACGTATTGAGAGTCGGGGGTGAAAACATTTGGAATTTGAAGATCAAGGTAAATTGTATTTAATTTGTCTTCCAGGAAACATGAAAGTATCTTCTGTTGCTTCCAAAGGGCAGTACTAAATGAAAAAAAAATGTATATTTAAACAAAATAAGAAAAATTTGGACATCTTCATCCTGTTCAAAAGTTTTCACCTCCCGACTCTCAATGCATCGTGTTTCGTTCTGGACCATCGGTGAATGTTTGAACCTTTTTTAATAGTTTTTAATGTTTGAAGCCCTCAGTTGTCCTCAGTGTGAAAAGATGGATCTCAAAATCATTCAGTCACTGCTGTAAAGGGTTCAAATATGCAAAAGATGGTGGAAAACTGAGGAATCTGCAGGACCTGGAGGATTTTTCTGAAGAACAGAGCTCAGTTTAACTGCTCAGAACAAACAAGAGACTCATGAAGAACCTTCACAAAACAAACAAACAGTCGTAGATCATCCAGCTAACCACACACAGTATTAAGAATCAGTGGTTCACATACTTATGAATGGGGTTATTTTAATAAATTCTTATGGATTATATGTAAACATCTTTTATGTAAAATATCTTACTCAGGAGAGTACTAAATAAAAATAGCATGCATTTTGTATTGTCTCCTTTATTTTGTTAAAATTATTAACATTTTCACAGATTCTGCAAGTGGTTTACATACTTTTTCTTGCAACTGTATATTGGTAATTATGCCCTTTGAAGGTTATTGGACACTGTGAAATTTTTGTTCTTTAAGTTTGTGACAAGCATATAAAAATGATTACTTTTTTCATTAGAGTAATAATAAAGAAGCTGTCCTACATTCATTAGTCTCACTGTGTTGTGCTTGGAAAACTGCCACATCACCCAAAAAAAAAATAAAAATAAAGAGAGAGAGAGAAATTAATAAATGTATAGGCATCGGTATCGGTGAGTACTAGAAAAAAAGTATCGGTACCCGTACTCGTATTGGTGCATCCCTAGTTACAATTAAACAAATTCCACCCCGACTTTTTCATTATCATAATGCATTCAGACTTTTACTAGTATTTTTTCTCATATTGTCATTATTCTCAATACATAACAATTTTGTACTGATTTTTAAAATGATAAATAAATACAACTATTATTTATTTAGATATTTGTAATATGTATTATAACAAATATTATACATACTTATTAAATATTATTATTATTTATATTGTATTTTATACATTTTAATACAAATAATAATTTTATTTAAAACTGCATTTTTACTAAAATAAGACAAAATTAAAGGAAAAAATTATATAAGAAATAGGAAAAAAATATACAACAAAAACTTCCATTATGAATAAATACTTTAATTATTGTTTCACATTACAAAGTGAATTTGGGGGATTAAATGTGCCTAATTGCCATGAAAATAATGCCATAATAGGAAAATATTGTATAATATATAATATATATATATATATATATATATATATGTATTTATATATGTTACGCATGTTCTTGACAAATTCATCCAATTAACATTAAAACACACCTTGTCTCAAATCTGTTTTCCATGCAGCACAAAAGCCACATGAACTATTTTTCAACTTGATTTCAAGCTCAGAAACATTCATGAACGCTGTCAGAAAGAACAAACATCACTCATGCTGTGACGTGACAAACATCTCACTCATTTCATTGTATATTTAGCATCCTGCTCATCATCTTCAGTTCGAGTAAATGTCTGTGATATCTATTTTAATTGCTGTGAATTAGCATCTGGCTCGGGCACACATGTGCGGGGGATGTTTGAAGAGATGCCCAGTACGTTGGCGCATGAGGTTTGATGGGCTGCTTCTTTTCTTTTTTTTTGACAGCGAACAGGGACTCTCTGAAATGCAAATGTGGGCAAGAGAGAGATGATGGCCATCCGACACGGATGCACATTTTGACATTTAAATGGCAGACGCTGTGACAGAGGTCATTGGCTTGCTGACAGTGACATCACATGACCTCTAATCACCCCTCTGTATCCAATATTCCGCTCATCTCCTGCCTGTTAAGCTGAAGATTGAAGTGTTGCGCTGCTTATATTGGTGGATTAGTCGGCACTCGAGTGGGAAACAACAACGGGGAAATTACAAGACCTGTAAAGGTGCCACCTTTATTAGGACAAGTGACATATCGTAGTGAGGCCCACATTGTTTTTGTTCCCCAAACAAGCACTTGACATAATCTAATTAATGCCAGAATTAATATATACAGGAAATGGCGGCACCTTAATGGCACATTAAAATGCATCTTGTCAGCGTATTACACACGGTTAATTTCAATTTGTTGCTATACTCTCAAGTAGCCAAGAATAAACGCTCTACATCGACAACGGTGCCGTTTTATCTTTCGCCAGACATAATGACAGTTTAATTGTCTGTGTAAACAACCCACTCAGTTCCATGAGTCATGACACCTTGAACACTTGAAGGTTTTGGAGCGTTTTTTGAAAATCCCTGATTGAATTCTTGTATTTCTGTTTTATTTAAATTGAGAAAAGCAATTAATTGAGGAGAGGGGTGACACCAGCCTTGTTGAAATTGTTTATTTATCTGGAGATGCAGCTGACAGTGAGACAGCCGTAATGTTTATTCTGTCTGTCTATCTATCTATCTATCCTGTCTGTCTGGCTATCTATCTATCTAGTCTGATTATCTATCTATCTATCTATCTATCTAGTCTGATTATCTATCTATCTATCTAGTCTGATTATCTATCTATCTATCTAGTCTGATTATCTATCTATCTATCTATCTATTTAGTCTGATTATCTATATCTATCTATCTAGTCTGATTATCTATCTATCTATCTATCTATCTATCTATCTAGTCTGATTATCTATCTATCTATCTATCTATCTATCTATCTATCTATCTATCTATCTATCTATCTATCTATCTATCTATCTATCTATCTATCCTGTCTGACTCTCTCTCTCTCTCTCTCTCTCTCTCTCTCTATCTATCCTGTCTGACTCTCTATCTATCCTGTCTGTCTGACTGACTGACTATCTCTCTATTTCTATCTCTCTATCTATCCTGTCCATCTATCCTGTCTGACTCTCTATCTATGCTGTCTGACTGACTAATCTATCTATCCCGTCTGATTATCTATCTACCTATATATCTATCTATCTATCGTGTCTGACTATCTATCTATTCTGATTATCCATCTATCTATCCTGTCTGACTCTCTCTCTCTCTCTCTCTCTCTCTCTCTCTCTCTATCTATCTATCTATCTATCTATCTATCCTGTCTGACTCTCTATCTATCCTGTCTGTCTGACTGACTGACTGACTGACTGACTATCTCTCTATTTCTATCTCTCTATCTATCCTGTCTGACTCTCTATCTATGCTGTCTGACTGACTAATCTATCTATCCTGTCTGATTATCTATCTACCTATATATCTATCTGTCTGACTATCTATCTAGTCTGATTGTCTATCTATCTATCCTGTCTGACTCTCTCTCTCTCTCTCTCTCTCTCTCTCTCTCTCTCTCTCTCTCTCTCTCTCTCTCTATCTATCTATCTATCTATCCTGCCTGACTCTCTATCTATCCTGTCTGTCTGACTGACTGACTGACTATCTCTCTATTTCTATCTCTCTATCAATCTTGTCTGACTCTCTATCTATGCTGTCTGACTGACTAATCTATCTATCTATCTATCTATCTATCTATCTATCTATCTATCTATCTATCTATCTATCTTGTCTGTCTGACTATCTATCCTGTCTGACTGACTATCTGTCTATCCTGTCTGTCTGACTGACTATCTATCTATCTATCTATCTATGAAACTATTTAATAGTCTATTTTTTCAGATAAGAAACAAAAAAACAATTTGTTTGCTGTATGTCTGTGAACATTTCAATTACAAGTGATCGACACCTTTATTTTGTGCAACACTTAAGAAAAGCAACAATCAATGCTTTGGTTTTTGATGCAGCGCGCTCTCTGAACCTCTCAGCTGGTATGTTGTGTGTGTCGGCCCTCAGCCTGCTGCGTGTGAAGATCGTGGCCCAGCTGTGATTGAAACGTGTTATAGATCCACAGCAGCGCACAAAGACGGATCAATACAGACAGTAAGAGGCTACACCTCTGTCTGCCGATCTGACAGAGAGCTCTCGTCTGCGATCCATACTCTACAAGCAGGGAAAACTTCAAGGTCGAAACGCTGCATGAAAAACACATACGTTCTGCTTCTTTGAAAGACAGACAAAAACTTACAGAGACAGTTGGTAGAACTGTCTCCATTGAGGAGAGATGTGTTCATCTGAAAGATGTTCAGAGTAGTGCTAAACTGTCAAGAATACATTGCTTTTAAAGCTAACCACTAACAGAATAATGCAAAAACATGCAATATCATGTGCTGTAAGATTCATTGTACATAAAAGCATTGTTTGTTTCTTAAATGTTGTGCAAAAAAAAAGGAGTGATGGATGGATGGATGGATGGATGGATGGATGGATGGATGGATGGATGGATGGATGGATGGATGGATGGATGGATGGATGGATGGACGGATGGACGGATGGACGGCTGATGGATGGATAATCTTACGGGTCAAATGGTTCTGAAGGGCCCCAAAATTGCAGGGCATTAAGTGTGCAGGCTAAACCTACTTGAGGAAAGTTGGTGTCTTCTTACAGTATCTGTTGATTTCATTATCACCAAAAACAGTATCGAGTGTCACAAAAGTGTTTATCTCATAGCATAAATAATTCATAGAAATATAATATAGTTAAGATGATGCATAGTTTTTACATACCAAGAAGGAATGTAGAATTTTTGCTAAATGTCAGCAAGCGAACTGTGTGGGTGGCCAGGCAGCATAGTTCAGGCTGAAATGGAAGATATTTGAACAGGAAGTCATATCAGAGAGAAAATACACCCTGTTTTATAAAGAGTCCTACAGTATCACCTTCACTCAAACCTATAATTGCCTACAGATATGCCAATACATTTCAGTTCCTTTTGCTCTTTTTGAATGATTGCAATGGCCCAAAATCATTTACATAAATGTTTCATTTTTAAATTCTACTGCATAACATATGTCATAAACACACCCAGTCTGTGTCTATCATAACATTTTTAGTGGCACCAAACTGAGTGCTTGGTTTCCCAAACATGTCTGTTATTAAAGGGTTAGTTCACCCACAAATGAAAATTCTGTCATTAATTACTCACCCTCATGTCGTTCCACACTCGTAAGACCTTCGTTCATCTTCGGAACACAAACAGACATTTTTGATAAAATCCGATGGCTCAGTGAGGCCTCCATTGACAGCAAGATAATTAACACTTTCAGATGCCTAGAAAGCTACTAAAGCTACAAAGCTTTATGAATGTTTTGTTTCAAATCAGTGGTTCGGAGCATGTATCAAACTACCAAAGTCACGCCCCCCCAGTGGTGAACCACTGAAATTTCTAAACACTTATGACCCAAGGAAGCCTCGTTTACTGAAATCATGTGACTTTGGCAGTTTGATACACGCTCCGAATCACTGATTCGAAAGAAAAGATTCGTAAAGCTTCGAAGCTTCATGAAGCAGTTTTTTTAAATCGCCCATCACTAGATATTGTTGAATAAAGTCGTTATTTTGTTTTTTTTTTTGTTTTTTTTTGGCGCACAAAAAGTATTCTCATTGCTTCATAACATTAAGGTTGAACCACTGTAGTCACATGAACAGTTTTAAATGTCTTTAGTAGCTTTCTGGGCATTAAAAGTGTTCATCTTGCTGGCGATGCAGGCCTCACTGAGCTATCGGATTTTATGAAAAATATCTTAATTTGTGTTCTGAAGATGAATGAAGGTCTTATGGGTGTGGAACGACATGAGGGTGAGTAATTAATGACAGAATTTTCATTTTTGTGTGAACTAACCCTTTAAATGCTTAAATTCTTAAAAATGCAATGCTTTCCTTTAGTGCATATTGTATACTGCATACTGCATATTTTACACTACTTGAACAATAAAAATATATTAAAGTACTTCCTAGTTTCTTTTTAGAAACAGCATGGCATTATGCACCGATAAATGTCTCAAACAGTACTATGCTGAACATTGCTGCTGATTTATTTTCATTTTTCATTTTAAATATTGTATGAATTTTTAAGCAATAAAAAAAACTTTAGGCAGTCAAATTCAATATTGAGTCTAGAAAGAGATGTTAGAAATCACAGCTGATATTACTTCAGATTCATTATTCATAAGGAGTACATTGCACTGAGCTCATTGCATTTTGAAATATGCTACCCAGAACAGTGTACTCTTATCTAGACTACTACTAAAAAAAAAACAAAAAAAAAAACATACTATGTAAAATATACATACTTTATACTACAGTAAAAACAGTAGTATGGTATGCTACTCTGTACATAGCTCTACTCAATTTCCTGCTAAACAGCCGATTAAAAGCAAAGTCCCTTTGAGGAATGTCATTTCATTTGGCGGCCATCTTTGAAACTTCTCTCAGGCAGCTATTTCAGTCATGCAAGTGCAGCTGCTATCTCTACGAATGGAGAAACATTAAATTATCCAAAGCTGTTCACCAAGCTTACGATTAAATGTCATATTTGAAATCACCAATGAAATCTGACAACAACTGTCTCATAATTTTTCTTTCTAAACGCTCGAATCATGACAAAAAAATCTGCATTTTTCAGGTTGGACCAGCCAATGCACATGTGCAGTCATATATACTATAGCAGCTGGAGCTTTTAAAGGCAGCTGTAGTGACGCAATGACTTAACCAATAGGCGACTGGCTCTTTAATTTAGAAGGCGGGACTTATTCCACCATATTGCGTGTTGCACTTTCTCCCATAGTAACATGAGTGCACCGTCTTTGTATATCTAAAGTCTTTGATTAAAAGGCAGTCCTACCCCAAACTCATACCATTGGTTAAGCCAGAGATTTACATGTCAGGCATGTTCAGGAAGTCACCCCCACAAATATGCTTACTTTTATGTGTCTCTGCAAATGAAAGTATAGGATTTTACCTATAATAATAACCAATGGAAAACGGCCTCTTAAAATAAAACATAGCAATAACACAGATGCTGTTAAAAATGATGACAAACCTTGAGCAAGAGTGCCGGAAAATGCATTTAATATGTTTCCCATCACATTCATCCTTGAATTCACAGCTCGAAGGGATGCCAGACATCAGTGTCTACAGTGACCTCTACTGGTGGAGGCTGCAATAATACTTCATTAATGTCCGCTCATCTGTCAGAGAAGTAAGATGTCAAATACTATTACGTCAAACACCAAACATCTCTATCATTCTCAGGCGAACAGAGAGCGATAGAGAGATTCAGAGAGTGATAGCAACAGAGAGCAAGTGTTGCAATGGGTTTCATTCACGCCAGACCGCAGGCTGCATCTATGGCAGAAAGCTGTGCTGATGAAAACCGCTTTGCAAACAGTGTAATAGAAAATAATTCAGTGGGGACGGGTGGTATTGTGAACTTTCTGACCTTTGAGAGGCATTTCTGTTTTTGATCCCAGATCAACACATGGATGTCCTCTGGCAAATACAGAGATGTCCTCTGGTCTGACAAGTCAAAGACATGATAACACATTCAAAATGCACATGCACTGCATTGAGCACAAAATAAAAAATGCCCAATTATCATAGCTGTCTAATTATGTGGTCAAAAGTAGTGGTGAAAATTTAAGCAACTCTATTAATGTGGCATCAGAAGACTGTGGTGCACTAACCTTTTCACCTTAGGTTTGCACTGGGGAGACTGGATCTAAATGGTCTACAGGATTCAACCTAAGGTCCCTTTCAGGCAAAAACACAGGGGTGCCCAGATTTACCATCCTGTACAGTTCCAACCAGGAAAGCCTATAATACCTAGTGAAAGCTATTTAATAACAAAGTTGCCCAGATTGTGCAGTATTACTGGCAGGTTTTTCATGCTTTTCAGGCTAAAATTGTCCACAATCTCTAGCACACATGTGGTAACGTTTGTGTTGTGCGCTATAGTGTTCTTTTGGCAGAATCATAGCGTGATTTGCTTGTTGCAGATCTCTGATTTCATTGGAGATTTCTCTGCAGAATCATGGGTAATGTAGTTTTTCACCAGGAATTTCAATGTTGAACAGAATTATTTAAAACAATAAGTTGAAATAATGTGAGCTGATGGCTTCAACAAAAGCATATACCATCGATTAACATCCTCATGGCTCACTGTAGGTCTGTGTTTTAATGGAGAATATGGAGAAAATATTTACTACCGGAACACAACAGTTGCACTCTAGGATCTAAGTTTGGGGCAGGGCTATCTGTTTGTCTGACCAATGTCAGATGGGGGGAGTGTATAGGAAACCTGTTTAATGCTACTTTTTCTATTTATACTCAATAAAGATATGAGTTGTGTCCCAAATGACATACTATACTCCATGCACTTATAGGGCCCTATAATACACCCGGAGCAATGCGACGGCAGGCGAGATGCGAGTGTTTTTTGCTTGTTTCAGTCTGACGCAGTTGTCATTTTCACGTCTAGCGCCCACGTTGTTTAAATAGCAAATGCACTCACGCCCATCTGTTCGCCCATAGGAAACGAGGTGTGTTCAGATGCATTGTTGGCGTGTTGCTATTTTGAGAACGACTGCGCCATTAACCAACTGAAACCTGATCTAAGGTCAATGGGGCAGTATTTTTGTTGTTATTTAAAGGACGCATTAGTAATATAAGACTATAGGCGGGTGCAGAATGCACATACACTCTGCTTGTTACACACAAAGGGACGCGCAGCAGCACACAAACATGCCAAATATTAAAAATAAAAGGATTCCTCTCTGGAGAAGCGTTCAGTCTTTCCGCTTGCAAATTCCACCATGTAAATAGCAAATCCGCCATGGTGCGAGCGCAACTGGCTTTTAAATGGAATAGGAGATGAGACTCTGATTGGTTTATTGCACGTCATGCCCAAAACACACCCATGACTCATTAAGAGACTAGGTACGACCCTTTTGTACCATGCGCCTGGTGCGTCGACCATTTTTTCAGCGCCATGTGCTTCAGATGTGCTTAGATCGTTAAAATAGGGCCCATAGTATGTGTATGTGTATGAGGTTTAAAAGTCCGATAGCCCTTCCCTTCCATTACGTAAGGAAAACTGTGACAGTTTAGTGCATGAAGTGTCCAACATTCCACGCTTCGTTTTTATATGATACGGGTATTAAAGTGCACCTTTTCTCTTTGGGACTTTTAGTGTGAACACACTTCTCACACTATATTATATATATACATATTTTATATATTAAAATGGCACAGAATAGTGCATAAGCAGCACCTATGGAAAAAGTAGTAAAAGTAGTATCAAAATGAAGTGAATTTTTGCTTAAAAAAAAGAAAAAATATCTGTCAGCAGGCAAAGAAAATTAATCTTGTTTTTCCTTTGATTTAAGTTTATTTTTCTGACCCCACTGGCAGATATTTTTTTCTTGTTTAAAGCATAAACTTAATTTTGAAGATTTATTTTTTCAGAGAACAAGACTTAATATCAAGTCATTTTATTTCTCAAGTAAAGGTATTGATTTAACTATGTTTAGATATTTAAACTGGAATTTTTTTTTTTTTTTTTTTTTTTTTTTTGCAGTGCACATGAGACTAGTTTATAAAATCACTTAATAATCTAGTCTGTGCAAAGTTATATCCATTATTTCTCTTGTCATGATCATGCAAAGCCTGTAAAACAAAGGTTTATCTGCTTTGAATAGTAGTGTCACCAGTAAAATTCGAACTTTACAGCTAATATATATATATATATATATATATACAGTCAAACCAAAAATTATTCAGACATTTTTGATATTTTTTATATATTTTTACTAGTGGGTGCAGGACACTATAGTTCATTTATGTAAGTGAGGATAGCAAAAAAAAGTAAACTGTGACATATTATACCCAAATATTCTTCATATAGTGGCCTACTAGTAAAATTGATAGAGATTTGGAACCAAATATTATTCAGACACATTGACCTGAACATGTTTTGCTTAAGTGTTATCTGACATAATTAAGATTAATTTTTTTTCTGACACAGTTTAACTATGAGATCTTGTCATATTTTATTACCATTTTTTTAAAGTATAGTGAATAAACTGTAACAATGAATGAAATGTTCAAGGTGTCTAAATAAATTTTGGTTTGACTGTATATATATATATACACATGGCTGATTATTGGCCAAAGTCTGTATACTGAAAAAAAGAAAAGAAAATAGGTGCAGGAACTGCTGGTAAGTTTCCCCAACAATTACAAAGAAACTGCAAGTAACACACTGAATTAAACATGCAATTAACTGAAATAATATTTTCTTCAATTTTTTTTTCAGCAGTTTTATCATCTGCCTGATCACTCCATAAGCAATACTACATCTCTCCTCAACAACTAGTAATAGTGATGCCTGCCTTAGCGACAGCACGGAGTCTGTGTGTACAAGCTGCCGTCTAATAGAGCTAAATCCTCATCAAATAGATCTCATATCATAAAGCTGTGTGGCTGACGTGCATTTCAAGGGCCCCCAATCTACATAATGTAAGTCAGTAAGTCAGTATATATACAGTCAAACCAAAAATTATTCAGACATTTTTGAAATAAAAATTCTGGATTTCCACACCAGCTTTCCAGTTGGAAGTTGAAACGGACGTTGGAAATCTGTAGAACGCAGCATAAGACCCCCGATCTAAAGAGGTGTTATTCAGAGGTCTTAATAACAGCAGCGCTTCTGCGGCATCTTACTGAGCTCATTAAATTTCAGCTGTGTCTATGCGCGCGTCTGGTCTGCAACTTGCATTTCTATAAAGCGATGATTATTTAATCAAAAGAAGTCTGTTTCTAAATCAGAGAAAAGCAGCAGAGGCACGCAGTTCGACCCCGTACCCGTCTTTTTCCTCATCGGCATTCTTTTTCATCGTACGGTTTGAAGTTTGATGTCTTAATTGAATCTGTTTACAGAGAAGCAGATTTCCTTCAATCTGGCAGCAACTGGGTTACCCTGTTTAACTGGAGAGGCTGCGTCCTCTGGTTCACCCCAAACTCTCTCTCTCCTTCCCTCTCTCGCTGGCTGCCTGTTCCCGCTTTGATCCTTCTCTGCAGACTCCAGAAGAGATGACAGCTTTTCGAAGAGTGTGTGCCAGTGAGGAGGAGAAAAAAATAAGCCACTTTTTAAAATTTTTATCACCAGGTCACATGTAATGCATCACACAAGCACCATGATAGATTATGAATGTCTCGGACCTGCTGAGAACAGATGACACGCTTCACTCACACACGCACATGCAAACACGCACCTCTGACGTCCTGGCGGGGTGGTGGCAGCTGACACAACCTGACATGTCGTATTATCGTTTGGATCCGAGAACATAAAGCAGATTTCCCCAACAGGTGGCTGATGTCTATAGAGACAAACAGTTATGACACAATTCAGCATGTCTGTTTACTCGCACAAACATATGGAGAGAGCTGCCGCTCATTTGCCTTGCCAAGGCAAACGGCTTAAAATCAACTGACTTACATTATGTAGATTGGGGACCCTTGAAATGCACGTCAGCCAGACAGCTTTATGATATGGGATCTATTTGATGAGGATTTAGCTCTATTAGACGGCAGCTTGTACACACAGACTCCGTGCTGTCGCTAAGGCAGGCATCACTATTACTAGTTGTTGAGGAGAGATGTAGTATTGCTTATGGAGTGATCAGGCAGATGATAAAACTGCTGAAAAAAATCCCGTAGCCTATGTTTTAGAAGAAAATACTATTTCAGTTAATTGCATGTTTAATTCAGTGTGTTACTTGCAGTTTCTTTGTAATTGTTGGGGAAACTTACAAGCAGTTTCTGCACCTATTTTTTTTAGTATACAGACTTTGGACAATAAGCAGCAGTGTGTATATATATATATATATATATATATATATATATACAGTCAAACCAAAATTTATTCAGACACCTTGAACATTTCATTCATTACTACAGCTTATTCACTATAGTTTCAAAAAATGGTAATAAAATATGACAACATCTCATAGTTAAACTGTGTCAGAAAAAAATAATCTTAATTATGTCAGATAACACTTAAGCAAAACATGGTCAGGTCAATGTGTCTGAATAATATTTGGTTCCAAATTTTTATCAATTTTACTAGTAGGCCACTATATGAAGAATATTTGGGTATAATATGTCACAGTTTACTTTAATTTTGCAAAGCAGATAAACCTTTGTTTTACAGGCTTTGCATGATCATGAGGAGAAATAATGGATATAACTTTGCACAGACTAGATTATTGATTTTATAAACTAGTCTCATGTGCACTGCAAAAAAAAAAAAAAATTCCAGTTTAAATATCTAAACATAGTTAAATCAATACCTTTACTTGAGAAATAAAATGACTCGATATTAAGTCTTAAAGTCTTGTTCAAATCTTTAAAATTAAGTGAGTTTACGCTTAAAACAAGAAAAAAAAATATCTACCAGTGGGGTCGGAAAAATCAAAGGAAAACAAAGATTAATTTTCTTTGCCTGTTGACAGATATCTTTTTCTTTTTTAAAGCAAAAATTCACTTAATTTTGATGCATTTTTCAGAAAACAAATTCTCACTTTTAACTAGTTGTTTATTAGCTTGCATATTGACTGTTTATAAGTACTTACAAAGCACATATTAATGCCTTATTCTGCATCACCATATTCTACATCCCTTAATCCTACCCCATACCTGAACTTAAACGCTTACTAACTATTAATAAGCAGGAAATTAAGAGTTTATTGAGGCAAAAGTTGTAGTTAATAGTGAATATGTATTCCCAATACCACAGTGTTACCAAATAATTTTGTGAAAATGCATTTTATCATATTACCCATAAACCATTGTAAGCACATTACTGTAAACACATGCCGCGTTTGTATTGAACATTCCTTTAACTACCTTAACCACCAAGATTACCTTAGCCGACCAACTTCACCAGAAAAGAGTTTGTTGAGAATATCTTTGTGCCTACTGATATCAGGACCTTTAAGATTTATTTTTTTCTCCAATTGTACAGACTTAATGGAATCCTTTTTTAGCAACAGTAGGCCTATATAAGCCTTATTTTTTCAGTTGACTGTTAGAAATGAACATTCTAAAGATTTAATAATTTAAAGATTTTATCTAGCTGTGTGGAAGTTTTTAAACCCTTCAATACGGCTTAAGAATTCTTTAAAATGGCTCTCTTGGAAGTTTCAAAGGCATTACCATTGAATATATTCTAGCGTTAAAATGCCTTCTGGCTGAGACGAATGTTTCATCCTGGAACGCCTTTGTTCTAATTTAAATAAGTTGCTTTGCGGGGTGTTGAAGCTCTGCGGCCCCTAATTTTTCAGCCATTCCATCTCGTTGCTTTCAAAGTCCTACTGCAAGCCATCTGGAGTTTACTGCAGATTAAAACTCAATGCTGCTATCTATAAAATGTTAGTAAATGGATCATGGAAACTAATTATTTTCAGGATTAAAGCAAAACAGAAACAAGTCAGAGAAAAATGGTTCCTGTCTAGAGCTTCTTGCAATTAGCAATTAAAGGTAAACATACCAAAATTATGTTCAGCAACTTAGTGTGAGAAATTACGTATTTCTGGGCTATTTCTATATAAATAAATGAGCCGTATAATTTCAGATGTGGTGGAAATGACATTTGACACATTTTCAAATTAGTTTAGTTTTTTTAGTTTCTATGTGAATAAAAAGTGATTGAGTCGCTTCAGAAAATTTGGACTAAACCACTTAATTCATATGGATTAGTTTTACAATCTCTTTATGAAGTTTTTGAAGCATCACTTTTTTGAAGTGTCAGTTGCGTAGCTGTCTGGAGGAACAGAAAGCTTGCAGATTTCATTAAAATATCTTCTATTTGTGTTTTAAAGATGAACAAAAGTCTTACGAGTTTGGAACAACACAAGTGTGAGTAATTGATGACTATTTTTTCATTTTTTTGGATGAACTAACCCTTTAAGAGCGATCCATCATTTAGATATAACGAGTAACAGCCTATTTGATTCTTTAATTTGGCATGCTTCAATAAAAAAGACATTATTATTTTTTCCCGCCGTTTTCTCGCTGCGAGACTCCTCTCATTTTTCTGCAGGGCTCTTGTCCAAGAATAGTCTGCCTGCAATTGTAAATAAGTATGCCTTAAAATTCAAAATCCCCAGGCTGGGTTCTCGCCTGCGTGTTTGTGTGTAAAGCGGGCTGCGGGGAGTTGAGATCTATTTGAATAAACTCCCCACAGCACTGACTGAAGTGTGCTATCAGAGGTTCAGCGATGGGACACAGCTGCATCTGGATTCCTGCACGTTTCAGGACGGAGATGCTGGACGGCTCTGTGGCGAGAGAAGTCTTTCAAAGTGCCTGCTCTTTCAAATGTAACCTGTGCCCGAACCTTCACCTGCTAAGCAACCTGACACCATCAGCATCTTTAAAGTCACCATGAAATCAGCATTCAATTTTGTTTATGGAAAATTGCAGTATTTATTATAAATTATTTATCCATGCACATTTTTTTATTTTTTTATTCACGTGCCCTTGTGATCTTTAATCAAAATAACTTCCCCTTTTGCAATCTCTTCTCTTCTCTGATTATGTCAGGGTTGCCAGGTTTGCGTAACAAAACCAGCCCAATTGCTATTTAAATCAGGCCCAATCATGGCCAAAACTAGCCCAATCACGTTCCAGGGGTAAAAAAAACAACCTGCAGCAACAGTGCAAAAGTGGAGTTGGCAACACTGAATAAGGGAGGGACAACCTGTCACTCACATGAAATCAACCAATAGCAAACTCCAACCATCCAATTAATTGCGAATGGATAAAAACAAGTCCCGCCATACATTTTTTCTTGTTTGAGAAGCCATTTTACTCGGATATACATCACAATATAGAAGACTCATGCAGACTCATGAACTGAGAGAGATTTTCAAGCTGTTCAAGGAAGGTTTATGCTACAAAGTACTAGTTTGAGGCTGGTCTAGCCAATCAAGATAATGATACATGGGGGAACTTTTTGAGCAATGTTGCCAGGCAATCTCACCGAGTGATGATGCTTGGGCACTTTCCCATTGAGAATGGGCAACAAATTTCTATCTGAATACTTTATTGAATTTTGTTTCCCATTCTCAATGGGAAAGTGCCCAAGCATCATCGCTCGGCAACATTGTTCAAAAAGTTGGCCAAACTTTAGTCTTGCTGGTTAAAGTCCCAGGTTCAATAGCCTACATGCTGGGCTTTCAACAGCATCTGTGCATGCATTTACAGTAATTCACCACAAGACTTAAACATCAGACATTATAACATCACTTCAAAATGATATGCAACTACTTTCATGACCATAAACCCTTAAACATAACATAATACTTGCAAAAACACCAGAAAGGTGTTTTCTAGAACAATAACCATAACCAGACATACAGTACATAGCATATACAGAGCTATTCCACCCGCATGTAACAGTCTAAAAGGAGAGCTAAAAGATAATTTAGACATCTTCAATATTACATAATATACAGAAACCTTGGTGTCTGTATTTCATAAAATGAGTTATTATTCACTTACAAATGACATTAATACACTAAAAGAACATTTTAAAGTTGTACAATAGTCTGAATTCACATGAAACACCTATACAGTGGCTCCAAAAATTTACATTTACAATTTAAAAACCAAGAATGTCATTGCATTACATATAGAACCCTGTGAAAAACTTGCTTTAAAAAGTGTGCTTGTGCTGTCTTTCTTTAAAAAATGCCTCTTGGTTTGATATTTTTGTGCTGAGACATTTTTAAGTGTGGCTTATAAGTGCTCAAAAACTTTTTGTAGCCAGGTGATGCTGATAACATTACAGTGATGATAACAATACAGAGCCCATAAAAATTACAGTCAGACAGTCTTAAAATAATCACAATGGTTTTGCACATAAACCTCCTTGAAGAACACACAGAAATATTCATATTACATAACAGCTCTATTATTTAAAGATCCATCTCAGGTAAAAAACTGAATTAAAATCATGTCACACAAATCATGTCATAGCAGTGCCATACTGCCCTCTTCTGTCCCTTTTTTAGCATTGCAACTGGAGAGTTTGAGAAAAATAAAATAGGGAGGCTAACATGTATTTTGGTAACAGCCTTTATATATAATGCATTAAAAAAGTATTTATTATTTAATTAATTAATTAATGCATTATAATGTACATTATGAATACCTTTATAAAGCTTTATACATAAAGCCTTGGTAAAGTGTTACCAAAAATTTTACTCAGGAAGTAAAAACATGTTTCAGTTCAAAAGCATTAGAGCAAAATTGACATGATTCCTACCTGGATGAATCTCTGTAAGTCCAAGTCACATTTCACCCTAGAAAAAAATGGTAACATTTTACAATTAGGTATTATTTGTTAACATTAGCTAATGCATTAACTAACATGAACTAACAATAAACAAAATATTTTTGATTTAATATAACCTTTGCTAATGCTAATAAAACATTTTTTTAATCATTATTTTCTTTCAGTCTTTTTAATTTAACAGGGCTGGACAATTAGGACTGCCAGATGGCCCTGTGTGAATGTCAACGACATTCGGGACAGTTGACAGGCCACTGCTGCATTGTCACGAAAGTTTATCATTTGCATGTGTTTGTCAATTTGAATAGTCATGTGCAAGAAGACGCAAAAGAGAACACATTTCTGTACTTGTGTGTGTGAGAAGTTTAGTGTGTGCACACATCCGAAGCTCGTGCTCAGAAAGCCGCCTCTCAGACAGCGAGTGAATACTGACTTGAGTTCTTTCACATCTTCTTGCACTGGAATGGACAAATTCTGTCAAAATTAGGGTGAATTCAGGTTGATTGGGACACTTTTTGCCATTGAGATGACTGGGAAAATGTGTCCCAATGTAACCCCTCCCGTTCGAACCACACACTCTAAGCGGGACTCGAACCCGGGTCCGTCGGCATGGGAGTCGGACACTCTATAGAGGAGGCTAAAAACTGCAGTCTTTAGCATCAATCGCTAGAGCATCTCTTGAGATCAGAGAAGTGAGGTTTACACACACAGCTCTTACCAGCCTACGTCCGTCACACCAATCAACCTGAATTCACCCCATGTCAAAATGCACGTTTTTTTTGTGAATATCTTTCCTAGTAAACATAGCCGGTTTTGTCTTAAGTGAACGGGTGCGTCTCAATCAGCTCCCTAGTCAGGGCACTGATCAGGGAGTCGGCCATTTTCTCAATAGCAAAATCCTTTACGACCGCTAGAAAAGTATGTTCTATATAGAATGAATGTGTCTAGTATGAATGTAATCCGAATTTACTACATTCGCTACGTTGTCATTATCACCAGCATTACCGCCATTCACAAATCCTCTCCCATGGCCTCATGGGATAGTAAAGTGTCCATGGTATGCGCACCTCAGAATCTCGCTGGAAGTAGCAGGTCATCCAGATACTTTTTGTCTACTCTTTTATGAGCCTTGTGAATTCAGACATACTTCTTTTGTCACTACTTTTTTACTGTCAACATACTGTTTTTCGCCTACTATATATATATATATATATATATATATATATATAGTAGGCGAAAAACAGTATGTTGACAGTAAAAAAGTAGTAGTATATATATATATTAGGGAAGTATGCAATTTTGGATGCAGCACGTAAGTTCTGAAGCGTGAAACAAAGCATGCGAGCCAACTTCTGTTACAGTTAAGGTGTGTAGGAACACGCACGAAGAGGAATATATTAACAAGAGTCAAACTTTATTAGAGAATCCAAAGGAGCATACAGGAACATAGGAGATACACACACACTAACATCCAAACGTAAGCGATAACCGACAAAGACAAGTGAGTAAGGTGACTGTTTATATAGTGAGTCCAGATGAGTGATAATGATGATTGACTTCAGGTGCGGGTGATGGTGATGACGTGCAGGTGCGGGGCAGAGGGAATGCTGGGAAGTGTAGTGCAGGAACCGGTGACTGTAACAGTTCTTCCCCCCCTCCGGCAAGGCGCGTCCTCGCGCCGTAGAGGAATATCCAAAAGGGAAGGCCGGAGGGGGTTCAGGAGGTGGACGGTGAAGCTGGAGGATGAGTTGGATGGAGGCCCAGTCCCCAACCAGGATGATGGAGATCAGCGGAGATGCTGAAGGGAGGAGCCATGGTGGAGAAGGCATCAGCGCAACCTTGGGGACGAGCGAAGGCGGCCGCGGCGTTGGAAGAGGAACCCACGGCACTGATGGAAGGCAGATGGAGCGGTTCAATGCAGATGACCCAGGCGACCGCGACGGAGCCACAGCAATGACCATCCGAGGAGGATGCAGGGATCCCGAGGGCTGAGGTGTAGCTGGAGCAACCGAGGGCGGCGGCGGAGCCTGAGGGAGGGCGGAGCTATCTGGAGCAGTAGGGGTGGAGGGCCGGAGAGCAACGGACGGCCCGCAGGTCCGTTGCGTAGGCGATGTGACGTCAGACCCAGGTGAAGACGACGGTCCGAGGAAGCTCCGTGAAGCCGATGGCTCGAGGGTCCCAGCAGACGACGAGGGAGGGAGGAGCGTAGGTGAAGGAGTCAGGGTGACTGGCTGAGGAGGAGAGATGAGAACAGATGCTGGAGGCGGAGCCACGGGATCCTCACGCCCTGGAGGAGATGACTCACAGTGGTCCCGCGACGTAACCACGTCACTGAGAGGAGGTGATGGTGGTGTAGCGGGACAGATGGGTGACAGCTCAGGCAGGACAGCAGACTTAGTTGGGATCAGGGAAGAAGGCTGAGAAGGAAATTCAGTGAATACTTCCAAGAGGGGGAGTGGAAGAGAGAGGCTGGTAGGGATAGAAGAGTCCAGTATAGAGTTTTCAAACAGCTGGAGAGTAGTATTGTTGACAGTGGACTCACTCTCAGTGACGGGCGGGTGGGCGGGGCTTTGGTCCTGCTCGTTGTCCTCGACACCTACTCCCTTGACGCTGGAAGGGACCCCGACTCGAACTTCTCCTCAGTAGGAAATACCTCAGGCTCCAGGGTGATGTCAAGCTCGGTCGCTCCTCCTGGAGCGGGCTCTGACGTCACGGCAGGGTCGTCGTTTCCATCGGTGGTGGGTCTCTGGTTGGGAACTGGGTTTGTAGGCGTTCCGGATCGGGGCAGCTTGAACTCCACGCATTTCAGCATGGCCTCCCTCCAGTTCAAGCTGGTGGTATCTGGAAGCTTACAAGGTCCATTGTAGCTCGCCTCGATCCAGTACATCTTCCTTAGTTCCTCATCCTCCAGCTGGCTGTTGATGGCGAAATGAAAAAATCGTGAGGAATAAGTGATGAAATCTTGGCTCTCCTGAGCCAAGGCGATGAATTTGACCCATTCATCCATTTAGGGCGGTCGGTTATTCTGTTACAGTTAAGGTGTGTAGGAACACGCACGAAGAGGAATATATTAAGAAGAGTCAAACTTTACTAGAGAATCCAAAGGAGCATACAGGAACATAGGAGATACACACACACTAACATCCAAACGTAAGCGATAACCGACAAAGACAAGTGAGTAAGGTGACTGTTTATATAGTGAGTCCAGATGAGTGATAATGATGATTGACTTCAGGTGCGGGGCAGAGGGAATGCTGGGAAGTGTAGTGCAGGAACCGGTGACTGTAACAACTTCCTACACATACCCCCTGCATAGATGTTTAAAGATGTTTAAAAAAAAAAAAATACAAACCATTATTTAATTACATTTCAGCATAAACATACATCGCTAGAAAATAATAAACATAATCTATCTAACATTTATAATTTATTTACGGCTGAAATGTCGCATGTATATGTAACAAGCAATGTATTTATCATAATGTACTTTAAATAACATTAAAAACAATGTCAAAAAGATATCAGTTCTGCTGTTGTTCATAAATACCAGTAGTGATGTTGTACTATTAAGACGTTGTCATGTCAAAGAAAATGGAGTCATTAGTGTCCTAATATGTAGTGAGCCAGGGTCCTTACCAGTGCCTGAATTCATGTACACGATATACTGATTCACGACCTAGGGAAACTGGGGAGCTGATTGAGATGCACCCAATTGAGAAGTAAACAGTTGAGAAATAAAATATGTGTGTAACTATACTGAATCCGTTTATTCTGTCTTAAAGGGATAGTTCACCCATAAATGAAAATTATCCCATAATTTTCTCACCTTTAAGCCATCCTAGGTATATATGACTATTTTCTTTCAGACTAACACAATTGGAGATATATATATTTTTTTAAATATCCTGGCTTTTCCAAGTTTTATAATGGTATTGAAAGGGGAGCGTGTTTTGAAGCCCCCATAAATATAATCCATATGGCTCCAGGGGGTTAATAAAGGCCTTCTGAAGCGAAGCGATTGGTTTTTGTAAGAAAAATATCCATATTTAAAAGTTTATTAACTATAATAACTAGCTAGCAGATGGACGTACGCATCGATTTACGAATGCAGAACAGCAGAGGATAGAGCAAAACAAAACAGCGTTCATGAATTAGAAGTCTAAAATTAGAAATTTTAAAGAGAAATGTGGAAGGATTTTGATATAAAAGAAGAGGAGCTTGAGTTTGCTCAGCCCTATTTGTTTAAACCATAAAAGCCATCTACTCCTAAATCCAGCGTGATACATCGCTTCAGGGATTACTCATTTGACGAGAGTTGACTTGAACAGTATGCATACAGTCTAGTTATTTTAGTTTATATAGTTTTAGTTATAGTTTAGTCTGTGTTTTAATGTTAATCAAACAGCAAAGGACAAATAAAAAATCTTGACTGAATAGCTTTTGTAACCTTAAAAAAGGGGTACTTTTTTAACTTTAGTTAGTGTGTAATGTTGCTGTTTGAGCATAAACAACATCTGCAAAGTTACGACGCTTAAAGTTCAATGCAAAGGGAGATTTTTTCTTTTACAGAAGTTGCTTTTTAAGGACTACAACAAACGGCTGGTAGAGACTACAAGGAGCTTCTTCCTGGGTGTGTGACATCACTAACCCCAAAATTGAGGCCATGTTGGGCTGCTTTAGAGAAGAGGAAGAGTTGCTGTAGTAGAGTTTTGTTGTCATGCTGTCATTTTACGCTGGATTGCTTCACAAACAAGGGTCAATTCAACGCTGGATTTGCACAAAAGATTAACATGACGGCACATGCTAGTTGATGAGTTGAATCAACTCCACAGCAACTACATATATTTATCCACTAACCATTCAGAAACGTCCAGTTTCATTCTAAAAGTTGTAACTTCTTCCTGAGTCTCTCCATCAGTGTTGACTCCGGTTTGAACAATGTAAGACTGAACACCGTTACTGACAATCCTCATTTTGTCTGCGTGAGATTCTCCAGCTTTGTTGTTGTTGAGCATCCGAAGCGTGAGCTGTTAAAGCTCCGCCCTCTTTTGGAAAGGGGGCCGGAAGCAGCAGCTCATTTGCATTTAAAGTGACACACAAAAACGGCGTGTTTTTGCTCACTCCCAAATAGAGGCAAATTTGACAAGCTATGATAAATCTGTGGGGTATTTTGAGCTGAAACTTAAAAGACACATTCTGAGGACACCATATTACATCTTGAAATAGGGGCATTATAAGTCCACTTTAATAAGGATGAATCTATATTTAATTTATACAATGGAGAACATGCACTGTTATTTTACATTGGATTACTTTATTTAATTTCTGTAGGCTACCTGAAAAGCACTGTATTTGCTCATAATTTGATTATTTGTTCTTATTTTATTACTGACTTTTTGCTTGTCTTTAATGGTTCAAAAACAATGAAAACAATTTATTAGAATTGTTTAAAATACTATTTTAATCTATTTATTTATTACTTTTTTGTGGTGAGGCCAGTGAAAATTATAGCAAGGCAAGTAAAATTTGAACCACTGGACCAGTAGAAAAAATCCTTAGTGTTGTGTTGAACCCTAAATATTATTTATTTATTTGTCACAATGTAAAAAAATAAAAATAAAAAAGTGAATGGCCCTAAAAGCATGCTTGTTTTTTGGGATTGTAAAGGGACGTTATGAAAGGTTTTGAAAGATTCACCCACATTAATATTTAATTCACATCATATCAAATGAGTTTTTGGTCTGACAATGGTTCTACGCCTCTGTAACAGAAACTAGTGATTTAGTGCACTACTCTGCACTGCACTTTGCCCATGAGCTGTGAGCAAACACAAGTTTATGCATGTGGCCCCCTACACATATGGTGTGATAGTCTGTGAGAGCATTTTTGTCCATGTCCTACTTTTTGTGACAGCATTTGTCTTCGAATTTAGATGTGATTTCTGTGTGCACTCCAGGGAGAAAAGTGAGTGGTTGCTGTGGCAACAGATGACATGCATCCAAATAAACAAAAGCAATATGAGATGACTGACCCTCGATAGTAGCAGATTTCCTTCTCAGAAACTCATCCAGTGATGTTTTGGAAGATTACAGAAAGCTAAAGAAATGCAAACACTGATGGATGGGCAAATAAATAAATAAATAAATAAGGATGAGAATCATACCTGGTTGCCATGGAGACATTCCCTCTCCTCACTTCAATAACTGCTGAGCAGAGAGGATTCCAGGGTCTGCAGCGAAATACTAGGGGAATATAGAGGAAGAAATCATTTTCCTGGAGCAGAAATAAGGAGAAATAAACAGTCACTGCATATGATGTGTGCATTAAAATCATTTGAAATTACATGTTAGATAAATTCCTTATTCTTTCCATTTATATGACCCTGGAGACTGAATATTAAACAGCCTACATTGTTATTCACATTCATTTCCATCAAAATAACAAGGGTAAATATTATTAAAGCTATTTTAATATAAAGACAAAAGAAGGCCAGTATATTTAAGTAATACAGTATTATATTTGAAGTAATATTCTTTCAATAATCATCAAGTTAGGTCACATTTTAGGGTAAAATGTCAGCTTTGTGGGTCTTAAATCTTTCTAAAAGCTCTTCTTTTCTAAGCCCTCAAACTTAATTTCAGGGAAACAAATAACTAAAAGTGGACAACAACAAACCAGGACCATTTCTGAGCAAAGCTGCCAACCAAACAAACCAAACACAAAATACTTTTTTGGGGGGGGGTTTCCTGCAATTCAATCTATCAGTGAGAATCACCATTGAGAGTAATGGGAATTGCGAAAAAGATGTAAGGTAAAATATCCAAACCTTTACATTATTTTCCCATTATAATTAACATAATTATAATATAAATTTATGATATCATGGTTGAATAATACTAATAACTGTTAGAATTAAAGCAACATATTCCTGTTATCATTATATTTTCAATAATATGGAGTGATTGGGACACTTTTTGCCTTTGAGATGACTTGGAAAAAATGTCCAAACCAACCTGAATTCATCCTAATTTAAAAAGTGATTCAGTTTTATGTCATATTTTAGGACAATGGCCAACAAAATCAGTATTTTCAAGGTCTCAAACCTTTTGCTATGTGCTCTCGGTTATATAAACTTAATTTCAAAAGAAACAAACGCCACAAAGTTGTTTTACACTTAAACTGGGACATCTTGCATATCGTGAGGGCCTCTTTTTGTTTCTGAGCCGAGCCATGCTGTTCAACCTATCCGCAAACGAGGGGGAGGGTAAATGCTTTGGATACCCTACGTTTGATAGACAGCCACAAAAACCAATCCCAAATCAAACATTCGTTCAAACTGTCCAATAGCGTCGCGCTCTGGGCAAATCTAGCGGAGTAGGCGGGGCTTGAACAACAATGCCCGCCCACCATCCAATCGTTAGGTTGCGCGAGGGCTGCAGTTTCAGTTTGTTTTATTCACCATTTTGAGTAGCTGAAGGTAAAATTTAAACTAAATACCTTCGTAGAGCAGGAATATCTCTCGCATTGTTTAATTTTTACCACAGGGAAAGGGCGTTGGTTTTGCGACGTCACCTTTAGACCCTTGTGTTTTAAAATAGTACATTTCGTTTGCATTTTCCCTGCTTTTCTTTTGCTCTTTCACAATTTTAACCTCTACAGTATTCCTGCAAAATGGCAAGACCAGTGAGGTACGTGGGTTTCCATTCGTCCTGCTGATGGCTGCTGCATGCACACTGAGTTCTAGGCTTCACGCATGTGCCAGGCATCCTTATGTTCTTGTTTAGAGCTCGATTTTGTAACATTTTGGCTCATTCGTGCATGCATTTTTCTCGTTGTTTCTTTCCCAGTGGCGGAGGACTCTTTTACATGTATGCGTATATCGTGCACGTTTCTAACGTGCATCAATCGGGATTGTGAAATCTGATATTCCTTGTGCATCACCTACCTATATTTCAGATTATATTTGTTGTGTGAGAAGCACTAAAAGGCTTCATGTTTCCTTGTAAGCCAGTGAGAATATGGCTTCCCATTCATCCTCGCCAAAGCTTCAGGAGGGCTAATAAAATCCCACTGGAGGTGCTCATTCAAGTGATTTTGCAACCTGTAACGCGCACACATTTGCGCAAATTTCACAACGATGCAGAAACAATAGATTGTGGAAGGCCGTTCGTGTTTTAGGGAGGGAAGCGCGTTTTGAGGTATTTTTTTGATAGCGGTAAATTAACACGACGCGGGTGACGTCAGAGGGGGGCGGGGTGGCTGAGAGCGACCACACCTCCCGTTTGGAGTTATGTGGAAAACGTGCACAAAATTTGATCTTCATACTCCACATTTTGAGTTCAAATTACATTAACAGATTAGTATATATGACTATGCGTTATTTGTGCCTACAAAGATGGCCGAGGGCCGATATAAAAAGAGTAAAAACGTCGCGCGCCTTCCTCACGTATCGTTGCGCGCTGCCCTTACGAACATTCACCATGGTAACCACATGCAAATATAGGGAATGCAGATATTACAATAAAACGTGCATACATTGATATTAACCACCACTGTTATTAAAAAAATAAATGAATAAAATAACAGAGATTCTGAAAAGCTTCTTACAGTAGTAACTATTGTTACCGTGGTAAATATGAGGCTTTACGTCAAAAGACTTGCGAATAATTTGATTTCACAAAGTTACATATTTTTTTTTAAAAATTATAATAATAACAAAAAAAAATTCGGCTTTTACTGAATTAACGATAGTTGTCTTTTTGTTTGTTTATTTTATTAATTTTTTATTTTGTCAGGTGATGCTAATGAAGGGTTTATCGACTTCCTGCTGCTCTCAAGTCTACCTCAATTTACAACCAAAACGGTTGTTTTAAATCAAATGTTGAATGAATTAATGTATGGGACGAACATTTAGACATTATATTATTATACACTTCATTGTGTATATTATCATGTCCTTTCTGGATTGATGATTAAGCATTGTCATTTATAATCCAAAAAGTCTAATTACTTTAAAGTAACTTGTGGCTTTTCAAGCATCTCAACACCATGTCGGGCCTGAGTGGTTAAATGGGACAAGACTGCAGTATTAATGAAACCCTCATTGAAATGCTAATTGAGGAACTGTTTAATGATCATGAATTCAAGTAAACATAATGAAGCGAGGCATGTTAAATGAACTTTAGTTTCCTGAAGAAATGCTGACCACCTTCCGATGGTCTGTAAGCCCTTAAAACATGAATGAATATCACATGCACCGCTTCATTACAAACCCTTGTTACAGTATTTTGTCTTTCTTACAGGAACAGAAAGGTGGTGAATTACTCCCAGTTTAATGAATCCGACGATGCAGGTAATAAACCATCTCTAAAACGCATAATTTTAGCTTTCGGAAAAGTATTGATGTGCGACAAAGATGTTCTTTGCAAGTTTACTCGATATTTCAATGCAAGTATTGCTCAGGTCGATTGGTGACCTTTCAGAGATTGTTTTAGAAAATCAGTTTGTGCAGTCATGTACTTAATGTTTCAATCCATCTCATTTCTGTCTCCAGATGAGGATTATGGGAGAGGCAAGGAAACGACTAAGAAGATACGTGCTCCACCCCGTGAAATCAAGCACAAGAAGTCTAAGAATTCACAGGAAGAGAGGCAAGGATCTGTCTTTTTCCAACTTTGTTGTATTTTAAGAAAAATATTATTAGAATAATGCATTTAAAATTATTTTATATGTATTAAATGGTGAATTTCATGACAGAATTCGTGTGTTGGGATCCCCAGGGATCATGAACCTTTTTGAGATCCATTTCCTCCTTATGACCCACATATGCGGTGGTTAATTATAACTAGGAAATAAATGCCACATACAAGGACATTCTTCTTCAAAGTTCAAACTAAAAAACCTTTTCTGTTGTCTTACAGCGAGGATTCAGATGACAAACTGTCCAAATCCAAAAATGACTCTGCAGGTAAATTGTGTTGTTTCTTTTACTGATTTGATTAAAAATAAAGTTCAATAAAAGATGATTAACTTCTAATCTTCTGTTTTTCAGATGACTTCGGTAGTGATGAAGACAATGACTTTGGAGAAGAAGGCGAAGAGGAAGATGGAGGAAGTGACTATGATGATAAAAAGGCCAAAAAGGGAAAGAAAGGAAAGGTGGAGAAGCCAGGCAAAAAGTCACTGAAAAGGAAACGAGGTGGAGGTGAGACGCAAATCGATGAGAAATGTCACTTTTCCTTGAATTCTCATGCATAAAACATGAAGCAGCAGATGTTAAACTATCAGCATGAAGTCTAGTCTTATTCTTGCCAAGTACTGCCATTTAGACATAGAAAGACCATCTGACCAATGTATAAAACAACCATGTTCTGAAATCAGGCTGCAAATAAAGCATAAATGTGGATGCATCTGTTCTGCATGTTGTTGACACTTGTGATTCCTCTGCAGATGACAGTGATGATGATAAAGAGGTGAGCAGGAAACCAAGGCAGGTGAGGCAGGCTGCGTCAAAGGCCGTGTCCAAACAGAGAGAAATCCTTCTGGGAGATGGAGGCAGTGAGGATGAGGAGAAAGAAGAGGAAGAACAGGCATACCTAGACCGTAAGTGTGCTGCTTTTTAAATGCAGTGTTCAATATGTTTGAATAATTATTATTATTATTATTAAAGGGATAGTTCACCCAAAAATTAAAATGATCCCATGATTTACTCACCCTCAAGCCGTCCTAGCTGTATATGACTATCTCACACTTCCAGTGGAACTCGACTTGTGTACGGCTGTTGCCGGTAGACAGTTATTATGGTTTATAACGTTTTAAATATGGATATTTATGGATATATATTCTTACAAAAACCCATTGCTTCGCTTTAGAAGGCCTTTACTAAACCCCTGGTGCCGTATGGATTACTTTTATGATGGATGGATGCACTTTTTTTGGGCTTCAAAATCTCAAGCCCCATTCACTATTATAAAGCTTGGAAGAGCGAGAATATTATTTAATATAACTCAGATTGTGTTCGTCTGAAAGAAGATAGTCATATACACCTAGGATGGCTTGAGGGTGAGTAAATGATGGGATTATTTTCATTTTTGGGTGAACTAACCCTTTAATATTGCTCATATTTGGACTTACGATTTTGGCCTGGCAAATGATAAAGCCATGCCAAATTTACACTGGCACAGAAGTGCTTCTGAAGTGGCAATTAGGTGTCTTTACACAGACTGGTTAATGCTTCTCAGAGGTGGCATAAATGCATTTACATGGCAATTTTAATAGTGTACTCTTATACTAGGAGTTGAGGTGGGTCAGAGCAGGCATAAATTAGTCTGGCTTTGTGTTACCATTATGTCTTTACACAGAATTTTAAGCAGGCACAGAGCAGCCTTAAAGGGTAAGTTCACCCAAAAATGAAATTTCTGTCCTTAATTACTCACTCTCCTGTCGTCCCAAACTCTTAAGACCTTCGTTCATCTTCGGAACACAAGCACGTATAGGTAGCAATGTCTTTTTTGGGTGAACTAACCCTTTAAGCCAGTTGTGTAAAGATGCTTTTGAAATTAAATGAACAAAAAGTTTCATAGAAGCTTTATCTTGACATGAGCCAGTAATTAGACACCCATATCGCCCTTTTTAGTAACATGGTTAAACTACTCAGAAACCCTTAGCAACACCAAAACAATGGTTCATGATATATTAGCATTGTGGTGGCAACTTTTGCACAGCCAAGTGCCACTCACATTTCATAACAATGTACTTTCCAATTTTCTCTGTTGCAGAAGAGTCTGGCAGTGATGAAGACTTCATGGTTGATGATGATGATGACAGTGACTATGGGCACTCCAAAAAGAAAGGCAAAAAAGTGGTGCCAAAAGGAGGAAGGAGAGTTGAGAAGAAGGACAAGAAATCCCCTAAACCCCGGCTAAAGGCCACAGGTAACCCCTGCTGCTCCGAAGATATTTGTCATACTGGTTTGAAATTGAAGAGTTAAAAGACAATTATCATCTTTAGGTCAACTATTCCTTCAATTTACTTATTTAAATCATGTGTCACATAAAAAGACTTGGCCCAAGACTCTTGAATTTAAAAGCTCAAATGCCGTCAAAGGCCTTAGGCAGAAACACTTTTGAAACATACTAGTTTCATGTAACTTTTCAGTCCTAAAAACTGCCATTCAAAAGTTTGGGATCGGTAAGATTTAAAAATGTTTTTGAAAGAAGTCAAAGATACAGTAAAAACCTGTAATATTTTCAGGATTATTTGATGAATATAATTTGTAACTGTCACTTTACTGTCACTTTTGATCAATTTAGTATGTTCTTGCTGGAACAAAAACTCTTACTGACTACAAAAAGTTAATGTAAACGTGTCTGTTTGTCCCTCAGTGAACCCCAGCCCCGTTAAGGGGAAAGGGAAAGGTCGCCCAAGTGCAGCTAAAGCACTGGAGAAATCCTCGCCCAAGGATGACGAGGAACCCGAGAGCCCCCTTGAAGATGAGGAGGAAGATGAGGTGGAGAAGAAAGAGTCTCCTCCCACCAAAAAGACAAAGGATGATGCCCCCGAAGACGAGGAAGACGACGAGGAAGAGGACGGCTCAGAAGAGGAGGCTCCATCCGGGGAAGATTAGCCATGTTATTAACGGCGTCCCTTTCTTCTTCTCTTTCCCTTTACACTTTTTCCTCTTCTGCATTTTTTGGGGGGGTGGGGGAGGGGTTTGTTTGCTTTTCAGATTTTTTTCACTGTCTGTTGTGGCCTGGCTCAACGGTTTGAACTCTTTTTATTTCCCTTTTTTTTTTTGCCTATAAATTCCATATCGCAAAGGACATTTTCCCAGAACTTGTTAGCGTATATATCTATATATATTATTGAGTAAAATGTGTCTGAGTCTGTTTATTTATGGGTATATAATCTTGAGGGAAGCCCATCGTTCCAACCAGTAGCGTCGCTGCTCGCCCAGGGTAATCACATGACCGTATTCTCCCGAGGAAAAAAAAAAAAATGCTTTAGCGCTCTTGTTCATTTCGGTAAAGTGTATAAAGCTTATCGTCTACTCTGCATTATTGCGACCGATGTTCCTCATTCATGAAACAATTCAGTGTAAAATGTTTGTAAAACTATTCTTGCGTAAATGATCGCAACAAAGAGCCTCTTTCACACCGCGCAAACAAAACAAGTATTAGTGTAAATCTGTAATGGTATAATGGAGTGTAAGTGCAATTCCCTACAAATTGTCGCAGTCCATTCAATGCAATTTGCGCAAGATTGGTTTTACGACGTTTAACAAATGTTGCATTCAGTTTGTTCTTAAAAAAACGTATTTGCGAAAGTACATCATTTAACGTATGAATAGTTTTGCGAAGTTCTGAAACAGTGTTTCATTGAGGTCCAATGCATTTGTTGTGTAGTGATTCCTCTCTAGAAAGCCATTTGTTAGGAAGTTTCACAATCCGTAATAGTTAACGCCGTTTGTTTTAAAACTAGCGGTCAGGGCTCTGCTTATCTGAGGATTCGTTTTGTATTTATTCAACATGCATTCGCCGCTCATTACGCGAGAATCATCAGCGAAAGATGGAGAAACTGACATCTAATGCTCATGTTTTGAAAATTACATTTGTCGTGGTACACACTTTATCCAGGGTTTGCTATTCAATTTTCAGTTTTACCTTTTAAATAAACAGTCTCTATTTGTGTAGTTTGAACCATAATGCAGTTACTGTTTTAATAGAATATTCTGGATTAAAAATGTCAAGTTCTGTTTATAAAATCTGCGACATTACCACAGAACATAATTTCAATTTGTACCTCAGTTTGTTGTGTACTTACAATGGCAAGTGTTCAATGTTTGCCCCATTGTAAGTTCATTTCTGGGTTTATTTTTTTATTTTTTTTTTTATTTTTGGGGTTGGTTGGTTTGTTGTTTGAAAACTGAGGTATGAGTTGCCATCCATCGAGCTAAACTCATTTTGAATCTGGAATAATTGAAGAATCAAGTTCATTTCTCTCTGATCTCTGTAATGTGCATTTGTTTGTTTTATTTTTTCCTCATCCATCAGATCATCTCATATAAAGGCTGCAGTATGAATGCTTTCATCTCTTTTCTCAAAAAAAGCTTACAGTGAGTGTGCTGAGATCGGGCCTTAAAACGGTTAATTGCATGGGAAATGTGAATCTGATGTCTTTCTGCCTTACCAAGCCTGTTTTTCGAAATCTTGTACCGCAAAGCTAAATGTTCAGAAACGGAGGGTATCTTTGACTCATGCCCATTTCGCCCAGAGATTGTATTGCCGAATGTTGAGGGGGGTCTCTTCAACCAAGCAAATAATGTTTTAATAAGGTCAAAAATATTGTTATTCTTCAGCCCTGGATCAGATGTGTTTGTGATGTCATGACACAGAGAGGCATATTTGCACTGTGAGGATGGAGAAGAATTGTACTATTCATACCTTATGTGTGTTTGCTCATTAAATATATATTTCTGTTGCTGCTTGTTTTTAATTCCAGACACATATGATGTATATCCCATGTTGCATTTCGAGGGGCTTTTCTGTCTACAGTGCATACATGGCATTCTGACATGGTTCGATCCTTTCTGCCAGGCATCTCTGAATATTTTCCACTCGTGCTGTCTATGAATTGGTTTTTAACCTAGCTGTCCAAAAATGTATGAATGTTTTGTTTTTTTGTGCTTGATTTAATTTTAAACTGGTTTCCTTTTTTGTTTTCATTTTTCCTCCTCAGATTTTTTTTTGTATTGTTTGTTTTTTTAAGAAAAGAAATAAAATGTATCTTCATTTTAATGAGAAACTGTCGTACGGTGTCTTATTGTGCAAAACACCTTCCTTAGAGCTTCACATTTTTAACTATTAAAAGTATGATACTGTCATACTTTAGTATGAATGAATGTCATTTGCTTCCTCAGTGAGTTCTGGTTAGTCCGTGTCACGTCTGTCAACTGGAAAACCACTTTTAAGAGGAAATTTTGCATTTATATTTTTTCATATCACTTCTAAAGAAATGCTGTTTAATTA